>OZ020165.1:741093-979304 GCA_963971145.1 Sussaba pulchella | reverse complement strand
GTACGAGGTTTGAACGTTAAAAAAAAATTATTTTGTTCTGATAATTCATTCCAATTTGAATATAAAAAAATCGTAATAACGAAACATTTTTCATTAACAATTTTTTGACGGACAGATCAATATCACAAAATTGGCTCGTCGAATTAACGTAGAAAACCTCGTACGTCATTCGAGTAAAGTTAAATCGTTATTATATCCTTATCGTTATCAGTTGCTACCGTAAGATCACTCTATCATATCATAAAAAAAGAAAAAGGTTTGACGTACTTTTCATGGCCCATACCGACGTGTTTTTCAATCCCTCTTGCAGCAAAGCTATTTGATCCCGGCATTGCGTCGAATTTGCTCTTTCCAAATCCGATTGAGTGGTGTCCAATCGTTTCAAAACATTCACCGGCAAAAGTATTTCGAAAAGTTTGCCAACGCGTTTTCCATAAGCCGCGAGATCTTCGGTATCGTCGGCGTTGATCGAAACAATCGTCGCGACGATCACGACGACGAGAGAAAATAGAAAAACTTTCCTCATGACTAAATCACGTCGCGCAATCCGTCGGACGTATCGATACAAACTGCAAAACCTTTATTTCCGCATTGTTTATATACGATTGCACGATATACGGAATGACGAATCAATTAATCGAGATAAAATTTTCGTCATCGAATAATATGCGATAGGATAGATATTTTTCAAACATTTTATTTTGTATTTATCTGAGGTGCATCTGATATTTTTTTTAAATTTCTCCGACGTTTGTGTTCAGAGTTACGAGAGCGAATTTTTAATATTATCCAAGTGTGCGATAGTTATCGAACGTGCGGATTAGATGAAATCATCGAGCTGTGATATCTCGTATTTATCTTTAATAATTGTTGAGGATGTTTTCAATGAAAATCATTATTCGACTTTTCGATATACCGGAAATTGGGTTTGTTATGGACGTGAGGTTTTCATTGTTCATTTCGTATATTATGAAATGTATAATATAGAATGCATATACATTCGAATTAAAAAATTTCAATTTATAATATAATAAATCATGACAAATATAATATATTGAGTATTATTTTATATATCACATGCACTTACACTATTATTAGGATATTTTTCTCGACGATAAAAATCAATCTTAATTTCAGGATCCCTCGATTCGTCCTTCGCTTTGATCTTGGGTACAAATTTTTCAACTGTGCGCAGATACACACAAATTCACAACAATATTCTTAATAAAATAAAAATAAATTTGAAGAAAACCGATTTCCGGCCTTCTCGGTCAAAAAATTTCCGGCAGTGCTTCTGGTCACTGCCGAAACGAAGTGCAGTCGTTTTACGTCTGATTTAATCGACGGTTGTTTGTTCTTCCGTGCAGCGATATACAAATTTACTGATAAACGATAATTGTCGTATATTATTCGTGGATTTTTCCGGAAGTCTTTTTTCTCCGCGCATTGTCGAGGAAATTACGATCGATTGCGCAACTTTACCTTGATTCTACCTTGACGGGGAATTTTTTTCCACGAGACGGAAAGAGAAACGCCGAAGAGGGTTGAAGAACCTACGAAAAGAATTTTTATTTATTTATTTATTTTATTTATTTATATTTTTTACAGAAAAAGAAAAATGACGAACATACAGCAATGTAAAAATATTGTAATGTAGTTAAAATAAAATAAGTTATTTGCGGATAAACAATTAGGTATTAAATAAACTTAATTCAAACCGTTATTTGTTATTGGAAATTTCGACAACTCTTAGTTATGTCAATTCAATTTTCCAACGTCGTGGACATTAATTTGAAAATAAAGTTTTCGTACATGCTATGTTGGAAGTGATATGTTTATGAAGAAGACGATCATTTCATCGGCGCCAATTCATCAGGCCAGAATGGTCCGGAGATATTTTCCACATCATCCACATTCGTAATCTCTCGACGTCTCGTTTCGTCCCCACTTATTCGTGTGAGAGCTGTCGGGGTAAATACTTGTACGTGTTTGAAAACTAAGAGGAACTTGCACGTACCTTCGTCGGTCCTCAGAGAACATTCTAAACATCGACGGCAGATAAATCAATTTTACTTACATTCTTTTCATATTTGGCCAGAGAAATTAATATCTATATAATAATTTGACGGTTAAATGAATCGTCGATATTGAAGCTGTCTTGATTTATTCTGTCCGTTAAATCTTCTACCCCTGTAGGGCTGAATTAACGTTAAAACCCGCATCGCTTCCTCGCCCTATCATAAAGAAAAAAGTCAATTTATGGCTAGCGTAACTCGTTTGGCAACGCGATAAGAACAAATACCGAATAATTTTATTTTCAAAGGTGTCAAACGTTGGATCGCACAATATTTCATCGTAAATCTTCGGCATCATCGTGCTTCGGCATTTTCCGGGTTCCCTTAATCGTCTTGACCTTCTGCCGCAGGAAGCAGAAGTGTTATCGGAAACGATAGCCATTGCGACGGAATTTTCTAGCTCTGAGAATTCAACGGCGCAAGCTTGATAAGTTTTTTCACCGTCACAGGTTTTCCATCGACTTGCGCGGGTCGGAAAGGCTGTTATTATATTTTTCTGCGTTAAGGCGATGTGCTACTTCCCCAATGTTGAGTAGATCTACCGACAGTCACATAAAATCAGGGGAAATAACATTGGAAAAGTTTTATCGAAAACGGATCGATGCAGTTCGAAGATATTTTGAGAATCGATGTGGAATTGATAAACAACCAACCTTTTTTTCTCCAAATTCGCAAACGAAGATGAAAAAATGACGAAATAAACTTCTCTGAAAACTGATGAAATTTGCAAATTGCTAAACTTATCTCACAAACGGCGGAAGAAAATCCGACAACACTTTGCGAATCGATGTAGAATTGTTCAAAGACCGACCTACATCTCTTTTCTTCACCGAATGACGAAAAAAAAAAATCGACAAACACATTTAATTGAATCATTACGATCTCAGAGACGAATATCGAATTTTTGGCGCGTAATATGTGGCTCATGATAATTTATATTCAACTCTCGCGAATATTTGAAATAAAATTTCTAACAGCAACGGAATGTCGGTTTGCAACATTATCGAGCCGTTGCTGCTCGACCTCGCTATTTTTGCGTTAGTTATCGCTCGAACGTGGCCGCACGGACAAATATTAATCCGAGTCAATTAATTCTTTTATGCTTCACGTTTTTGTCATTGTAATTTTCATTGTGTTTCGGCACTCGCGTCAGCGATGACGAATACGCTGGTGGAGATGCAGCTTATCAGCCACCACTACACATTATTATACAAATTTTAACTGTGTAAATGGCACATTTCTATTGGTCAATCGACGATCGATCGTCCAGTCGAGATATGGCCGAGCCGTTTGATTTCAGTGAAACGTGACCAGAATTGCATTTAGCCAATACGAATTTTCAAAGCTTCTGGGATTGTCTTAAAAGCTCTTGAAGCCGTGAAAAATCCTGAAGTGGGAAAACTTCCGTTCTAGAAGAATTAGGGCATTCGTCGGTTAATCGATGGGGTAACGATACAGCGTTTTTCGTCGATCTCCTTAATTGTGGTGTTTAACGTCGACAACAGTTTTTTGTCAGAGTGAAAAAAAAATCTCGTCCAGCGAACGTTGTCATAATCGGTGAATTCTAAAAGTCTATACGAACGTTTGATTCATTTTTCAATTGTTATCAAGTCTGTGAAACAACGATATTTAAAAAATATATGACAATGTTAATTCGTGAGATATGTGAGTTTGATCACCGACTGATTACGTCATATGTAAGTATAGAAATTTAATTACCGATACTATTATTATTTATTCTGTTCTTCAGTGTTGATTGCAATATTCGGCTGCATGTTTGTGAATGCCTACAACTCCACAAACAAAGACACAATAAAATCGATGGAGAAACGAATAAAACGAATGAGGGTCGCACAATTCAACCAAGCCTTCCACACGAATTTTGAAGCAGGTACAGATGCTGGGGTGGCACTTATTTAAGTCACCTTTGAATTGTAATCAGTACGGCCCCTACAGTATTTTTAGCCAATTTTTTTTCAAATCCTCCCAAAGTTACTTCGCTTCATCTCGATATCAAAGGTACGTTCAAGCCTCCAATTTTTTTCATTTGATCAACATAAGATTTTCATCGAATCTCCATCATAATTATATAGCACTGTTACCAAACACGCGCAAAATATTAACCTCGTGCGGTTTTCTAGAGGACACCACCTACTTTTTTTTACGAAAATTTTTATTTTACAAAATTGAAAATGATGGATCCAAAATGGCAACCTGAAACACCCAAATTCATAAGATTAGCACAATATTTCATGTAAACTGGTTTTATATGGATTTCTCGGGTCCCTGCAGTCAAATTTCATACATTCCAGAGGGCGCACACGTAAGAATTCGAGAGTCACCCAAATAAGAGCCACCCTGAGATATACACAATCGACACTCGCGTAAAATCTCAACGTCTTGCGGTATCGATGCAATGATCGTAAAAAAAAATGTAACGAGGAAACGTGTCAATTTTTTTCAGTTCCCGAACTCGAGGTAGTGGAAATTGCGAAGCCGCGTGCAAGCAAGAGACCTGGCAGATCAATCGGCATGATGCCTGTGCAGTTCAACGCTTTTAATGTCACCGTCAATCTCTATTTGACGCCATTAAAAGACGAAATTACCCGCAAAAATCCTCCAGTCTATATCGTCAGATCCAACAAGACGTATCCCAACGGTCATTTCCAGAAGATTTGTACAGTAGGCTGTCAATTCTTGTAAACGCAATATAATATAATAATAATAATAATAATAATAATAATAATAATAATAATAATAATAATAATAATAATAATAATAATAATAATAATAATAATAATAATAATAATAATAATAATAATAATAATAATAATAATAATAATAATAATAATAATAATAATAATAATAATAATAATAATAATAATAATAATAATAATAATAATAATAATAATAATAATAATAATAATAATACCGACACCAATAGGTGTGCGGTCGGAGTGCGACTCCGGCGGTCCCACGAGTTAAGCAGCAAATTTGCCGGCCAGTACTTGGATGGGTGACCGCCTAGTCGTTCGCCGGCTGGCGCATCAATTGGGGAGCGGGAGACCAGTGCCTTTGGGGCCCCGGTGGTGCATTCGAGGTGGAGTACTATGTGCTCCTACATGCATCACCGGAGAACCAGAGAAACATAGGGTCCACTGTACCGGCACGGGTTTTCTGCAGTTTCCCCGTGCCCACGGCAAATGCGGTACAGCGGTATGTCAAGTCGTCTGCAGACGCACGGGAGATAGCGGAGAACACGTAAAAAAGGGGAAAACTTTGGAGAATACCTTGTAAAAAAACTAAATAAAGTTGTGCAAGTAAAACTCTGATTTTTTTATTTTAATAATAATAATAATAATAATAATAATAATAATAATAATAATAATAATAATAATAATAATAATAATAATAATAATAATAATAATAATAATAATAATAATAATAATAATAATAATAATAATAATAATAATAATAATAATAATAATAATAATAATAATAATAATAATAATAATAATAATAATAATAATAATAATAATAATAATAATAATAATAATAATAATAATAATAATAATAATAATAATAATATTTTTAGCTGAGCAACGGAATGACAATAGTGGTGGAAGACCGACAACGCAACGCCATGTTTTCGGTCACAACGTTACATGATGGGGAAACCATCATGGTGAGTGCAACGTGACAAAAGAATTCAAAAGACGAGGAACGAAGATTCTAATGATAAAATTTTGTTTCTCCTAAGACTGGTTTCGTAAGATCCCAAGGTTGGGCCATGGTATCAATACCTATGGACATGGACAAGCGGCGACGTGAATTTCCGGTAGAACACTACGAAAGACACCATCGCAACGTGCCATCCCTGTATCTCGTGGTTTTCAAGATTTCTGTCCCATCGGGCGAAGTTATTGACGCGAATCCGCGTAGGTTGATAATTCATAAATAAGCCATTCTCCCGACCGTTACGACGCATAATCGATGAATCCATATTTTCAGCTTTTCCGGAGCCTTTCGGTTACACCGAGTCACACGCGATGCACAAGCGATCGCACGTCCCGAGCACCATCTATCCGCAGATTCTCGTGATAGTCGATTACGAAACGTTCAAGTTGGTCGAGAAAAAGTTTGCTTCGCCGAATAAAACATCGATCGAATTGATACGAAAATGAAAAAAAAACATTTTTTTCTTCGTTTCAGGTTTCACAAAAAAACAATAAGCGCCCTATTGGAATATTTGATGCCTTTCTGGAACGGCGTTGGTATGATATACCGGGATCTGAGAAACCCGACGGTAAAACTCAACATTGCCAGCATAATAATCGCAGAGGTAAGCACGAGTTTGTACGTGAAAATGTGGAAAACAAAAAGAAAAACTTTTATTGAAAATAAAATTTTAATTTAAATTTAAAAAGAAAAACCTTTTGGACCGTCACAAAGCTTCGTTCATGAGGAAGCAAAAGAATTTTAAAAAAAAAAACACGATTGTGACTAATTGATGGACAAAACTATTTACTCGTCTTCCAGAATCCCAGTGCACTTTCGTTTTTATCCGAAAACATGTATTCCAAAGATCTGTTAAACGCCACTCGTGCTCTCAACTCGTTCGGCCGATGGATGCGAATCGCGGAAGATACGTTTCCGTTGAATAGTTATGACATTGCCGTCACCATGACAGGGTATGGGCACATTCGCGAACGTTCAAAGTCTTTTGGCATTGTTCATAATAAATAAAAAAATAATATTTTTATATCTTTAGTCGGAAAATGTGCTTGTCAAACGACGACGTCTGCAAACCTGGAACTCTAGGTCGATAAATAAACAAATTATTTAATTGAAATGTTGACAGATCGAATGGTAATAATGATTATAAATTAATCGTCATCGACAGGCATTGCTTGGGTCGAGGGAGCCTGCAGCACTGAAAACGACGACGACGAAGGCACTTATTCGACAATGATTATCAATGACAGAGGATGTTACGAAGGAATGGACACTGCAGCTCACGAATTGGGCCATTTGTGAGTGATTCAAAGTAATCGAACGATTTCGCGGTTGCAAACCGGATTTCCACGGTAATACCCTGAGGTTTCGTTGATCGTTGCAGATTCGGTGCACATCACGACGAAAACGATTCCGTTGAGTCTTCCGAGGGACCGAAAATCATGGCATCTCATTCCTGCACGGAAATGGATTATTCGCCAAGCTGGTCCGAAACTACTTTAAAGTCTTTCAAACATTTTTTTCGGTAAGTACCGATTAATTTTGTCGAACGTGTTCGAGTTTATTCGATCGATTCTCGTTCGAAAATCTCAATTGCGAAAAATCAATCGACGGATCCAACGGTCGTCACTGATTTCAATGGCTCGTTTCTTCGTCAGATCTGAACAGGCCGAATGTCTTTACGACGCGCCCGAACCGATAACTCCGTTCTACCGCAGGTTTCGAGAAATTATACCAACGGCGGAAGAGCAATGCAACGCGTCTGTAAAAGAATCATCATCGTGCGGAGTCAGTATCACAATCGTTCGACTAAAAATTTCAAGGAAAAACAGATACATTTTTACATTTATTTTAATTTGTTGATCAAGGAAAATATTTGCGGGGATCTCAAGTGCGGGAATTCTTCGGAGTGCTTCAGTATTGGACAATCCGCTGCTCCTGGAACAAGCTGCGATGGCGAGAAGGCGAGTCGAATTTACGTTTTCTCAAATACTTTATTAGCTTCGTTTATTTGAACTTATCGCATATCCGTTGCAGTTTTGTTTTCTGAAAAAATGTATTGCCGAAGAAGAGTTCATTTGCTGAGCTGCGAACGATTGCGGACTTCGTGGTTGGACCGAACGGGAAGCTGTTTGTCACTTCGAATCCATGTCGATCACATACTCGTCGTATTATTTCGAAAATTCTATTCGTCGATGAGGGGCGCAAATTTGTAATGATAATTTGAACGACAATTAATTCCACGAGAATAAAAATTTGTCGGACGAATTTATTTACCAGAGATGTCCCCTCTTCGTATGAAAAAAAAAAAAAAAAAAAATAGTTAATAATAATTTTGACGATGATGATTTATTGATGAATACTCAGTCCGGAATTATCGACGCCATTCTCCACATTCTCGTTTCTCAGTTCTTTCTTCGATTCGTTCGTTCTCCTTCTGCTTCGTTTTCTCACGAGTTTTTCCAACACCAAGATCGGCGATTCAAAGACGAGACTCACGAGAAATCCGAACATAATCGAAAGCATCAGATCGCTCAAAAAATCATCGACCTGAACAAAACGTCGAAGATAAGTTCATCAAATTATTTATCTAAATTAATTCTTAATCATAAAAATTATTGCATCGAGCAATTTTTTTCTCAAAAACTTACGGGGCCAAAATCACTGAAAAAATTAGGCACACGAGTTGCTTTTACTTTTGTGGATTGTATGATATAATGTACCAAATACATGCAATAAGATAGACGACTCAGTGGATGGAAAATTGAAAATGACAATATCTTCGTGACCGGACCTGGAAAAAAAAAATAGTATTCGAACGATTTAATTAGCTTCGTTCGATCAAATACGTCAATTGATTGGGAGTTGAGGAAATGTATTTTTATCAGAAAGCGGACGAAAATTCGTTACCTCCAAAACCACGTACGCATGCATAAATGACCCAAGCGACCGCAGCGGACCAAGCGGGTCTTGCCACGGCCGTGTAAAAAGTTTCCCAAAGTGTTTCGTAAACGTAATCCTTCTGTTGAAACTTTCTTCGGCTGAAGATGCAAAACGCGAACGCAGCGATGGCCAGAATCCATCCGATCCATTTCATCGCCTGTGAAAACGCAAATTCGAGGTCATTTTTAAATATCAACTGCTTCATCGACCATTCTTATTGAACGTAATCATTTAAATCGGTTGAAGTAATTGACGAAATAAGATCCGATATGCGTGGAATCGATAATTGGGAAATTACTTTTCTCGATGGTCCTTTTTGGGTAAAGACGATGTAACCAAAAAATATTCCGAGCAACCACGGAGCTGCCCTAACGTGGCTTTCCATGTAAAAATTTTTCATGGTTCTACTGGTTTCAATAATACTGCAAAATAATAAATAAATAATAATAATTCTATATGATTAAGTATTTGAGATTAATTATATTTTTAGACTCAACATTTCTTTTCGTTTTTTTTTCTTGCGATCTTACTTGCCGTTCGGGAAGAGAGCACTCGTATAGCTGTTTTTGTACGAGATTATGACCGGCGTTGCGATCGAAGCAACGAAACAAGCAACCAAAATTACGAGACCAATTTTTGGTTTCCGCGCCAATGGATACAAAATAAAGGGCGAGATCCAAAAGTATTGCATCTCGACTGCCAAGTACCAAGTATAAGGCAGACAACCCTAGAAATTAAAGTCCGAAATGTTTTCGAAAATTATTCATTAGAAAAAAAAAATCCATTGATATGCTTCAAGGAAATAACATTTTTTCGATAATAAAAAAATTGTCATAATACAAAAAAAATTAAATATTTGCATTTTTTTCATTACCATCATAGATAATTAAAATTCACGGTATTTTGTCGTAACAAAAATCCGAATGATTAAATTCTTTCAGCCGTAAGAAATTGATAAATTAATTATCGCAGAAATATCAACGATTTAATAACTTAATATTTTTTTCTTTTGTTAATAATTTATGCTAACGCGATTTCCGATAATGTAAACAGTACGTACTCTATGAACGTAATTGTGAACGTAGAGAAGCATGGACCACCAACTTTTACGACAAATCTCTTCCTCCGACGTCGTCATGCTGTCCCACAGTGGACCGGATCCCATTCGAGGCAATATAAATATCGTCATAACAATCAATGCCGCGAACGCCGGAGTCAATCTGCCCGTAAAAAATACGATCTTGAGATTTAAAATAATTACTCGGAAAACTTTTTACGAAAAGTTTGCGATGTTTAGGACGCAGATAAAATGTTCATTGATTTTTAAAAAATGATTGCACTTACCTCAGGTAACGATGAATATAATAGACGAATATATTGAAGCTTCGACCTGTTGACATTTCTTTGAGAAACAAATACGACAAGAGAAAACCGCTCATGGTGAAAAATGTATCGACGGAGAACGGTGCGACCATTATGTACAAAGATTGCCAAGAAGTGGTCCACTGAAATGTCATTTAATTATAAAATGGTTCATTTTCGCTGTATCAAAATTAGTACGAGACGAATTAATGATATAAAGATGAAGAAGTACAAACCTCGAAGAGATCGGTGTAATTAACAGTTGGCGTTGACATATTCATGAAATAAGCGTGTCCGAGTATGACCCAGCACATGCTGAAGAATCGAATACCCTGAAGAGCCGGCAATGTTTGAGGCGACGTTTTTGTGCTGAGTATTCGGCGCGCATTGACGTAAAAAGAAAACTCACGCATTACAGCAAATCCATTGCTCGTTCCGGACTTGCCGTCCGAATATATCAAGAAAATATCGCAGATCGTGCAAAAAATGAGAAACGTCAACAGTGCACCGAATCCACCACTGAAATTAAATAAATTCAATTGAAAATAATTTTACCGGAACAATTTGCTACAAAAATTCTACTCACACCGTGGCGATACCACCGAACGTCCATTCTCGTGGATCCACCGAAGAACACTTGACCCACGATACAGAAAGATTTATACCGACTGGAGCTACGACCATCGGCAATGAACTATTCAACAATTGTTGAATGTCACCGGGTTCGCAACTTGCGGGCATGCAGATGGAAAGATCTTCCGACACTCGCATCCAGCCTCTCTTCGCGACAACGTTGTACATGCAATGACGACCACGAATCTCCTTCCCAGCCTCGACGACATTTACGGCCATGCACTCGTCGTACATCCCCAAATCCACTCGATTACCCGTGAGCAATCCCGATGGGATCTTCGACGAGGCATCGAGCACTGAAAAATACGTTTCACATTCATTTCGTACGTAGAAATTAATTATAAACACTTGATGACGGTACAAGGATTATTTCGACCGGCACAAATGTTATTAAGTAATATAATTTCATCGCGGTATAATTATCGAGCATCATTTTATCATCATTAGTATGATTGTTATTTCGTTCGAATCCATTGAGAATAATTACACAAAATATTAGCTATCAATAATAATTATTATTGACATCACCAATATAATTTATTATTATTATTATTTTCGAATGTCCGTGTTTCTGTTCAATCAATTATTAATTTACAATTCAATTGATCATTTTCATCGACTATAACTCAACAATTCGTGTATAAACATGACTCGTTAATGGCTCGATCAGCGATCGTTAACGAAAATCAACAATATGTTTCTGTACCATTCACTTTTAACTACGATGAGTTTTACAAACAAAATGCACGACGCAGTGCTCGTAATACAACTATCTCGCGATGAGACAACACAAATTAGACGCTATCTCGAGCAAACAAAAGCACCGTTGATGAACGCGAAAAAAATAAAAAAATCTTCGTTTCCGTACTTTTCAAAGCCCACAAACTGCCGTTCATTAATCCTTCCCGAAACAACGTCGATTGATCGAAACATTTTTTCGTAATATCATTTCTCGTTGCAACCTCGATCGGCGAATTGAAAAATCCATCAACGATGTTGATCGGAAAAATTGCAATCCCAGCATCGTCGAAACGTTCGGCGATGATCGATATCGGAAACTGTCGTTGCGCCGCGTTCGAAGAAATTTGCGAAGCGACGATCAAAATCACGAACGGAAAAAAAATTGACCGATCGAAATTCGTGCAACGACGAGCAAGCGTTAACGCGTACATTTTGACTGCAAGACGTTTTTAACGAGCAATTGATTTTATACGACAATCAGAGACGCGGATATGAACGAATCGTGTGCTCGAGATAAGATCTTAGTTGCTGATGAAGAAAACAATGATAGAAATCTTACTCGTAAATTCTTCGATCTGAATGAGGTAATAACTGCAAACGTGATACTATGCGTTATTATTTGGAACAAGTCGCAACTAACGCATAAATAAATTTTCGAAATTATTAATATTATTAATTATTTTATAATAATAATAATAATAATAATAATAATAATAATAATAATAAGGAAATAATGTTATATATAATGAATAATAGAGAGAGAATATGATAAATAGTAATTATAATGATTAATATTATTATTTTTTCTTTTTTTTTTATATATATATGCTGATAAGAGTTTATTGGATAAATAACCAGCCCACATCGCCGCATCTAATTTTATTATATAATAAATATAATACAATGCATTAATGATAATTAATTATTCATATAATATATTAGGGTGGTTATGATTTGGTCAGTGTGGGAATTTTTATATCCATTAGAACCTCTCTCAATTTTCTAATTATTGGTAATTATATTCGCGGGCCGAGTAATTATCTAAAAAAAAATCCATTGCCACTCGAGGTTTCCGAGATTAATTAAACAATGAGGAAAGGAAACCTAATAAGGTCAGACATCTAAATGAGTCAATGTTCGATAACGATAATAAAAGTTCTCGATAATGAAAGCAGATCGTTATGTGCAATTTTTCGTTATCAACGACTTTTGATACGGTATCGATCACGACAAATTTCAATCGATAGAGATATAAATATTTTTTTCGAATACCGTAGAGAAGTCACTGCAGATATATATATTTGATCTAAATATATATGCGATTGATTCGTATGAATGAAGTCACGAGTACATATCGCCCGTCACTCTATCGCGGTATCTATCGAGGCTCAAAAGGTGCTTATCAAAATGACCCGACCGTTATCGGTCGAAAAAAATCGGTAAAGTCACGCAATCAATTTTTTTCTTCACTTCTAAATTTTTCTCAGGGAAAAAGATCCTTCAAATGTGATGTATGATGCTCTTCGCAACGTAGGATATTTTTATTGGCTTCATTATTTTTTTATCACGCCAGAAAGGTCGGAAATTGAGGTTGAAAAATCAATGTAAAATTCAATCGGCCGCCATTTCGTGAAAACAATTTTTTTTTTAAACCCACGTTGCGGAAGGCATGATAGATTACATTTTGAGAACATTTTCGAAATTTTCGTTCCAGATGAACCGACTGCATATAATCTTCGGGACCGTGGACCGTGCGAGCGGAGGACATTTTTTACGCCGGCCATGACAGCAGTGCTCCCAATCGATATCTGCTCATAAATAAATTTGTCAGCATACTTCAACATGTATACTTTCGAATAAAACTAACCCGGATGAAAACGAACAAATAGTTTTTGAGATAATAATTCCTAAAATACTATTTAACCCGAATGTTCTGCCTTAAACCTTAATACACTTTCATCTTCCGCCTAATATAAAACGATCCGAAAATACACGTTCGTTTAAATATTTTCAATTAAACGACAGATTGCAATCCACTTTCTGCATGGCGCACGCAGTTTCCGTACTTTCATTCGAGAAAGGCAACGCTCCGAAGAAAGTCAACCTCTACGGCGAATACATATAACCGGAAGTGATTCCGTGGAAGGTGAAAAGAATGAAGAAAACCGGTTCATTATCGAGTCGATCGTGGTGTCTCCGAGTTCTCTCGTATCGAGGACAGTTATACGTAAAACCATCGTCGGTTAAGACTCTGCACGTGCAAAATATTCGTTACAACCTCAATTATTTTCGAATTAGAAACATCGACAATTTGGCGATGACAAAATAATTATTCAATCTTTTTCGTAAAGCAAACTTACTCAATCGTTACTGTTCAAAAAAAGGAAGGACAAATTGAAACGAGATGTAAAAGAATGAACAGCGAAAACCGAAAGTCAAATTCCAGAGTTAGATAATTCTGAAAAAATTTATTAATTGTGATTATGCCAATAAATAATGTTTGAAAAATTTATTAAGTGATTGATTATAATCGAATTATCGTCGGAACAAAATTTCTTCTAAACAAAGTTCTGCAATGCATTCATCTTTTCAAATAAATAATTGAATAGTGATTTTTTGATAAATATTTCAAGTGATTGATTATAATCGAATTTTCGTGGAAATAATATTTCCTGTTGATCGAGTTTGGTGTGATATTTTTTTTGTTATTGTAAACTTCGTAAATAATAATTGAACATAATTTTGAATAATGAAATAAAGAATTAAATTTTTAAAAAAATGTTTTCGACGATACTTTTCGCTATCACGGTATTAATATTAGTTTATTATTATCTGATACGAAATTATAATTACTGGCGAGCGCGTAAAGTTCCGGGACCGGAACCGCGTTTGATATTCGGCAATACCAAGGATGTGACGTTGCTGAAGACGACCATGGGCGAGAGTCTGCAAGAGATCTACAAAATGTACGAAGGATGCCCATACGTTGGGATTTACGAGCTCAGAACCCCGGCACTTTTGCTCCGAGATCCACAGCTAATCAAACTCATTTTGGTCAAAGATTTCAACCATTTTCAAGGTTTCAAAATTTATATCACATTATATTTACGGGCGTTTTTTTTATTAATCTGAAGATATATCGACGAAGAAGTGCATCTCTTAATTTGTAATACGTTATCAGTAGCATCGCTAAACTGTAAACTCGTGGAGTCAATGAACCACATCCAAATACAATTAAAATTCGAACCGCATGATATCACACGAAATTACTTGGAATTACTTTAAATAATTTGGAATCGCATGAAGTCGTTCAAAATTATTTCAAATCACTGAATACTACCAAATAATTAAAAATTCTAAATGATTTGAGATAAATCAAAATAATTATGAATGATTTAAAGTAATTAAAAATAATTATAAATGATTTAAAATGATTAAAAATAATATTCGTTTGCTGGTCCAAATAGATTATAAAGTAAAAAATGTCCTAAGATCGTCGATGCATATCGAAATGCCCGTAGTAACTGATCAATCGTAAAAACAGTAATTCTCACGACAATTCGCAGGTCGTGGAATCGTAATGAACGAATCAGCCGATCCACTGTGCGCGAATCTGATAAATCTATCGGGGCCAAGGTGGAGAATTTTGAGGACGAAATTATCTCCGGCCTTCACGGCTGGAAAAATTCGTCAAATGTTCGGCCTTATCGAGGAATCGTCCAAGCTCTACAATGTAAGAGAATCAGTAAAATAAATATTATCGTTCGTCACAAATAATTTTATCCTCATTTACCTGTCGTTTTTTTTTCTTGTGTGTGTTTTAAGAAATTCGTAAAAAGATATGCGGATAACGAAGAAACCGTGGAATTTCGTGATTTGGCAGCAAAATTTACGACCGAAGTGATAAGTACTTGCTGCTTTGGTCTTGAAACAAATTCGATTCAGGACGAGGATTCGGAATTTCGCGGTATGTGCCGAAAAGTCCTCGATCCGTCGCTCGTGATAAGCCTTAAGAGACTAGTTCGTGCCTACATGCCGGGTACCTTCAAATGGTTCAGAATGCGTCTCACGCCTCCTGAGGTAAAGATATATAAATATTAAGAAAAAAAAAATTCATTTGATTGAAGTTGATTTTTTTTTTTAAATTTTAATTTTTAATTAAAAAAAATTTAAACTTGGATTTTGAAAAATATTGGGCTAGTATGTTTTTTCGTTTTTTCAGCGAGAGATCGGAGAGTCATTTGAACATTAAACTTCCCCTTAAAATCGTGCCCAACCCCACCTGGTATATGCAATAAATAAAAATAAATAAATATCGCCCAAATGATTTGTTGTTCTTCAGGTAGCGCAATATTTCATGACTGTCGTGAGTGACATGATAAAGTACAGAGAGCGCAACAATTTCGTGAGGCACGACATGATGCAGCTATTGATGCAACTCAAAAACGAGGACAAAGTTCAAGATGAAGTCGGCCAGACGGAAGCTCAGGACGAAATTATGCCCAACGGAATCGACAATTCGGGCAAAAAATATTCTGACATAGGTAAAACAAATTTGCGGTTTCATTAGGAGTTTAATTATTTTTTTTACTTTCAATCAATTCATAATTAAGACGATTTTCATTCAATTCCATCGCGTCATCTATCGATATAGATTTATAAGAGAAAATCCAGATAAAAAAGCGTTAAATTTGCAAATTAACTCAATTATTGAATATTTTGCAACGCGACAATTTTACAAAGGTTTATCTATTATTGTTGCAGTAATCAACGATCACGTAATCGCCGCCCAAGCCTACATATTTTTTCTCGCCGGTTTCGAGACCTCGTCGACGACAATGAGTTTCGCCATGTACGAATTGGCTGCAAATCCTGCTATACAGGAAAGACTTTACGCGGAGATAAATGAAGTTTTGAAAAAACACGGTGCCGCCACCTACGATGCCATTTCGGAAATGGAATATCTCGATCGCGTGATACGCGGTAAGTATGCCGACGTTTTGAGAGAGAGAGATAACTCATTCGGTACAACAGCGTTTCAAAAAAACGTCGCGTTTTGAAAAATCAACAAATTGAAATTAGAAATGGCAATTATGACTAAAATAATTGGATTTATTTATTCGAAAAATGATTAACATTCTTATTATTATTAACTGAAATGAAAATAATGTTTTTTATCATGAAATATTATATGAAATTAGTGAATTGATAGATTCACTATTTTCATATATTGAAAATTATATTATTCATTTGATAAATGAATAAAAAGATTAATAAATAAATAGGAAGCACGTTATTGATAATTACTGCAGTCAGTACTATTGTTATAAAAAAAAATTGTCACGCGCCTCACAACGACGCTTATTTGCTGATTAATTTCGTAGAAACACTGAGAAAACATCCACCGGTTAGCATGGTTCCCCGTTTGTGCAACAAATCGTACGAAATACCGGGAACCGACGTCGTAATCGAAAAAGGTATCAAGGTTCTCGTTCCGATTCACGCGATTCATCACGATCCCCAATACTATCCGGAACCGTCGAAATTCGATCCCGAAAGATTTCTCGAAGAGAACAAAAAATTACGCGACAATTGCACGTTTTTACCATTTGGCGAAGGACCGCGAATTTGCATAGGTGAGTAAAATTTATCGTATCATTTAAACGAATGATTATTCTAGGGATATAGTGATTGGTCCTCATACTAGGATTGTTGATAAGATTTTATGAATTTTGCCGAATTTTTTATAGCACTTTAAAGTACGATTTCGAAGCTTCGGGCACGAGCGACCTATAATTACAATTATTTATGGTCTTCCGTAATTTTTATATAAATTTTCCAATATTACATTCAACGTTGAAAATATATATATATATATATTTTGTCGACGATAATTTTGATGAACATAGAATTGAAACATTAATTATTGTCTTATCAGGAACGAGATTCGCTTACGCCCAGACGAAAGTCGGATTGGTTGCTCTATTATCGGATTACGAAGTCGTACTCAGTCCCAAAACAAGCTCGCCCCTCGAGTACGATCAAACGGCCAATATTCTCACCAGCAAATCGGGAATTTGGCTGAAAATTCGTCATCGCAACAAACGGAATTAAGAATAAACGAAAAAAATATGCTTTACACAATACATATTATTATTATTGCCCGGGGAATAATAATGAAAAAATCGACGAACGTCGTGAAAAATAGGATCTTATTTTTGTATCTATTCTTATCGCCAAATATATATGTATAAATTTGTACTGAAAATGGCAGACGATAATCATTCTTCTAAAAATTATAAATAATAATTGATAATAACAGACTAATAAAATTCGAGAGACATCGAATCGTAACCGGCACAATCTTGTGAGGATGAATTTCTGCGTTTCAACTCGCACAATCTCCAGCTAGTTGGAGTTGACCGCGGCGTAGATGAACCTGCGACGCTCCGAAGACGAAATATATATCTATAGAATATATAGAAAATATAAAAAAGATAAGTAGCATATAGATATAGATATATATAAATTCTCGACATTAAAAGCCTTCGGATCAGTGTTATCTAAACTCTTGTCGGTTGCTCTCCATCAACACGACAGAAGTGTCAAACCCAACTTCAAACATTCCACCAAACTACGTTTTACCACCAAAAAAAATCCACATCAAGACGTTGAAATAAAAAATCTTGCTAAGAAAAATTCTTGCCTTCGCATAATTTAGCACTTGGTGCGTGTTTTTTTTTTAATTTCGTTATCACAACACGTGACGATGGTGAGGATTTTATCGAACTTGAACGTGTGTAATCGGACTGTGAAAATTGTACGGGCAAATTTAAAATTATTGAGTGACGGATTTTTCATCACCGGATACAAACCCGTTCGATGATTAATAATTCATGAAACTCCCGGTATTGTTTGTCGGGCGTTGACGACTGAAGTTGTCATTACAAACATTGAACAGCCAGTGTCAACTATGCGGTGCGTCGACGACTCACCGCGTTCGACGCGGAATAATCAATGATATCAGTGTTTTCGTATCGAGTGCCAAGGCTATCGTTATTTTCTCTTTCTCTTCTTCTTCGTCTTCTTCTTTTTCTTTTCCATCGTCTTCTTCGTTTTCTTTTTCTCCTCTTCGACGGGGCCAAATTTACGAAGCTTCCAGTTGCGTGACTTCTCGATCGGTTGCAGCATCGTTTAACGAATGTCTCGTTATAATAATCAACATTAAAGGATACAATTAAATATAGTAAATTATTTGGTTGAACAAATTTTTTTCTTTCGATTCGCGAATTTTTCGCTATGCGTTTGTGAAGTTTTATCAAGTGATAATTTTATTGGTGAAAATGAAGATTAAAATGAAGAAAGGTGTATGAGTTTGAAAAGAAAATGAATATGGATAAAATGATGGATAATTCGTTGATGATTCATGAATTACTTCTTCAAATCAACATCAAATGATTGATTAAATATCGTCAATTCAACACGTTTTTCCTTTCGAGTCACACATTTTTCGCCATATTAAAGAGTGTTATCGAGTGATTCGATTAAAAATAAACTAAAATATAATAAAACAACACAAAATAAAATAAATTGTTGAGTTTTGAAAACCAATAATGGATAAAACGATGGATACAATTGTCAACCTCTTGAACGAGTCGCTTCGTCCCATAGTAATCGTTTCACTAATCTTAACAATTCTCTACAATTATCTCACGTGGACCTTCAATTTCTGGTCCGAACGTGGCGTACCCCACCAAAAACCGACCATAATTCTCGGCAATTTCGGTGATCTTCTGTTGTTCAGAAAATCCTTGCCGGAAACCGTTAAATCCATGTACGATTCCTTTCCAAACGCCGATTTCACCGGCGTCTACAGAGTTCGATCGCCGATTTTGATAATACGCGATCCAAATTTGATCAGACACGTGTGCGTGGAAAATTTCGGTTGTTTCATAAATCGCGGAATAACGGTAAATCGAACAAATCCATTGTCGGGACATTTGTTCAATCTCGAAGGTGCGGAATGGAAACAAATGCGTTCGACTCTCGTACCGGCTTTCACATCGGCCAAAATAAAACGCATGTTTTATTTGTTGATCGATTGTCACGAAATATTGCGAAAATCCATCGACGACGAAACATCGTCGATTATCCGAAAAAACGAAGATCGAAAAACCGACGGAGTCGTGATAAACGTTCGTAAATTGGCTACGAAATTTACGATAGACGTTATCGGAACTTGCGCGTTTGGAATAAATATAAATGCGTTGAAGAACGAAGATACGGAATTTTTTGAGACCGCGAAAAAATTGTCGGAACCGAGTTACAAAGCGACGTTGTGGAGAATTTTGCGAAGCGCATTGCCGAAGTTGTACAAAATTATCGGTGTACGGATAATAGACGACGATGTCACGAAATTTTTCACGGATGTTGTGACGCAAGTTGTGGCGCAGCGCGAGCGGGAAGAAGGTTTCAAGAGACAGGATTTTATGGATCTGCTCATCGAGCTCAAGCACAAACGAAGTTTGGCCGAGGGGGATGATAACGAGGACAATCGGAGCCTCGACGATGAGGAGGGGATGAAGGAAATTGGTGAGAACTTTATGGTAATGAAAGATTGGAACTAAAAAAAAAATATTAGTCACGCCTCGATGAGTGTTTTTTAGTGCACTAAAAATAAATAAATAAATAAATATTATAACAAATAAAATTAGTAAATAATCTAACTGAATCAATAAATAAAATTGAATATTTAATCGACAATCGACATAAAAAAAAGTATTTCAATGGATGAAAATTCCAGGTACGAGATCGCGGCGATAAGCTGTAGATATGAATGATTAATCGTTCTTGGATTCGCAGAATTGGACGACGATGCAATCGCGGCTCAAGCCTTCGCGTTCTTCGTAGCCGGTAACGAAACGTCTTCGAACACTATTGCGTTTTGTCTTCAAGAATTGGCTCTCAACGAAGATATTCAACGAAAAGCTCGGCGCGAAATTCACAATTGCATCGATAAAACGAATGGAAAATTGACTTACGAGAGTGTTCAAGAAATGAAGTACCTGAATATGATAGTTATGGGTACGTGTGGGCTCCGCCGAATCTGATTCGTTTTTCAATCGTATCAACATTTATTTTAAAATAATCAAATTAATACGAAAACGGAGGGATTTTCAGAAACATTAAGAAAATATCCACCGGCTCCACTTCTGTCGCGCAGATGCGCTCGTAAATGGAAAATACCTGGAACCGACGTCGAATTGCCTGCGGGAATGCGGGTGGTCATACCGATTTACGGTATTCATCACGATTCGAATTATTATCCGCATCCGGAAACTTTCGATCCCGAAAGATTTGCCGAAGAGACAAAAGCTGCCAGACATCGTTACACGTATTTGCCGTTCGGCGAAGGTCCCCGCAATTGCATAGGTAACGACCTCGAGTGCTTGCTTCTTGAATTTTAATCGCGGATTTTGCACATCGTACCAAACAATCTCACGTACGTACAACAGAAGGAATAGAAACATTTTGGGAATTATTATCTCAAAAACCAGTTGAAATTTTATTCATAATTTTTAAAAAATCAAAAATAATTCGTACCTGTTGGATTCCAATTGAATAAAAATTAATATTTAGCTGTCAAACTCTAACAAAATCCAAAATAATGTTTACCTGAGGAATTTCAGTAAAATAAATTTTTTTTATTTCTAAAATTGTTAAAATCGAAATAGAAAATAAATCGAATTGAAATTTAATAAGATTTTTGTATTACACCATTTTTTTTACTTGCAGGAATGCGTTTCGCGATGCTCCAAACGAAAATTGGCATAATATCGTTTCTCAGGGACCATCAGGTGGAGATTTGCGAAAAGACTGTGGTACCCATCAAATTCAGCAGAAGGAGTCTCGTAACATCCTGCGAGGGGGGTTTTTGGCTCAAAATAAAAAAAATCACTTAACCGGATAATTATTCATACCAACGTGTACATAATCGTCACAAATCTCAATTACCACATGGATGGAATAATCCTCGTCAGACAAACTAGTCCGTACACTGAACATTTTATAAATTATTTAAGCTTCTTCAATTTTATTTATAATTCTCGGATTCTTAAAACATTTTCGTGAGAAAAAAAAAATAAAGGATCGAAAAAATGAATTCCGAAGCGATAAAAATCGACTTACAAACGATTTTTCAATATCCTTCGATCGTTTAAAGGCTACACTTTCTTCCAATTGCTGTTTTAAAAAAACAATTTGGCACTCGTCGACTGAAAAAAATGTAGATTATAACTAATTTTACAGGGAAATAAAAATAATGTCACAAATAACTTCAAGAATTTGTTGCCAGTAATATTTATCAGTTTTTTTTTTTTTTGCTACGTATGTACAATCCGTATCCGTTGTAATTTTATGCAAACGGATTTATTTACGGCACCAATCGATACTAGATATAAAAAATATGAACAAGGAGAGGTATATATGTATATTCCTAATATAAATTTACGTCGAGTCTAAAAAGAGCAAACTGGCCGCTCAAAAGTACCAGACGAAGAAAAAAAAAAGTATGTGGAAAGAAAAAAGAGAAAGAAAAACGGAAAATAGCGAAAATTCGGTCCCGAATCCGAGTCGTTCGGTCCGTTGTTGAGAATATTTCAGCATCCGACGATGCAAACCTCTAGCTATGCCGGATTCGATCTTCTACTTCGTCTCGACGAACTCGCGAAGAGAGGTCGTGGCTTGTACAAATCGTCGCTCGTGTATCGCTGATTGCTGCCTCTCGGTCGACTAAAAAAAAAACAATTCACATTCTCACACACAATTTAAACACAATAATTTCACAGCAGAGAGGAAAATGTAATTCATTCACGAATAAAAAGTAAATTTTATATTTCATTTGCTTATTTCAACAACGTCGAACAAAGATTAAGGGCGATAAAAAAAAAATCTAAATACAAAATCCAGAATATTCAATGAAAATTCGTTTAAGATAATTTTTAAAAAATAATTACGGTTGATTAATTATCGTGCGATCATTGAAATGTTCACATTTATGTGATAATAATAATCAATTATGGTGAATGATGAAGATGAATTATGGTTTTAGATCAATTCCAATATTTAATGGCAATTATAAATCCATGACAATTTGTCAATAAAAGTATTTTAAATACATCTTTATTGAACAAATGTCCATCCCTGGTCGCAATGTGCTCCTTATTAAAATAAATTGAAAGGACAAAATGATCGTTTCTTCATGTCGAATCTATAAAGACTCGCCAACGGGTTCCTAAAAATAAATAACAAAAAAATCATACAAAAAAAGTATATAAAAATATTTATTCTCAAAATTAGATCTTTCATCATATAATAAATTGAAAGGATAAATAATGATTTTTGTCTATAAGCAATCGATCAAAATTCGCCAACAGTTCCCTAAAAATAAATAACGAAACTCATATCGAACAAAAAAAATTTTTTTTTTTAAATCAGAGCTTTAATCGGACGTTGCTAGATATTTAATCCAAATTTCTACCTTTTTTCGTCCTTGGGAGGATTCGAAGGTGTCTTCTCGCTCGTTGCGGAAACGTCGCTCTCCGGACTGAGCGGCATAACAAAATTTTCACCGTTCAACAAATTATTTTGTCCGCACAGGCTACCGCTCGAACGTTCCTTCTTCGGTCGTCCCAATTTACGTTTCTTCATACAATTCGTTGGATTTTCATCCTCGGCAATCGTCGACGTTATTTTGTGCGCATCGTTGTTGTTATTCGTATTGTTCAACAATATATCGGTAAGCGGACTCGTAGAATATTTTCGCTTGGGTTTGGGCGGTGCCATGGATTTCGACAAAGACGATACAGCATCTTCCACGCCAGACAGATTCGTCAAATCCGCCGTGGCAATTTCTTCGTCGAGATTAGACGATTCTTCGTCGTTTTCGAAATCTTTCATGAATTTTGTAAATTTGTCCAATCTGTCGTTGTCACGAGTGAAGTACAAACACGGTACATCGTCGCTCAGATAAGCCGGATCTTCTTCGATTATCGTGGAAATATTGGGAAGATTTGTTTGGGAATTATTGCACGTTTCTGTTGTATTTTTGGAAATCGATTCGCACGGCTCGGTTTCGATTTTTTGGGGCGGAACAACTTCCGGCACGATCGTTTCTGTGGGTGGTTGAAATTCGGAAATCGAAGCTTTCGAAGTTTCAATAATTTCATCAAAAATTTTATTTTCAACTTCGTCGTTATTTTCTGAGGATTTTGAAATTTCTGCTATTTTTGAGTCATCGTTTTTCGAAATTATCGACTCATCTTTCGTAGAAATTTCGTCGTCATCTTTTTTTTCGTTATCTTTCATTTCGTTATCTTCTTCCTCATCTTTCTTTTCGTTATCGTTCATTTTATTATCTTCTTCCTCATCTTTCTTCTCGTTATTTTCTTCCTTAACATTTTTTTCGTTATTTTCTTCGTTATCTTTCCTCTCATTATTCTCTTCATCCTTCTTCTCGTTATTTTCCACGTTATCGTCACATCGCAACGTTACTTCATCGACTTCCGGTTCATCCCGTTTCGACTCCGTCGAATCCATCGTCAAAGTTTTTTCCGTGTCTGACGAATTTTTTGGTTCCGGTAGCAAAATTTCTTTCGCCGATTCAATCGTTTCGTTGATTTTTATTTCTTTCGACGATTCAATTGTTTCGTTTATTTTTATTTCTTTCGACGATTCAATCGTTTCATTGATTTTTATTTCCGACTCGTCCGACGTTGTTTGTTTCGTTTTTGGAACAGCATCCGCATCTTCAACGTTTTTGTCGGATATCATTTCGTTCAAAGATTCTCTTATGGAAAGTTCCATCTCCGAAAGCGTCGATTTGACGTTGAAGGGATTTATCGGCAAATCGCTCGTAAATATCGATTCACCGCCCAATATTATCTGCGATCTTTCTTCCAACGTAAAATCGCTTCTCATCTCGGGATAAGGCTCGTCGTATTCCTCGTCGCAAACTTCGATTATTTGCACGCGTTCGTCGTCCGGAACAAGTTCCAAATCATTTTTATTATCGTTTTTATCATCGTTTTTATCAACGTTTTCACGAATTTCCGCAGTCGCGGCAATTTCGATGGTCTTCATAATTTCCTGTTCCCTCCGCAGCTTCTCCTTCTCGATCTTTCGTCGAATCTTCATCAATCTCTTGGCTTCTTGAAAATTTTTCGCAAATTTTGGTTTCTTCATAGAAATTTCCGTCAAATTTCCAGCCAAGACGCAACCGTCGCCGAACGGTCGTTTTTTTATTGGCAAACAAATCTCGTTCTGTCCCAAATCCAATTTTTTCGCTTGAAATTCGTGATCTGAAGGTTTTTCGACAATTTCCACATTTTTCGAATCGACGGAAATTCGCAATTTTTCGTTGTGCGATTCTTCGATGCTGTCCGATGTTTCGCTGCTGGAATTACTCGTGTTCGTAGATTCCTTGGCGTTGTTGGAACTCGAAGATTTAGCGACCGAACCGCTCGAACTCGATCCGCTTCTTTGAGAACTTTTTCCATTGGAACCGTTCGAACCGTCGCGATCGGTCGAACGACGATCCTCAGAATTTTTTCTCAAACTCGAATGATCGTCCTTCATCTTTGTCTTCTTCTCGTCACGACGTTTTTTATCCTTTTCCGTTTCGTTCTTCGAATCTCTTTTATCGACATTTTTTACATCCTTCTTCACCGTCGTTTTATCCTTCGTTTCTTTAACATTGGATTTTTCCATTTTTTCATCCGATCGAGAAATTCGTTTGCCATCCGATTTATCGTCAGATTGGGAATTATAAATTTTTGTTTTATTATCCTTCGATGATCTACGATCGTCGCGCTTGTTTTTGTCTCTCGATTCGCTTCGAACGGGTTTTGTTTCGTTGGAATTTGTGGATTTTGAATTTTTTGATTCCGAACGATTCGAACTTTTGGACGATGAACTTTTGTGATCCTTCGAATCTCTCTTGTCCCTCGACGAATCACGTTTTTCCTTCCCTTCCTTCGACGTTTTCGAATCTTTGTCTCTTATCAATTTTTCCTTCTCCGTTAATTCTTTCTTTTCTCGCAATTCACGAATTTTTTCCTTGTACAAATCTTTCAAATCTTTGACCTCCTTGGCAACCTCAATTTTATCCTTCTTCTCCGGTTCCTTCTTGTCCTTGTCCTTGTCCTTGTCCCTCTCACGACTCTTTTCCTCGGTTCTGTCCTTGGAATTTTTCTTCGACGATTTGTCGAAGCTTCTCGCCTCGTGATTCGTCGATTTACGTCGATTGTCCTTGTCGCGATCCTTCTTCGAATCCTTGGAATCGCTCTTACGGGATTTCGAATCGTTACGCTGCGAATCCTTCGTCGCGCTGTCCATACCGTCTCTGGACGTTTCCTTGGACGAGAAACTTCGTCTAATGTGCTTAAAATCGCTCGGTGTATTTTCTTTGCTTCTCTCCAACGTTTCGCAAGTCGATTTCACGTCCTTGTTGGCCTTGACAACCTCAAACTCTCTCACGGCACGGAAATTGTCCTTTGGATTTTTGGATTCGTTCTTATCGTCCTTGAGAACGTCGGAAACAGGCGTAGAACCGTGATTCGACGATCCAAAATCCGTGACTATGGATAAACGCGAATCCGACGATACTTTGCTGAATTGAGAATCTTGATTGCTAAAATCCATGTTGTCGCGAGATAAATCGTTGGAAAAATCTGGACTGCGCGATCTGTGACTCGTCAATTCGGATATTCCGGATAGATGCGAATCGTTCGATACGTTGGATTCGTTTAGATTCATTATGTCGATGGGTTCAAACGTCGGACTGTCCTCTTCCTCTTCCTCCGTCTTTTCCTCGGATTTTGCAGTATTATTCAAATTTTCAATCGGCGAAGGCTTGGCCGCGTCTTCCGTAGACTTAATTTCAGTCTCGACGTGGCATCCATTGTCGTTATTGTCCTTATCGTTCGTACTGTTGTCCGGGTCGTCCTTGACGCTTTGCTCGACGTTGTTTATTGAACTTTCTTTGTCCTGCGGCTCGGAATCGACGACTCCGGCGTCCACCGAATCCAACGACACGTCCTTGAGACTGTTCTTGTCAGATTCAGGCGACACCGGATCCAAATCTTTGGGCAACAAATCCTTGAAGCCGCAAGGACCGTTTCGTTGACGATTTCTCGGCCTCTCGAGACCCAAAAATTTGTAAACCACATCTTCTATCTGCGGCATGAAAACTGAATAAACTTTTGGATTTACAACCTGATCGACGATTCTTTCAACTCCAGCGTCCAAATACGGAGCTTCGACTATGTGCTTTCGCAATGTTTCTCGCAATTGATTCTTGTTCAGATCCGCCTTCCAAGTTTGCTTGCCCAGAAACGAATTCACCGAACTTTCGACCCTCGTTCGCAAATTTTGGTACGCCGGCTGTGAAAAAATAATAAAAACGATTCCGTTAATCAACGATTCACGAGGAAAACATGAACGCCAGCTAGTCCAACATCGACGTTTGACATCGAAATATAAAACTCAACATTCACACTGCACGACGCATTCACAGTGCATTGAGATTTGATAATGACTGTGTAAAAATTTCCATTGCTCTTTAAATCGCTCCTAACAAACTTTTCCAAACATTTGTAAACGACAAATCAATTTACATTTTTATGACCACACAATCTCGCGCAGCTAAATAAAAATGCAATATTACATCATATTCGAGGTTATGCGATTAAAAAAAGTTGCCATAAAAATTGCATTACACTCTCGTCTCTGAAAACCAACTGCGAATTAACCAACTCGCTAAACCAGTTAACCTCAAAAACCCGAATAAATTCGACACCGTTAGCTTACGTAATCCTAACGCGTGCAGCAAAGAACGAAAGCAGGAATAAAAACAAGAAAGAAAAAAAACCGCAAACCGTTCAAAGTCAATGATGGAGGAATGAAAAATAACAAACCTTGGTATCAACATCGGCGATGCACTCTTTACGAAATTGATCGAAGATTCCTTGAGATTTGACTTCACCGACGATGTGATCGACGAGACGCGGATCACCCGCGAGATGGGAATTACCCAATCCCAGTTCCATGTTCATTTTTTTATTTTTTTAAAATAACAAACTTTGTTTATTTGACGTTAAAATTTGGACGGGACATTGCAAAACGTCGCACGAGACGGTACGAAGCGTGTGAGAATTGCCATATTTATTTTGGATGATCGCGAGCAAAAGTGGTCACAGCGCTTGCGCAGTGGTTTCACTCGTGTCCACGAAGAACACCTTGAGATGCAGTCGGATGAGTGCAAGTGCGATGCAGCGCGGTGCAGCGAACACGGAAGTAAAAAAAGCACGCGGAAGTGCAGATCGTACGGGAAAAGATGACGGTGTTTGTCGGGGCGGGAGAGGTAGTGACTGCCCCGACAGACACTGAGCCCGCCGGTGGCTGGCGATGAGGAGAGAGAGGGCGACATGGACACGTCCGCTGGATAAATTGAAGACAAAAATAAATAATTGATCGTCCCGCAAGCTCGTCTCGGAGTTTATCAAAGGACTGAAGTTTAATTGTTGTAGGTGGCGAAAATCTTTGTACAAATCGATGCGATAACTGCAGGCGGAAATTTGCATTACTTTTTCTTTCCCATATTCTAACACAGGATTTAATTACATACATTTTTTTAAATACACAAAAAATCGCGACGATTTTTATTTTCTCATTTTTTTAAGTTAACAATAAAAAATTCTAAGATATTTACCGAGCTCTACTTCCGGTATCTTCAAAATTCCATTCATGACTGCACAAAAATGGAGTCGCATCAATTTTTTTTTTTGCATTGGCCGACGAGATTTACAAATTCATCGACTAGATCGAATCTTTCCTTATCTTCTCGTGAATCTTGGAAATTCGAAGCGCAGGAAAAATCAGTAGCTCTATCCGATTCCAATTGCAATTTTAATTGCATTTTTTCGCTGCAATTAGCCCTCTGTAGCGAAATTTTAGCAGCAGCTAGTAGAGCTAAAAAAAATATAAAATGTAAAATAAAACGTTCAACAAAATAATAAATCATCGAAATATAATAATAAATCATAGAAATAAATTATTAAACTCTTTGTAGATTTTTGTTATTTTTTTTCTTCAGCAATTATATTACATTAAATCTACGATATTGACGTGATTAACCGTCGTAAGACGGGTTTTCATGATTACAAACACTTCGGCAGTTATAACTGACTCACGCGTAGGCGCTAATTTAAAATCATTGGACCGTTGTTAACCCTTCAAGTTGCATTCGAGTTCGTAACGAGAACCGATGGTAATTCAATCTCCTCAAGAAAAAAAAAAAAAGTACTTTAAACGCCTTTCGAGTTTGCCACGGGCGATTTTTATTTTTCCGGCAATACGTTTCAATATTTCGACAGCGAAATAATTTTCAAACATCGAACCATTGCCATTTTTTCCAACCCCTGCAGAATCATATTTTTTCTGCCCCTTAATCTTTACGCGAGGTCGACTTGTTCACGTTTACTCGTAATTTTTATTTTTATTCAATTTTCTTATTTGGCTTTTTAGGTATTGCCGTGCTTTTTTTTATTTTTCTCGCACTACAGTCTCGTCTTAAGGGCGGGTACAGATCCAGCCCTCGAAGGTACAGCGGGCTCGCTCGGTTCCTCGAAGGGTTAAGTACGACGAAACGCGACGAAAACCAAAAGTTTCCACGAACTTAATTAGCTAAATCGCTGAAATATTTACAATTAAAGCCACTGAAAAATCTTTTTACCCTTCGGATCATCGGCGACGAGGCCAACGTCAGATTCTTTCGGGGTTTTCATGTTTGTTTTTGCGACGTTAAAATTTTTTTAAAAGATTTTTTTCGTGAAGAGAAAAAAAAATGTTTTTTTTGGAAAAAAAAACCCATCTATACGCCTCGATTCACAGAAATACGCTTGAGCAATAATAAAACTTTGAAACTCTCCGACAAGCTCGTAGATTCTCGATAGTCCAAAGTTTCGTATTAAACACCGATAGGAACGCAGAGACTCGTTAGAATGTTTCGTTTACGAATAAATTCACTTCTTTTTGAAAAAACTCGTGATGCTTTTCGATCCGGCTGCGGCTTTTTGCCTCGACAATTCTTTCTTCGTGATCGGCGGTGGCTTTTGAGGCTGCGGGGAGCAAGAGAATTGATTAATGATAAACGAATGAATAATAAAATAATAACGAATCGATGGAATGAATTTTTTTTTTTTCGGTGAATTTAAAAAATAAATTTTGAGGTAAAAACCTTTTCCGGCTTCGTTAAATCCAACGCTCGATTTCTTGGCAAACTATCGCCGTCGACGGAATCCTTCTTCTGCCTCTTTTCCTCACCTACGTCTTTTGGGCTCGTTAACTTTCGTTTTTTGCTCTCACTTTCGTCCGGCAAGTTGAGATACTGAGCTAGTTTTTTCGAAAGATCATCAGCCAGATATTCGGAAACGATTCCATGCGCGTATCTCAGATATTCTGTGGAAAATGGCAATTATTATCGAATTATATATGAAGCATTTATATTTTTGTGTGTTTGAATTGAAAAAAAATGTGCACTCTTGTCGAATCATTTTTTATATGGGTATATAATTTTTTTTTTGGTCTCACCCATGTCCGTGCCGCTTTCGTATTTGCTACTCTTGACGTAAGTCGCACTAACAGCACCCTGCGACACGTGAATTCCCTTCTGTCTCAGTATCTCCGCCACTCTGTCGACTTTTTTCTGTAACCAGCTCAAAGTTTTTTCCTCGTTGAATTTGAAAGCCTGCAGCGATTCGTCGCCCTTGCGATCGGCTATCAACGACAGTTTCAAGTTTTGACAGCGAGTCAGACGATTTGTGTCCGGATAATCCTCATCTCTGAGACACTGATCCAACGGCATTATTTGTGGCGACTGCGAGACGATTACAAAAATTTTTATCTTATTATCTTTTCACTGCAAAAATTTGTATTCGAGAGGTTTGGGTGGAAATATATTTTACCTTTCTCAAGTAGGGAAGTACCAAAAAAATGGGATCGATGGGAGTGGACAAATGCATCTTTCCGTCGGACTTGACGTTGTCGTCTATGAACCACGACCTTTTGTTCTCGTCGAAAGTGAGAACCTCCTGGACCGTGAGGTCGCCGGGACTGAATACGAACATCGCAGGTTGATTTGACGCAGGATGTCTCAGTTTAACCACGTCCGGCGGGTTTCCCTCATTACCTTCCAGACCATCGCCTGGAGAACAAATTCAAAAAATAAAAAAATTCATTAAAAAATGTATAAAAAATTATTCGCGTCTATAATTATCGTTCCAATTATTCCAAATACAGACCAAAAAAAATGTCGAAAAATTTGCGAGCGAATTAATCGATAATAAATAAAATGAGATGAAACAAAAATCATCGAAAAAATATCTTAAAAGAAATGAAAAAAAAATAAAATAAATGAATGATAACAATAAAACAATTGAAACGCGACTTGAGGAACACTAACACTCCTGACAATTGCCAGAAGAACGTTTAGAATCCTTCGGAGTCGCGAATTTCGTTATGATAGGTGTATTGTTTACCTTTCATTAGGAAAACCCACGTATTCGCAGCGGGATGGGTACTCGCTGTTTTTACGCATTTTTTCGGTGACGCCTTGACACGGGGCATTTTTTATTAATTTTTTTTCTAAATTTCGCCTTAAAAACTCGTCAATCGTGCAATCTCAATCGATCGTTACAAGTTTTTTCGGCGTCTTCATGTACACACGCATATACGATGCACGATTATTCACAGGTCAGCCATTTTTTTTTTTAAATTTTTTTTTTTTTGCGAACTTTGCCGGTTGCCCGGGGCTACTGCTGCTGATGCTGCTGCTGCTGCGGCTACTGCAGCTGCTCCAAGTCTTGTTGACACACTATTTCAATTTTTTCGTCAATAAAAAATTCGCTATCTTCAATTATCGACCATCGCCACATTTTTCCACGTTTTATTATATTTTATTTTATCTTATTTTTAATAATTCTGATTATCCAAAAAAAAAACTTTGAGACGAATTCTTCTTCTTTATGTTTTGGTTTCTTAGTTGACAAATTCGTGACAAAATGGATGGTCTCGCGGTTTGGCGAATCCAATTCTCGTGGATCCCTATCGAGGGTCATTCGAATTCTCATCCGGGGATGAAACGTTTCTTTTTCTTTTTTCTATTTTTCGTCTCTTTTTTTCGATTCCGGGGCTCGGTTCTGTCGGGAGAACCACGGAGGATGGACATTAAGGAGACCGAGCTGATGTTATTGAATCTGAGCAGTTTTGTGACGAAAGTGCAAGTAGTACACGTACATCCCGAGTCAAGCGCTCGGATCCGTGTTATGAAAGATGGCCGCTGGATTAATTCGTCAATCCGTAGACGATAGACGCAGAGATGAATAGGGAGATGGCCAGCGCTCGGGTTTCACTCAAATTGTGGTGGCGCCTTTTCGCCGTAGCGGCCAAAGCCCGAAACAGAGAGTGCAAGTCGGCGAAAATACCCGAGCGAAAGAGGGGAAATTGTGCTACCGTTTACGGGGATAGCATGCGATTCAGAAGTGCGTGGTAGTGCGTAGGAGTGCGAGGGATTGCGTGGGAGTTTGTGGGAGTGGAAGAGAGCGTGGTGCATCCGATCAAAATTATAACAAGCAGTGTAACGAGGATATTTTCCAAAAAATATAAATGTAACTCTTCTTCGAAAGCAATAGAATTCGTCAGTGTGATGTAATAGCTGTAATTGCGTATAATAGAAGTAACTTCCAGAACCCTTTAATGTGCGTCCTCAACCTGCTCTCGACCGGTTGTTCGCTTGTACAACACATCTGGCCAACAAGCGAGGCGTAAACTTGGGAACCTTGAAATTTGGTGAAAAATAGATGGATAAATTCGCGAATTGCGGAACTTGTGACGGGAATCGATGGTATTATGATCAATGGAGGCGTTAACGTAACATTGCAAATATTTTGCGATCATCTTTGCAACGACGACTATTGTTCGGGTTTGCGTAACGGCAACAAATTTTCGAAAATTTGTGTGCTCTCGGGGAAAAACCATTCAAACGAGGTCCTATACATTTTTTGCAATAACTAACGTTACCTGCGTCATCGTTGAATTGAATGATGAAGGAAGTCACGTGACCCACCTACACTCTCTGTTTCGGCATTCTAGCCGCTACACGAACGGCGCTCGCTTCCCTGCCTGAATCGCATGCTATCCCCGTAAACGGTAGCACAATTTCCCCTCTTTTGCTCGGGTATTTTCGCCGACTTGCACTCTCTGTTTCGGGCTTTGGCCGCTACGGCGAAAAGGCGCCACCACAATTTGAGTGAAACCCGAGCGCTGGCCATCTCCCTATTCATCTCTGTGACATCGTTTCGTTTTATTGTGTTTGCCCGGCAAATTGACCGGCGCGGAGTCGCGATAAGTAAAAATCCCGGTAGCGAACGACGCCGAGAGATCGAGAACTACCGACAAAATGTCGGCACAGCTAATAGCGGCGGCGATAACGAAACTCAGTCGATAAAGAAATGTTTAGAAAAGTGTTTTTACTATTTTTCGCAACGATGCAAAAGAGATTGTGGATGAACGGATCTTTTTACATTAAACATCCCGTAATTCTGTATGATATGAGATTTTTCTTTGCCAGGAATACCTGGAAGCCCTGTAAAGAAATTGCATATATTTTTTATTTTACCATTTTTGTTATCGACAGAGCGCGTAGCTGCGCCCCTCTTAATATCTCCCAGTCTAGACGATATGGAATTTAAATTTCCATGTCATCGGGTTATCATTTTCTCTTCTTTTCTCGATCGAAGCTTTTTTTCTGTTCCTGTAGATTTCTTGCCCCAGAAATTCTCGAAAACCATGCAAAAATTTGTATTCTATTCCTATTACAGTTTTTATTATAATCCGAGCGCATAAACTCCCTTCGCCCTTAAATCTCCCGGTCTAGACGGCTTTGAATTTTCATTCCCACATAATCGAAATAAAATGTTCTCATTCCTTCTCCGTCGAACCTAAATATTTCCTTCTGTACTTTTTTCAGCCAGAAAAGCTTGGAAGCCTTGATAAAATTCATATATATACGTAATTTATTTATCGTGTGACCGCCTATCGGCATCCCTCCGGCCCCTCTAAAATCCCCCAGTCTAGACGACTTGGAATTTTCATTTCCACTTCATCGGATTATAATCTTCCCATCCTTCCCCGACCAAAGCTAAATATACGTATATTTTTTCCAACAAATATCGGCAAAAGCTCGTCATTCAACGTTCGTACAAAAATATCGCATCGAATATCATTGAGATTCCCCGACGAAACGAGCCGTGTGATGAAAATTAATTTTTACGCGATTGAGGCGTTGCGCCCACACACGGGACAATTTAAAATGTCAATGGGATACGAATGGGAGAACGATGGCGTGCATTTCAGCGTGGGTAAAGGTCGCAACCGGGTAGCCTGTCGTGTTTTAGTTCGAGCAAGGTAGCCGGGGAAAAAAGAGAAGGACAACAAAAAAAAAGGGAAAAAAATAACGTAACCCAATATCTACAGGGTCACGTCCACGCCACGCGTTATATCTCGTCTAGGCGTGACCATTCAATCGAATATGCTTCGACCCAGATTGCCCACGAACGCGCGTCATTGCCGAGGATGACGGTGAGGCCACGGGTTGTCGGTACACCGCGAGAAAGTGAAGGATAAAAAAAAAAAAAAATAACGAGTACATGCGCCGAACGGATTCCTGTGGATAATATCATCGAAGGTCTCGCAATGTCTATCTCTAATAGCCCTTATGTCGATAATCGGGTGACTGGGTACCAACGTGACCCTTTTTCGTCGAAGTTTTTCATGTTCCAGGAGAAATTTTGTCAAATACGCGTGGATGATTGTTTTTCATGATGTTTTCCGACGTGAAATGCTTGTGAAACATTTTTGGGTGCCGCCTGTACGAATTTATTGATGAAATATTAATTACAATGTGTATGATTTAGCTGGCAACGGGTGTTCGTTTCCTCTCTTTGGACCTACAATGTGTAACCGAACCCTCGTGCCTGCCCTATTTAAAGTTGCGAGCACCTACGGCAGAACTCGGGGCCGGAAATCGGTCGAACTTGGCCGAAGGGCTACCCACAATTATTCCTTCGACGTTTCTTATCAATACTTCGAAATGTCTGAACGTCTGCGAAAGGACTTCACGACCTTCCTCAACATCCCAGCCAACTAGTAAATTCGCTAAAGAATAAATTCCGTCCGATACAAAATATTCGTTCAATAAATTCCACAGGTGGGACACCTTGGATATGAAACGTCGGAAAATCCGGCTATCGACATGAGGAATAAAGGACGAGCGAGGACTTTTGAAATTACAAAGCATCTCGTTATAATATAATATATATAATATATTTTTTTTTGTTCTTCGTTTTTTTTTTCTTTTATTATTAAAACACAGAATCACAGAGCAAACTGGACATGTCGGAGGGGGTTCGGGGATTGGCCGGGGAGATGTTATAGTACTCAACGTCTCAAATTGTTTTTTTTTTTCGTTTTTTTTTTAATCTTTATATATATATTTTTTGTTGTATCTGTATTCTCACGTAACTCATTTACGTAGTCTCCTCTCGTCTCGCGTAATTTCCTCGTTCGGTGCGAATTCGTCTCGTTGTTGTTTTTTTAAACGTTTTTTTTTTCTTTCAATTGTTGTATACAAAAATTACATGATTTAGCGAATTGTAAAGAGTACAAAGTAGATTGTTTGAAATGAGAATGATGAGAGGCTTTAGCCGCCCGATGGCTCACGATCGGGACTCGAATTCGGCTTACTTTGATTATATTTCGCGTAAAAAATTGTACGAAAGGCTTAGCGTATAACGAGAAAGACGAGGAAACTACGCGAAAAGATGAAAACGACGACACGGAGCGACAATACCTTTTTTAAACCTTTTTTTTCGTTTGTTTTTCTTTAATTTTCTTCATCTTCGTTCGCAGAGGGTTATTAGTGGAAGTTTTGTCAATTTTTATTTACAAATCAAGGCAATATTCGTTAATTATCGGCTACATGCATACTGATGCGTCCAACACTCTGATAATTCATTTTAAAAAAATGTTTCTCTTACTCTCGATGCTTATTTATCGTCGATAAGCCTTTCAATGTTGTTTTTTTTTCTTTATTCCCACTTTTTCTTTTTTTTCCTTTCGTTCTCGTATTACGTTTGCGAAAAAATTTTGTACAATATATAATAATCTTCTCGAATGCTTGAGTTTCGTGATTTTTTAATATATTTTTTTTTTTACTCAATCGCGCGTTCTCAGCGGTTTTTTTTAATCGAGTCATTTTCTCATTAGATTGATTTTATATTAAAAAGAAGAGGAAAAAAAATGTGTATCCTTCTCTATCTCTCTCGAAAGCGCAGTGGCCATGCAACGTTGCTTCACACGAACGACTATGTGTCCGCATCTATTCTTCTTCATCTTTTTTTCTTTTATTAATTTTTCATCATTATTAGCTTCCTCTTTCACTCACTCATTCTCACGCTTTACACTATATTATTTTATTTTTTTCCCCCTCGTCTCTCATACTCGTTTCATTTATTTATTCATTTATTAATTATTATTATTTTTTTTTAAGTGTCCCCGTTGACGCTTTATCGGCTTGCAGTCCAGCCTCGCGGCGTTCTAAAAGTAAACAACTTTGTACTTGCAAATAATCCTTCGCGTTCTTGTTTCACCACTTTTTCTTATCGTTTATTTTTTTTTAATTGTTTTTTTAACTCGTTTTACTTCTTGCAATCGCTCACGTACTTCGTAAAAATGACCGTACCTGGTTTTTCCCGACCATTGCACGCGCGAGTGTCTCGACGATGGGTTCGAGAAATTTCCGAACGACTACTAACGATTTCAACATCGACGCGATAAAAGTTTGTGATAAGAAAAGCGTTGGCGGGCGCGACGCACGTCGAGTCGATCTCTCTCGTCGATTATTCGCAGCAGCAAGCAGCCCCCGTTGGCCCAAAGACGTTTTCGCGTATCAATTTAAAGACCAAAAAAAAAAATAATAGAAAAAAAATATTTTCAAAAAATTGCTTCGTATAAATACAATTATAAAAATTGCGGGAAAATACGGTTTTGTTGTATATTCATATTCCTTCATTTTCGACCGACTTTCATCGTACGGGAAGCACCGATTTAGTCCTAATATTTAAAAAAAATCTTGGTTAAAAAAAGAACGAGAAATAATAATTGATAATAAAAAATAAAAATTTTCCGATCAGATTTTTATCCCCGCGCACAAAAAATCGATGATTTTTTTTTTCCACATTCCACTTTTTCGTCCCAGCAAGGCATTGATTATCGGGTTTAGACAACAATGATTTTGACAGTGGCAATTTTTACAACGATAAAAATAATTTTCTTTCGACAAATAAAACAAAATAAAATATAATAATAAAATAAAATAAAATAAAATAAAATAAAATAATCGAATGAGCGATTAAGCTTGTCGTTAGTTCGAACCGACCGCATAATGCGCGAGCTAAAAGAGGAAGAGAGAGAGAGAGAGAGAAAAAAAACCAACAACGAAAGAACGATAATAACGAACGTGTGTCGCGGTTATGTTATAAAAATCGTCTCGCTTCTACCGCGACGAAATAATTGCGAAAGAAAACCTGGCGATCGTTCGACAATTTTTCTCTTTTTTTTTTTTTTTTAATGTTCCTTCGCAGCGATTACGCGTTCGCGCCGAAGCAAACACACCCGTGTGCGGGTCGTAAATCTTTTCAAGCTAAGTACAAATGCTCTTGCGAACGGATGACGACGATTCCACCGTTTGTTATTCCTCCGTTCGCACAATTCGCGTTTTTATTCGCTTCGAACTTTATTTATTCGAGAAAGAAAAAAAAAAAAAAAATAAGCCCGACGAATTTAACGTTTCAGTCGTTCACGTGCGATTCGATCGATCGTCTCGACTTTCCGATTATCCCCAAAAAAATAATTCTAATTCGTTAATTATATCGTTAAAAATTAATCGATTCTTCTAAATTATTATTATTGTGTTTTTTTTTTGTTTGTTGTTGTTTTACCGAGCGCGATTCAACGTCACGTCCGTAAGATCTTCTCGTTTGGAGGGAGAGAATGATATGCATCGACACGGCCGTCCACGATAACGTGTATATATATGTAAATATATATATATGAGTTTGTATGTGTATGCATGAATATACGAGGGCTCACCACGCGCGTTCTAGTTCCTCACTCGACTAATCTCGTTTTCACTTTCCTCTCGTTGTCGTCAAACATTCTCTCTTCTTCTTCCCTCGCTTTTTCTCTCCCGGATGGTTCGTTTTTTCTCCTTCCTTCATCTTCGAAGTCGCGAGAGATAGATTTCGAAGCGCGACGAGTGAATCCAACGCGGAGGCAACGTCGTTCTTGCGGAAGCCCGGAATCGTCTACGCGACGACTCTAAATTCGACGTAGTCGAAGCTTTCATTCTTTTTCCAAAGTAAAAACAAAATTTTTCATCAATTCGTAATCAACGAACGAAAATAACGAACAGAAGTGAAATTGAGACAAAGTTTAAAACAAAAATTTTTTTAAAATAAACATTTTTAAATAAAATTTCCGGGAAGTATTTTCGCGATTTTTCTACGTCTCTGATTTTTTTTTTTTTTTTTTATCGAAGCGGTTTTTCTACGATTCGTCGTTTTTTGAAAAAGTATTATTGATTTTTTATCGTCGAATAATAAACGTTCCGACTTCACCTATTTAAAAAAAATTATTTTTTTTTCTTCTCCCTTTCGTCGATTAAATTCTTTCGCTGGTTATTTCGTCGATTGATACGTTGCTATTCGCATCCTTTCGTGGATTTAGCCGTGTTTCCGATTGATAAACCCGCGAATGTCGCTGCTGCTGGAGCTGGAGCTGGAGCTGGAGCTGAATTTCGTTTTAACCGCTGCGTACGGTTTTTGCTGCTGCTGCTGCTGCTGCTGGCGAAATGTGCGTCTAACTCGGCAATGCGGCCGGTCTCTCGACGTGACACAATAATCGAGCGACGTGTTGGAGGCCGACGAGGGTCCTCCTCAGGATGCAACGGGAGGCGTCAAGGCTGGCCGTTAAACCAGAATTTCGGCGGGGCTAGGAAGCTCCCATGGAACCGGATCCTGGGCTCGGACTGTTTTGTACCGTACCTTGCACCTGATTGTACGGATGATTGCTGTTGCACAGATCCGTGTATATGTTCTCGACGCTCGACAATTTTTCGAAGAACGGTATTAGATCGAGAAGCTCGGAATCCGTCATGTCGTCGAACCACGAAGCCACCGGAACCTGAGGAAAAAAAAAAAAAAACGTCGGACGGTTGGGTTTTTATTTTCTTGTTTCGACTTTTTGGGGATGTTTGTGGGTGTTTGGGGGTGCTATGAATTGACGTGGGAGATGGAAATTTTTATTTTGAAGGTTCTTCGTTCGAATTCGAGAGGACAGGCGAGGTTGGTTCAATATTTTCCTCGCTATTTGGAACGTTATCATTGAGGGCGAATTCATTCGGGTAGGCAAGGAAAAAATTGGTGTTTTAGGAATTATTATCTCAAAAACTATTTGTTCGATTTCATCCGGGTTTGTTTTTTTCGGAAGCATACGTGGTGAGGTATGCTGAGAAATTTTTGTGTGCAGATATATCGACTGGGAACGCCGCTGTCAGGGCCGGCGTAAGATCGCGGGAGTAAGGGACATTTTTCACGCCGGCGACGACAGCAGCGCTCCAGGTCGATGTATTCTTATAAAAAAATTTGTCAGCATACGTCAACATGTACACTTTCGAATGGAACAAACCCGGATAGAATTGAACGAATAGTTTTCGAGATAATAATTCATAAAGTTCGCCTAATTTTTTTTACTCTCTAGTCCGATGTTCCCCGTTAATTTTTAATGCCTCTACGTTCGTCTTTTCTTCCTCGTACGAAACTATCGCGGTGTCGAAGGCGAAGGTCGAGAGCTCGTTTGACTTTTCTCGACTACAAACGACACGTATTATTATTTTTTTTCTATTTTTTTCTAGCGACCCTCTCGTGAATATCGAATTGCAAACTATCGTATCGAAGTATAGAGCTCGTTTGCATAACGCTGGTTTTTTTCTCGTTTCTTTTACAATGTTTCCATCGTGCCAGTCAGCGATAGACAGACGCAATGAGTTTACTCCCGATGCGATGATAAAAAAAAAAAAAAAAAAGAATGCGGTTGATTACGTGTTAATGTCGCGTTAAAACTCACGGCGTTGTCCGGATGAAAGATATAACTCGCTGGGCTATTGTCGACGATTATTATCTGTTGTAGATCTCTTCCTAGCTTGTTCAAATCCTTGACATAATTTCCTCTGTGAAACACGCAGGATTCCCGAAACAATCGAGCTCTGAAGACTCCCCATCTGTCGAGCAAATCAGCCACGGGATCCGCGTACTGCAATCAAACAAATTTTATTATTATCGTAAGCACGAATAAACGCAGAAAAATTTTTTTTCGTAAAATTATGTGGTTTGGATAATCCGATAAATCAATTTTTTTATTTAATTAAATCAGATTCTTGTCATTTAGATTGTAAACGACGTTCTTGAACACAAATTTGCGAAAAATGGCTCGTCCTTTCTATGGACTTATTCGCTTTTGTCTCTAAATTAAAAAATTTCGCTCAGAAAAAAATAAACCAAAATAATTAAAAAAAAATATATTCATCTACTAACCTTCGCCAAACTTGCTGTAAAGAGCACGCACTCGTAAAGCTCTCCCATTCTCTGCAAGAACTCGTCGACGTAAGGCCTCTTTAAAACGTAAACCTGATGCACCGTGCCGTCGATCTCAACGGGCACGACGAAATCGGCATTGTTTATGGGTTTGAACGAGCTGTGAACCAAAGTTTCGTCCAGATCTATGACCATGCACTTTTTGTGCATATCCTTGTGTAAAACCGGTGGTAGAAGAAATTGACGGGGCGAACGTCGAACGTTCGTCAATGCCCGACGTTCGTCCTTCAACGAGCTCGCTTTCGAGCTTTTCGAGCTTCCGGTTCTTCCACGACCGAGACAGCACAGCAGAGAACGAAGGAAACCGCGTTCCCTGGGCTCCTTTTCGCCGGTCTGAACGCTGCTCGGAACCTCATTTTCCCGCGGTAATTGTGCTGAGAGAAAATTAAACAAATTGAAGATCGTAATTATTTTTAATTGTATAAAAATTAAATAATTGAATATTCAACACGAATCAACGGGGAAATCTAATATTCAGTTCGTTGTGAAGGTTTGAAAAGGGATTGTGTGTATCAAAAATTAAACTAGATAATTCAAATTAGGCTCAAAAGTCATTTTTTTCCTTGGAATTGATTCAGACCTCGTCACAATGAAAATTCGAAAATGACCCGAATAAAAACCACCATAGCACATACATATGTTCTCAAGCACGAAAGAACATTATTATTCATTGTCATCGGTTCTGTGGCACTCGGCACTCCTCAACGCCGAGTGGCGCAAACTTTTATTGTCATCTGGCCAACACGTTCGATGAACTGGAACGAGAATCGTACCCAATCGTCGCGCATCGACTCTTTTCCTCAAATAGGCCGAGTAAAACCGTCGATAAAAGTAACGAAAATTAAAAAAAAAAAACGTAAAAAATATATTTCCGAGAAGCAGAAATTCTTCTTTGTCGATAGAACTAAATATTCTACATATTATTCGATCCGTTTGAGTACCTTGGCGAGATATACAAGTTTAAAAAAAAACCAATGACCGAGATACCGTTTTATCGATAAAGGCACGTTAAATCACAAAGAAACTATGAAAAAAATAATATAAAATCAATTAAAAAGGCGATAGTGGACAAATGACTCGAACGTTCGTGATTATTGAGTCGTTGTAGAAAGAAAAAAAAACCTCCGCGATCGACTGTCGGGCTTCTAGCGGCTTCAGACGAGTCCGGGAGTGAGAGTAAAATTAAGACGAAGGTAAAGACATAGAAATAATAAAAGGCAACGCCGTGTGCGAGTATTCCGGAGAAGAGGGGAGGGTTAGACTCGGTTAAGCGTGTGCGACGCGTGTACGTACGTGCGGACGATAACACACGCACGGGAATCGCACGAGGAGCAAGAGAGAGAGAAAGATCGGGAGACGTAAGACGAAAGACGAAGCGGTCGAGGAGCGAAATCGTCGAGGCGAGGCCCGGCAATAACTCGCGAGCTGAACGAACCGCGGATACGTACTACAAACGCATCATGGACGATGCAGGGGGCAGGAAGGGGTAGGGTAAGAGGTGAGGATATAAGCGGGGTAAGTGCGGATATCTAGAGCGAGTGAGAGAGCGAAGCGATTTTGTCGAAACGTTCGCGACATCGTGGAAATTAAGGAAGATCAAGAGAGTGCGAGAGATGAAAAGAGAAACGGATAATCGAGAGAATATTGTTCGGCGGAGGGGAAAAGATCGAGGCGAGGCTAGACTAGGATTGTACTGAGAAAATAAAATCGAGACGGAAAGAGGGAGAGAGAGAGGCACTCTGGGCCGTAACAGGTGCAGAGGTGCAGTCTCTGCAATTCCAGCATCTGGATTGTCGAGGCTCCGGCAAGAATTGAAAAAAAAAAAACTAGTAACAAAAAGAGATAACGACTGAAGAAGTATTTCAGAGCGTCGCGACGTCGGCGACGAGGTGAAACGTTAAGAAAATCGAGACCGTAGCCGGATCATGAAAGGAGCAGATCGTGAAGTCAAGGAAGAGGAAGCAAAGAATGTCGGTGTTGACGACTCGTACAGGATTAAACTTACCCCCCCACACACGCACATACATATACAAATGCACGGACACGCGCGTTAACGAAAGTTGCCAACCTTACCTTTCTCGTTATTGAAGTGGCCTAGCTCGTCATCCCGCGACACTTGGGTGATAATGGACGATGCGTCCATTTAAAACATTTGTTGGTCTTGCCTTCGAGTCCAATCGTGAATTCCGTGGATGGGCAGGTTACCACTACCACCACTGCCACTAATGCCGCCTCCACCACCTTCACAACCTTCGTAACCGCCGCCACCGCCGCCGTTAACACCACCGCCGACGATGGAACCGCACCAGTTACTACCGTCGATTCCCCGTTTCGACGTCGATTCTTCTCGTTTCGTCGCTATTATCCCGACGACGACGTTGTACCGGACTAAACGACGAACTTGTGCCTTGTGGCGATGGTGATGGTTGATGATGTTGATGCCAGCGCGCACACGCGTAACGCACGGACGCATGCATGCACACACGGTATCCAATGATCTGTGGATCCGCCACGACGGGCCACACCACGCACGGGGAGAGAACGGCTGGCGACGATGCTCCGCTGGGTTTAAACGCTTACCCGTTTTCTATCTCACCTTGCGTGCGTGTGTTTGTCACACGCACACTTTTTTAGACGGTTGATACACACCGAATGTCTTTCTACTCTCTCTTTGTCGCACGCAAGCGTTTTTAAGCGTTGAATGTGTACACACCGAATATCTTTCAACTCTTCTTTTTTATATCACACACACGCGATTTCAGGGGCTTAATGAGTACACACCGAATGTCTCCCCTCTTTCTCTTTCTTTATACACACGCGCGTTTTTACGCGTTTAACTTGTACACACCGAATGTGTTTTCGACTCTCCTCCTCTCTCTCTCTCTCTCAATCACACACATGCAGACGAAGGCGGGCGCGCGCGCTCGCGCGCGCAACCACGCGCGTCACAGCGACTTCTTTTGCGTGAATAACGAAACCGTCGGACCGCGACGCGGAAAAACCAAACGAAGAAAAACTAAAAGAAAAGAAAAAAATCGAAACTAAAGACGACGCGAAGAATGAAAATTCGCGAAGCCTTGGGAGGGAGGAGCTGGAGGAGAGTCAGCGGCAGCCTCTCGCGGATGATCCTTGCGTTGCCGCCGACCGCCGCAGACAAACTGACGAAGATTTTTCGTTCCAGGGGAGGGGGATAAGTCCCCGGCCCCGCGCCCCCGCGTTCCAAACGTCGACGACCAACGATGACACTAAATCCTTGTAACCGTGTGTGCGTTTGTGTGCCGCACGGTTATTTCACGACGATAAATCCCCAGAAGACGACGGACTCTCTACTTTGCGTGCCCGCAAACTGTTTATGGCACTACGGTTGCTTCCACCTTCTTCTTGACGCTGCGCTTGATACCGAACTATTCTCTGTCCTCCCTCTTCTCCGCCTCCTCCTCCTTCTCCACCTCGGAGAAATAACCTCCCGCGTCCTCTTCGTCCCTTCCGCCCCGCCGCGATCTATCGGAGCTGCTGCTCCGCCGCTGCTTTTTTGCCCTACACTATCAAAGCTTTGAGTATGTGTAGTGTATGTAGCGTTGTGTGGTACGCCGAAGTACTCGACGGGCACGCACAGAGCGGCGGAAACGAGTGTTGACTCGACGTCGGCTCTCTTTCTCTCTGTCTGGGGCTTGGGGTTGCCGATGGCGCTGTCGCAAATCCAACGGCGGCGGCAGCCACAACTGCAGGGACAGCATGCGAACGAACGACCAACAGGAGCCAACGTAGAGCCGTTGAGCCATCGACATATGGACCGATGATGCTGCGAGAAGAAGTGTAATTGCTATGGAAAGAGAGGAGGCTATCAGTGGTTCTCAACCTCTCTCTTTCTGGTTGAAGCTCATTGGTCGGATTCATTCCCGATGGATGTCTTCGACCAATCAGCTTCGACTAGAAAGAGAGAGGTTAAGAACCACCCATGATCTTCTCTCTTTCTATGGCGATTATGCTTTTTCTCGCAGCATTATCGGTCCATATGTATTATGTCGATGGGTCGAGCTCGTGAACGTACAACGGAATTGGCTCGACGCGGCGGTAATGGCAACAGCGGCGGTGGAAAGCCCAAAATGGCAGCGAAGTTGCTTACCTTTTTCCTCTCGGCGCGCCCACTGGGTTCCGCACCGGCCCGGCTTGGCCGAGAAACGCGCGCCTAGTGAGGTAACAATGATGGGCGAGGATATGATTTTTTAAATTCCAGAACGAGCGCTTTTTGAAATTATTTATTGTCTTTACGAGTTACGATCATCGATTTTAGGATCGAAGAATCGTCTCTGTAAGACAACAACGATGTCCTAAAATCTTTAGATTATTCGTTTGGGTTGGGTTCGAAATTTCGACTGATCTGAAGTTTTTAAAATTCAATGAATCGAATTAATTAATGATTGATTGACGCATCGAACGAGCTACGACAATATAATTATATTTACGTTGTGGAGATTTTTATCTGTCGAGATATTGTCATTAGGAACTACGTCAATTCGATTTATTAATTTTCGAAGCGATTTTAATTCGATTTATTGACCTGTGTCGAAACTTTGATCGGTCGAAATTTAAATCTCCTCCCAGCCGTTTGGACCAAACAGAAAAAAAATGGATCAAGCCGATTTACGCTGGTTGGACGAACAACTTCCGTTTTCAGCCGATAGTTAAAAAATAATAATCGAGACAATATCGAGAAAGATTTGAAACGTGTGTCACGAAAAAAACGACACTTGGGCGTTGTTGCATACACGTGCAGGAATGTGAAAGAGAGCGAGAGAGATAAAGAACGTTTTAACAATCGTCGAGTACTCGACAACCTCTCGGGGCGCAGAAACTTTTATGGCCATGCCTGGCTCGTACTACTTGTTTGTCATCCGTCTTTGACTTCGTTTGTGGCAAACGAGAGTTGTAAGACTACTGCGGCGTAGATGCGTAAGATTCGGAGTAGGGAAAATTGATGAAAGAAGGAATTGCACGGATGAGAACGAGAACCCAAGAACTTACCGAGAAATTTGTAGGCAATAGAATCGAAAATTTGAAATCATTATGGATACAAGTCGAACCGAAATTCGTGCGCAAGTTTGAACATTCCACACAAACACACACATAGATATATCGTCGAGATATCATTAATTAGGAATGATAAACAACGAAGACAGCTGAGAAATAAAAATTGATCCATTGAATCATTCATCCAATCACTGAATGTGAGAAAAATGTAAAAATGTGCTGTAAAATCAGAGGCTGAAGAGCTTCGCGGTCGATGGCCTATCGGCAATTCCATTTCAAACCCAACAACTCGCACAGTCATTTTAAATATTTGTTAAGGTGAAATCTGTCGGATGTTGTCAATAAATATACTTACTACTGCCATTACCTCTACCAATAAAAGACCGGCTGTATTCGGCAAATACGGTTGATCGTGGTGTCATGGGAATGCCGCGAGAAAGCCATTTGGAGCAACGAGTGAAACCGTGTTGTTGCTTTTTTCTTTCTTTTTTCTTCTTTTTTTTTTTTTGCTAGAGAAACGAGAATTTTCGTTAATTGGCTTGACACGGCGACTACGAGATTTCTCCGGCGGGCTCTAGATTGCTCGAACGTTACAACCTTAGCAGCTCCACGTCGCACCACCGATCTTCTATAGGTGCGCAATTGACATCGTAGTTACATCGTTTTTTTTTTTTTTTTTCGTTTTTGAACCCTTAGTATGTAACTTTATTTTCGGCACCTTTAATCTGTAAACATGGATCGATCGTCCCTGGCGCCTTAAAAAGTACTCTAAAGTGTTCCAAAAAATATCACAAAATTCATGAAGTCTTATCAACAATCCTAGTTTGAGTATCGATCAGTATATCGCTGCAATGATCATTTGTTTAAACGTTACAATCGTATAAACGAAGAAAAACGTGAAGAACGCACCATTTCTAGCTGACCCGATCTCGTTCGAATTCGCAATGATTATCCGGCTCGAAGATTCTCGCGACTTCGCGAATTTGTACTACGGTGGATAACGGAGTTGGCGATTTTTCGTTTATCGTTGCCAAAAGAGTCGTGGCCGCGCCGATAATGTCCTTGTGGCCGCCGAAATGTGTCGCGTATCTTGGAACTGGCTTCGGCTATCTCTCGTACGGTTTCCGATGCTGCTATACTTGTACTATTTATATATTTAGATTTTTATTATTTACTAGAATAATTAATATTTATATTATTATAATAATATTTTATAATAATACACAATGTACGTGTGTTTCTATTTTAAATACTATTATAATAATACATGATAATAATAATAATTATTTTTATTATTATATATAATAATATAATAATAATAATTATTATTATTATTATAGACATGATGAATGCATAAATCCATAAATATATTTCAGAAAGTCGATAGAAATATTAATAAATCGCTATCATTATTATTTCTATAATAATAATAATGATAATAATAATAATTATTATTATTGTGATGTACTATTATGAACTATTACGATAATAATAATAAGTATTATTATTATTATTATAGAAATAATAATGATAGCGATTTATTAATATTTCTATCGACTTTCCGAAATCTATTTATGGATAGATATTTTTATCTCGTTTTATATCAGAGGAAGCAACGATTAGATAAGGGAAAAATATATGCCATTCTGAAAAATAATAATTAAAGGAAATAGAAAGAATTGTGTTGGGTTGTTGACCTAATTTAAATTATTATTATTATTATTTTTCCCGATAAGAATTTCAAAAATCATTCCTATTACCTCCTAAAAATGCATTGCTTCATTTCATGAATAGAATAATACAAATATATACACATAATTTTACCAAAGATTATTAGAAAGTCATCGTAATATCGTCTAGAATGTTCTTTTCCTCGTGAAATTGTAATTACGTCAAATTCACGAGCCCCGTAAAAATGAAGTCACAAATTTTCTTCAAAAATAACTGAGTCATGCACTTTGTCGAATGACGGAAAACAGGGCGGAGGCTCAGAGAGAGAGAGAGAGAGAGAGAGAGAGAGAGAGAGAGAGAGAGAGAAAGAGAGAGCTCGCTTTGTTCTCACGGATCGTCTTTGAGAATCAGTCCGGCTGTTGACGAAGCAGCCACGACGTTCCAAAAACTTCTGCTAGAACGATGACGAAATTTCACGTTACGAGTTGCAAACCGCAACTTGGTTATAGTTACACTCAAGGACACCCACGACGTTTCCGTAGATCGAGAAATTCACTCTGAGTTCTAGCCGGACTTTCGCGAATGCTGCGCAAAAAGCAGAAAAAAACAAAAGGAAAACGGAATAGAGAACGAAAAAAAAAATCATGGGAGAGGGGAGATCGGTAAGCTGGCGTTCGGAAAAGCGAGTTGCGTTAGTGTCGACCCTGAAAATCGATGGGGCTTCCCCCGACAATATCATAATAGAACGAGTTAGGTGCAACTGGTCGCGCAATTTATCTCGTAACACCCCCGGACTGACGTTTTTATATAAGTAGCTTTTCCGTCGTTAATTTAAAACCAAAACAAACGATTATCGATCGAATTACATGCAACCGATGCTGAAGATATATTTACTCTACGACACTTACTCCACAACCATATTTTACGGACTATAAGACGCATTTTTTTATTAAAAAAATTGCCTCTAAAATTCAGGTGCGTTTTACACTCGAAATTAATATAAAAAATGTCGAGGGTTTGGTTGGAAATTTAAAAAATTGCTTAAAAATTTATTGTTGATATTTAAATTGAGATCAAAACGAAACTAAATAACTGATCGATGAAATTTTTCTACTAAATTAAAGATGGAAGTCTGAACAACAAGAAAAAAATATAGATTAGATGCTTTGACCACGTTGACAAAAGGAAAGAATATTTTAATTTCACCTATTGATAAAATCCCCAATGACTTAGTTGCCAACCCAATATTTACTCTACCGTCCATAAGGTGCAACTGAACGTTTTTTTTTTTTTTTTATTTCTTTTTTCATCGCGAATGATAAGCGAGAACGTGCGCAATCGATGAAGTGGCATACCTGTACGTACTCGAGATTCCAAATGTGATCGACGATTCACGCATCGGATCGCGACATCGATTGCGTTTCGTTGAGCATCGTTGATTATCGACCTCGAAAATCTCCTCGAGGCAATGCGTTTTCGTACTCGTCGATCGACGAGTGATAACAACGAATTATTCATGCTTAATCATTTTTTTTTTTAATCATCCTCGTCACACGACATACCATATAATATTTACATAACTAGTAGTCTCGTCTGTTTCCTAAGATTCTGATTTTTCTTATCTTTTTCTTTTCTTTTCTTTGTTCTTTTTTTTTTTTATCATCGGTCTTTTTTACTACGAAACGGTGAGATTCTTTTACCGGGTTTTGAACAGTTTTGGCTCGTTTTCATATGTGTTACGATATTTGTACATACTCGCGTTTCAACGAATTAAGGACTTATTATTTTTTTTAAATTCATTTCATTCACCGAATTGTAAGATTTTGGATATACAATTTTCGGTGAATTATTAATTTATCCGGTAAGCTGCTATTTTTTTTTTTGGTTTTTTTTTGTTCGTGTTTTAATTGTTCTAATGGCTTTAATGTGACTCCGGGGTGGAAGACACGTGGACGAAGGATATTCCGGGACGCAATTCTCATCCGAAAGTTTTAACATGCAAAACATTTTCGTCCGACGTTGTCACTGTATATAAAATTCGTAGAAAAATTATTGCGACGAGCGCGATAAAACATTTATGCAAGATCCTGCTGGACAGTGCGAAGGATAAAAATCAAAAGGAATAAGCTTATTCCAATTTTTGCAAAATAATAGTACCGAGGATAATTTTTTTTTTTTTTTCAGATGTTTCAATGCGTCGAAATGCAATTAAGTCCCTGCGATTTTTGGCAATGTCGCGGTCATGGGTTGGAGCCTCGTAAAGGACTCGAAATTTCGGGCAAACGGCAAGCGAATATGGTCCGATAAATAATATTCGAAACAATAAATATCAGAGAATTATTTGAAATAAAAAAAAAGAGAAGGAGGGAGAAAGACGGAGAGAAAAAAAATGAATAATAGGTTTTTTCTGTTCCTGCGTGCTATCTAGAATGTAAAAAATGCGTTAAATTGGGGTTCAAACCCGGAATTTCGCGAATTCTTAGATTATAATCGATATAATAGGGAAAAAATTCGTACGGAGTGTACGAATTTATTTTTAAACCGTCGATATGCCGTTTGCCCGTAAAATCATACGCGTCGGTAGATCGATGAATCGCGTACGAGACTTTTAATTCGCCAGCCATGTATATCTATAAACATATATATATATAGGTATATATATATATAATGACTACTGTACCGACGTCGCGAGAGATCCGTCCACGTATTTCGTCATTGTCCATCTCGTCGTTGGTTCGAACGCGGTTTTTTTTCTCCCTTTCCTTCCATTTTTCAAGTTTTTTTTACGTTTTATCCCGCAGCGACGTGTTTTTATTCGTAGTTGCTCAAATTTTCGCGGGCTGAAATTTCGCCGTTTTCCGTCGTCACTTGTTTTTAAGCATCATCGAGCGTCTCGTAACACGACCGCAGAACAAACCGATTATGAATATCGTGCCGAACATCGTAAACGCCACGACGATGAAGTATCTTCTGGCCGGGGATTCGTTGACGGATTTGTAAAGTTCTCCGATCGTGTTTGGCGAATCCACCAACTGGAATAAAATAATGTGTGTAATCGTGTATGAATTTGATTGAAGATTTTTTTTGTTGATTTGAGGTTGCGAGGATTAATTTTTACCTTTGCGGCATTTTTGAACATTTCAATTCTCGTCGTTAACATTTTGTAACAATCCGGTTGCAAAGGTTTTTTGTTGTCGAGGACATTTCTGAGGCATCCGATATCTGGAAATGAGAAATATTTTTTGAATTTATTTATTTATTTATTTATTATTATTATTAGTATTATTATTATTATTATTAAGATTATTATTATTATTATTTGCATTAGAAATACATCAAGAAATTTCAAAAGAATTATAATTAATATTCAATCATATTTATATCGACAGTATTATATATTAATTATTATCATTTCGAAATTTTTTGACTTATATTATATTATATTAATTTTATATATATGCTTACACTACTTCTATGCATTTTTGTAGACTAATACGTTAGAGCTTACAAAAAAAATTGATAATTTATCTGTAGATCATTTTTGCGTTGAAGCAATGAAAGTTTTTAATCCAATTAAATTATTATATATTTTATTAAATGATAAATATTTATTCGATTGAAGTCAAGAATTCGTTTTTTTATTGGACTTACGTCTGCCGGCTCCGTGTGGCACGTTGCTGCAATATTTATTGAGATCGACCGCGCAAGCTTTGTGAAGAACCGGATCGGCGTTTATATCAGCGCGAGATTCTTCTATGAGATCGGCCACTTGGACTCGGCATTCTTCCCTCATCTCCGGATTACCGGCGTTGAATTCGGTCTTCAGACACTCCTCGACCACACCCGGATCCTTATCATCCGCTCGACATATCGTCACGATCTGATCGACGTTAAACCGATAAACAAAAAAATTAAAAATTGTAATAACGATTTTATAAAAAAATAAAATAAAATTTTGAACCTAAATAAATTAGAATAAATTAAGTTAAAATTAAACATCAATAAAATCCGTACCTCGTTAGCGCAGAGCGCCGTTAGCAAGGGATCCAAATGATAATTAAGAGCGGTTTGACGAAGTATGTGAGCCATTTGTTGCTCGCACTTCGTCGTTAATTTCCACTGTCGAAATTGTATCTTCAAACAGCTCAGAACTTTACCCTCGAGTTCTTTGTCCTTCGGTTCGTTCTTCAAAACCTAGAAGAAAAAAAAAAAATAATCAATTAAAAACGAAAAAATCGAAACAACGAAAAATTCGAAAGATACAAAAAAAATCTTATCACCTCTCCGCAATGTTCAGCGATGTCCTTCGAGCACGAAGTTCTCAGAGCATTGTTGAATCTGTAATCCGTGTACTGTTCTATCATGCGTCTAATAACGACGTTCCTACATTTTTCGTCGAACGTCGGTTCGTCCCTGTGGCTTTTAAGACAATCCAGAGCCCGAGCGCGATCGGTATCGTAACAAAATTGTTGCAACATCGATCGACAAGCGTTCAAAAGCATGAAATCGCTCGAACTATCCTGAAACTGTTGCTTGCGAATTTTAAACAATTGTCGATGACACAAATCCGAAAGTTTGCTTTTTTTCGAATCCAAACACTCGAAGACTTGAGAATTTCCAGGTTCGATCTTGTAACACAATCGTTTTATATCAGCTGCGCAAGCTTTTTGCAGAACCGGATTGAAACGAACGTTTTCTTGTTGCTGATATAGTTGCATTTTCAATTGTTGTCTGCAGTCTTTAGGGATTCGAGGCTGACGATCGTTCATGGCGTCTTCGCGGACGATTCCACCGAGACATTCGATAACCGCGACTTTAGTCGTTGATCTGCGGAAGGTACGATAATTTTGTAAAATTTTTCGACGTGGAACGAACGATTTGGGAGGATAAATATGGGAGAAAAAAATTCTTACTCCCGACAGTGACGCATGACGAGGGGTCGACAAGCTTCCTTGAATTTGTAAGTGAAATGATAGCTCTTCAACGAGATCAATTGAAAATGTTCGACCGCGGCTTTGCACTTGTAGTCGGATCGGGAATCGAGCTCGTTCTTGTGCTCGATCAAACATTCCATCATGTCACCCTCGTCCTTTCCGTATCTCAGCACTTTGTCGCAATAACGGTCCATCACACTCTGGCAAGCTTCCGTTATCACCGGATTTAGCTCGACGCGTTCAGCCTGTTCGGCCGTCAGGTTGCTCACCGCCTGATTGCACTTTGGGGTCAGTCTGGAAGTCATCGCGAGCGATATTATTTTTATTATTATTATTGTTGTAATTATAATAATTTATATTGTTTTAATTTTAAAGCTTTTATTGTTCTTTTTTCTATATTCTCTCTTTCTTTCTCTTTCGACTGGTCGATTAGTATTATTCTATTTTTGCAATCAATATAATTCATTTTGATTTTTTATTTAAAAAATAATTATGATTATAATTATTTTTCCGACAAAAAATCGAAATGAATTATATTGATTCTGAATATTATCAGAAAAAAATAATTATAATTATTTTTTTAATAATAAATCGTCATTAATTATATTAATTCTGAAAATAAAATAATAAAATATTGACATTCCTCTATAATTATAATAACATAATAAATTGTTGTTATTATTATTATCATCATCACTGTAAATTAAAAAATAAGTAAAACGCTATTGTCGAATACCGACTGTTCCAATTTATCCTGAAGGCACAAAACTTCCGCTCCCTTGGCAGTTTTGGCGTTGCAAAACGTCGCAAGTTCGTTGAAACAAACGTCCTCGATTTCCGGTTGAAGATCGACGTTTATTGCCCGCTGTCTCATGACCCGTCTTATCTCGTCGAGGCACTCGTTTCTCAGAGTCATGTTTTTTTTCGGATGATAAGCGTATCTGTGCAAACAGGGGAGAACGAGAGGACCTCGTTCGGGATCGATTTGAGTACCGTCGTTGGCCCAAGCGTTTTCCGCGTGACAAAATTGCACGGCGTCGGATTTGCAAGCCCTGTAGAGTTGAGGATCGAGCTTGTAATCTCGAGCGATGAAATATTGTATCTGCAAGAGGGCCGCCTCGCAAGCTTCGGTCATTCTGTCGGTTCTTATTTTATCCATGAGACAGGAAATCACTTTGGCGTCACCGCCGCGAACCTGAGCGAAACGAGGATGTGTAAATAATTGTAATCGTAGCTTTCATTGATATCGATTGATTTGACGATGTTTAAAGTATATTTGTGAATTTTTTCAACCCGATCGTACGAGTCGATTCAAAATGGGGGAAAGGCAAAGTTCATGCGGGGTCAAATAGACCACGTGGGTGAAGTTTAATCGAAAAAAAATTTGTGCGGCGCAAGGGTTAACTAAATATTTTGTTTACATCTCTGCAAGCGATTTCCACGACCGGCTGACAAGCTTCTCTCAAAACAGGATCGACTCTCCAATCCTCGCCAGCGTCGGATTCCTTTATCAAGTCCTCGATCTAATAATCAAAGACAAAGACAATTGATTAATTTTACATGTGAGCAAATTTTTTAAAAGATGTAAATTAAAAATCCCCCGTAAATATGTTTGCGACCAGCTAATTTATTTTTTAAAATGTTTTTTACTTATTTTTTTGATGACACAAAAATTACTCACCGCTCTTTGACAGCCCACCGAAACCCTTGACCCTTCGATTCTCGCCTTGGCGTGTCGCATCAAGCAATGAATCGTCATTCCACCGACGTCAAGCCTGTTGCAGAATTGGGTTATGTCATTGGCGCAACCATTAACGATCTCCGGCGACAATCGATAATCCTCCATCAGAATTTTTCTATGATCCAACATCTCGACTTGGCAATAAGGATCGATTTTGCTGCCATTTTTTTCCGCCGACTCGAGGCACAGCAAAATTTGCGCGAGACGTATTTCCTTGTCTTCGGAGACCGATCGACGACAATGATTGATCTTTATGTCCTCTTTGCAAGCTTTCGCGAGACCTTTGCTGACACGATAGTCCGAGGCGATCAATTTTTCACGCCTCGTCAATTGTTCGCGACATTGCGGGGTCATGGAACGATCGGTTTTGTGCTGCATCAGACATTTGTAAACTTGTCCCGTGCCCGGTCTTATGTTGACGCAGAATTTAATGTGATCCTGACGGCACGCCAGATACAATTGTCGATCGCGTTTGACGTTGTCTCCTTGTATCTCGGAAATGTGAAATATTCTTTTGCCGCAAGGGACTTCCAATTCGTTGGCGTGATTTTGCAAACATTCCAACATTCTGCCCTGAGATATTTCTTTGTAAGGCTGAATGTTGCCGCATTTGAATTTATCTATGTCTCTCTGACAGTCCGTTATGGGCGTTATTATTCTGAAATCGCTGAACGCCACCCACTCGAGCTGTTTGACGTAACCGAGACAGTGTTGGTCCTTGATCGCGTTGCGTTTGTCGATGAGACAAGCCAAATAAGCTCCGTGCTCGCTCATTTTGTCCGTCCAACATCGCAGATCGTCCAACTCTTTGGCGTCGCACTCTTGAGCTACCAGACGTCGGATGTTGTCGTTTCTCGTGAAATTGTATATGTGCTTCCATAGCGCGTGTTGACAATCGTCTCCGATCGTCGAAACTTCGTTTTGCTGGACAAACAAACGCGGAAATGATTATCATTGTTGTATTAGATTTTTTAAATGGAAGTTCCAGGAGGCAAAAAATTAATCCTCAAAATCTGTTCTATTTTGTCTTTTGCAGTGGCTAAAAAGCTACGGAAGAAGCTTTCAACGTTCGGAATGTGTACTGAGTAGCTATAGCTCCAAGAACTGCTCAAGATTGGTTTGTCAAGTTTTAATTTGACATTAATGCATTGGAATAATTTAACGAAGCAGGTCTCATTGATTACAACGTTCCCAAAGACCTTAGATTCTCGCTGCTGATAATCGTAAAAGATATAAACACCAGCGGAGAAGACGAAGACACAAATAATGTCGACGGACTCGTATAGATCAGTTAGAAAACAAAATTCCGACTACAAAAAAACGGTCTCAGGTCTCAACCTAACCTAACTTTTTCCATTGCTCCAGGATTCCGTCGAAATTTTCGTTCCCAAAAATTCACGAAAGCAAAAAATCGCATAATTTTAACCTGTTTCATTCTACTCAAGCTCAACAGGCTTCGCCAAAAAGAAAACACGAAAATGCATATTTCAAATCGACGTGGAGCTACCTTGAAGGATTGAACGCATTGCAGGACGAACAGATGAGCGTCAGCGTTGTCGGAATCGCCGCAAAGACGTCTAAGATCTTCCCGGCATTGAGGATCCTCGATCGGATGTTTGACATTGGACGAGCTTTGAGGCAATTCGTTGCCAGTTTCGGGGTTTCTCTTTATTCTCGCGCCAGCTGCGATATCATTGTCGTATTGCCAAACAACTGATGCACGCGAATTTTCATTTTGTTCCGCCGACACCGTGGAAACTCCGACAACCGAGTGTCCTGACAAATCCGTGATCAACAAAAATTCCAGCATCAAAATGGCGAACCCAGTACGCCTCAACGTCCACGGATTATCCATTATTGACGACGTTCGATCACGGACCGTCGATTATTTTCGTTTTCTACGCGATTTCGATCCGACGAACAATCGTCGCTTCACCAGACGATAATTCACTATCTTCGTCGCACGACCTTCGACCCTTCTCACGCTCAGCTGGTTTTGGCGTTATCGAACTTCACGAAAACGAGAAAAAAAATAATCTGGAAAGAATAAAAAAAACGTATGCCCGGATTTTTAAAATTCTATCATGCACGCCGGATTACGGAGATGTGTGAAATGTCAATTGTCAGAGGATAGAGACGCAGTGACATGATGCCATGTGAACGCGGAATACAACACCGGTGTGTCGCATGATTTAATGCAAGCCAATGTAAGCTAGATTTTTTTCCTGTTTGTAATTAATTTTCGTTACCGACGAATGGTAACAGAGATTAGTTGTTTCGGCATTGAGCCGTTGGCATTAGTGTCGGAATTCAATTTTTGGTGCCATCGGAAAATTGACTTTACGGGTAATTTATTTTTTATATTTTTGCTTGATTGATTTGATTTCACGTGATTATTCGATATATCATTCGTTCCACGATTTTATTGATTATTCTGGTATATTGGCGGTAGATGTTGCGGGATATCAGTAAGATTCAGGGTATTATTGGGTAATTGCGATAAAAGTTAACCATGTATTTGTTTATTTATTGAAGAAAAACAAACGCAGATTCTACCATAATTTTATAATTTGCCTTTTTCGTAAGTTTACCAGAAAAATATTCCACGGCGACGAAAAAAACTTCTATTTTCTGACTTTGTGTGAAAAAAAGGTAAGGTCTGATTTTTATCAAAGAATATTTATGGTTTTAATACAAGTTTGAGTACATGCAATTGCGTACGGCTCTACAACCTTGGCGGTTTCGTCATCCAGTCGTGAATCGTCGATGCCCTTTAAGGCGATGTGTTACATGTTGGTCGATAAGGAAAACCTGTAAAGCATTGTTCTCGGCCGCCATTGATGTCTCGCATAAAAGACAAGAACAGTTGATTGCGTTTTAAAATTTCGCAATCAACCGTTCTCGTTTTTTTGGCAGAAAGTCAACAATGCTGAAGAATATTAATTTGCGAAGATTTAGATATCTCCCTCGCTCTTATGGCGATACGAGAGAGATCAACGTCACGTAGTACATTACCTTGGAGTCAGCTGAGACACCATTATCGTAGAACTTTGTACAGGACGTTGGATTTGTAAATCCAGATACGAGTAGCTGATTTAGGACTCGAGACGTCGAAGGACTCATAGCAGGGGGCGTACTAATTCTTTTTCCGTCGTTTTTCGATGATTCTCTGGCGGTAGCCAGCGATAAGATTACGATAAGGACCGTATCTCGAGATTGCTCGACGATGTACGATCAAGCCTCGAGAACGCCATCAACCGTTCGCGTTAAAAACGTAATTAATGCAAGTAGCTTCGTTGCGTAATATAAGGCGGGATAAAGACGCGGAGAATTGAAAAAATATAATTATTCCGTGGAACGCAATGCATAATCTCATTCGATCGAATGGACTATCGGATTCATTGAATGATTGTCATAAAAATGATTTTTTTCATATCGTCTGTCTTTTTCGGATTACTGAGAGTGCGAAAGAGATAGCAAGATTTTTAGAAAGTGGTTTTCTTCTCGACCAATAGTTTCTGGGATAAAAAACGAGAACGATGGTATGCAAAATTTTTAGCCTCAGACAATCGCTCTCGTTTTTCATTCGAAAAACAAATCCCGGCAGAGAAAAGCGTTTTACAGTTTGTCTTATCAACCGAGCGCCGACGATCCCTTCAAAATGTAAGAAAATAGTTTTTCGACGCGTGAAATTTAGTTTCGTAACCACCCTGAAGGCAGCGACAGCGTTTCCTCCCGTGAGTTCCCCCTGGCCCCGCGGGAGGGCGCCACAGTTGCGTCGACGCAGTTGATTAGAACCGTTGCAGCAAAACGAAGCGTCCGACAAATTTTATTTTCGTAATCTTTTTTCTTGCGGCGCAAACGGGGAAGAGTTTCGTAGGCGAGCTCAAGGTATCGAACGATTTCACACGTCGTATTACGTTTTCATATAGTTATAAATCATAGCTTTCTAAATTGACATTCCCCGATCCGTATGACGCCGATCTTCGAGGCACCTTTCACCCCTGCCCTCCTCGCCCCGCCGCAGGACTTCCAGGATAGAAAGTCCATCGACGCGTTCATTTTTTTAAAAATTTTTTTCGTTCATTTTCGAGCCAACGAGGGTTCCGCAAGATCGAGTAAAAATATCGTTGCGAATAAATATAAAATAAACAACAAGATCGCGCGGAAATTTCTTACAAAATGTCTCCTTTTTAGGGGCCCGAGGGTGGGGCGGGGGGGGGGGGGGGAGATGCAACGGTTCGGAGGTAATAAGGGCTCGAGAGTCCGTTATTTTCCGGTATGTCTCGAATAATCGGGCGTCTTGCGCCCACGCTCGCGAGGATCGTCTCACATCCTCGACGAAACTCTTTCGAAACTCCCCCATCTTGACTATATTTGGTTTCACGGGAGTCACGAGCGAGTGCAGGAACAACAGGCCCGGGTTGAGAAAGAAGAAAATCTCGCGCGGCCGCCATTCGTGTCAACAAACGAGCGCGAGAGAGACGGACGGGATAGAGTCGCGTATCGAAGCCACCCACCCGATTCTAAATTCCACAACCCGAAAGCTGAAAGAAGAAAAAAAAAAAGGTAAATTTTCCGTTCGCTCAAGATCGAAGGTAAGGTCGAAGGCAATTTTTTCGTTTGCGTTTCATCACAATTTGTTATCATAAACGTTTGCTTGGTAGGTTCGTAACGTTTGATACGTTTATGATTATTGTGAGGTTCGTAGAGTCAAGTGTGTCTGTTTGTAAAGAGGAGAGAGAGAGAGAGAGAAAGCGCGAAGAAGAGTTAAAAGAAAGATAATCGAGCGCTTCGAAAAATCGTAAGGGCGTGAGCGCTGGAGGGGAGGGACGATAGCGATAATACCGTTACCCTCGGAGACGGGTCGGTGTACAGTCGGCGAGACTTTCACCGTTTCGAACGGAGAGTAGCGAGCAAGCAAGTAAGCAAGCAAGCAAGCAAGCATGGCAAGCAAACGAGCGAGAAGACAGCCATTGCGCTAAAGAGGAAAGGAGTACGCAATGGCCACCATCGACCGGCCGAGGGGCTCGGGGGTTTATCTCTGTTTCCCTCTTCCTCCTCGCTCCTCGCGTCCCCTTGTAGTCTTTCCGTGGCGCATTACCTTTACAGTAACACCGCGTGCGTTTCTCCGGCCGCAAATATATATAGATATACATGTGGGTCTTTCCATATAGCCCGAGCGGCTGCAACGAGAGCCCGGGGTGCACTTACACGTACGGGTCCCGTACGCACTTGCCGCCGAGCGCGATAAGTACTCGGGCGCACTCGAGAGTCTCGACTCGAGTCGCGAATGGGCGTACGGAGAGCTTAAGCGAGTACCGGAGACCTGAAATCGTCGAACCCAACCAGCATCATCGCCAACTTTAATCCCCCATCTCCGTCATGCCGCATCCCTCTCTCGTTCACCTTCGCGCAATGTCCCTTCGTCCTCTCTCTTTCTTTGGCTCTGTTTTTCTTGCCGTTCGACCGTGAGCTAGAGCAACTCGTATACCGTCGCCGTTTCCCGGACCCGGGGTGCATTTACACTCGCTCGTTCGTTCCCCGTTGCATTCTCGCACTTGTCAGTACCGAGAGTAACCGTCTCGAGACGATTGTACTCGCGGTATTGCGGTACGCTGCCGTGGTGGGGTGTCGCCCGGTCGGTGGAACGGCTAGGACGAAAAATATCGTTCGTCGCCGTCCCCCGAGCCCTCCGTTGACGATGAAGAAGCCGCAGAAACGGGGAGTCACGTCGCGGACGATTTGTCGACGGCGAAGGGGAATGAAGGAGGGTCTACGGGGTGTGACGAGGTTGTAGTTGTGTCAGTGGCCGTTGTAAGATAGCTCGGTTTATACGTAAGTACGTGTGTACGTAGATACACGTACACGTAATGGATGTATGAGTGTGGATATACGACAAGAGGGAGTACGGGCCCCGGGAGGATCGTAAAGGCAATGCACTGTAAGGAGCTCACGATGACGACCAAGACGAAGAGAGCGAGTCCAAAGACGGGGGGACGCGGAGGAAGCCTCCCTCCTCCCTCCTTAGCCGTTGAAGCTGTCGTTGGCGCTGCTGTCGCCGCGTTCCGAACCTCTCCCTGTATCTCGTCGTCTCTCTTTCTCTCGTTTTCGTCTCGCTTACCGACTCGTTTTTTTTTTTTCACGCTTCTCTTATCGCTCTCTCGCTCCCTCTCTCTCTCGCCCTCTCGTTGTTCGAATACGATACTGACCCCGAGTTGCAATACCGTCGCGCTCGAACGCTACTCTCTAAGAGCGGAGATAGTACAAAAAACGAGAAAAACAAGAGAAAAAGAGTCGACGGAGCGAGAGAAAATCAGGGACGGCTACGTTTGAATTCGGCTCGGTTGGGCAATGGTACGGACACCCACCGCGAAGGGGCGCGTTGCGCCGGAAAATTGGATTAACATGGACCAACCGAGATCCGCCATTTGTCAACAATCTCAAACGCGGGGCGTCGTGAAAACCGCGTATTCTTTTTTTTCGTTTTCTTATCGCTCGACAGACGACGGATACGAATCATGGTAGATTCCTCGAAGATATGAAAAATCAGTCGGTAATTAGTTAAAATCGGGGGATGGCTGGCTTTCAAAGTGAAACTTTACGGAGACAATGACGAACGTTTAGTCACGAGCCGTGTCAGAGGGTAATCCGGGTATCCGTGGTATGGAAAAAAAAAATATACAATACCGCGCGATCTATGCGCAATGCAGAGGTAAAAAGCTATTCATATTTTTCACCCGACGTAGTCCCCTCGAAGACCGAGTATTATCTTCGGGAATAATACAGCAGGATGCGTTCTCCGATATATAACAGGAAGAATGGAGGGAAAGATAAATAAAGAAAGAATGTCAATTGCAAATGAGCCATTTAGTTGCGCGGTGTCGCCATCGCTGTATAGCTGTAGATATATAGATATAGATATGTATGTAGATGTGTGTGTGTGAGAGAGAGAAAGAGGCTAGGTGTGGGTTCGCGGCTAAGCTAATAACACGTGCGATGCGCTCCGAGCTCGCTGTGCCCATCCTATTCTATTTTTTTCTTTTCATCCCACGATTGGGTCTACAGTCGACGGCCGAGAACCGTAGTCCGCGTATATTCTTCGTAGAAACTCGTCAAAAGGATCCTCCGTCTCGCGAGGGGGAGGGAAGGGGGTCGAACGGCTATTTTACAATCGACTCGTATGCATTAAACATTCCGTTTTGTCGCGCCTCGTCTCGTGGCTGACCCTTTGGCCGCATTCCCTAGCTTTTTCGACAAACTTATCGCACGTGACCTCCGATGAAACAAACCCTTTATTCGTTTATTCATTATTTATGCAGTTTTTTTCTTCTTTTTCTTCTTTTTTTTTCTCTTTTATTATTGCTTCGGAATAAAATTTTCGTTCGCTTGTGAATATTGGACGAAGATATTTTTTGTCCTTTTTTTTTATTTATTTTAAAAAATAATAGATATATTAATATATTGGAGGTCCGTGAAGCGAAAGGTTTACGTCCTGACGTAGAATTTACTGGCTTCTTTTTTTCCTTTTACTGATGATTATTTCGAGAGATTAGTTTTTGTGATAACGCATTGAGATATTCGTCGAAAAATTTGCCGGATTCATAACGACCAAGTATTTCTAATAACGTCCATGATGTCATTTTAATGTCGAAAATTGAAGAAACCTTAATGTAGGACTGAAACCGGGAAAAGACGAAATGGTCGGTGTATAGTGTGTTTCTCGAGCTATTAGGCTAATTACATTTGTGTGATTCGAAAACCCATTGATGGATAGAGCAGTTGTTATCGGAAAAAGATATGGACGTCGACGGTTAATTATACCATTCGCGTTGGATACCGAGAAAAAAATATTCGAAGAAATGTGGGTAACGGTGGGTCGATTCCTAAATGATGATCCAAGTATTCGTCAGATATAATTTAGTCAGATATCAAAGGAATAGGATATTATATCGAAGGTTTGCGATAAATTCGTGCGCCAGAGAGCTAATTAGTGAATATAATAGAGCCTAAAAGGGTGATAAGGACGGAAAGCAACGTCTAATACATCAAGTACTTCTAGTTTCTATTTTTTTTATTCGCCAACTAGACGTGGAAACTCCTATAGATTCAGATTGTAGTAAATAAAAATTTTCCAAATAATAATTAAAATATTCGTAAAAAATAATCGAAAAGCAATCGAACATTATCTCAAAGTCTTGCAACGAATTGGTGCGTCAGAGGGTTCAACGAATGAATATATAACAGGGACCAAAAAGGGCAATAAGGGCGAAGGGCGACGTCGGATATACAATGAAAACGAGATAAAGGCAGAGAGGGAGAGAGACGAACCTCTGTCGGAAGTTACGACTTCCGGAAGTAGTCTCGAGCGGGGCTCCCGAGCGTTTCCTGTTGGCGTGCCACACACGCGCGACCCTTTGGCCTCCCCTCGAGCGCTTTCCCTCCGCCCTCCCTCCGCATAAGTTACCTTACACCTCGCAACAACGACAATTCCGACGACGATGTGAGTGAGATGCGCCGTATGACCTCGCGCGTTCGTTTATTCAACGATCATCGACGCGTATTTCGTGCCAGCCGGCAAAGGGTTCTGGTCACGATAACCCGCGACGAGAACGAAACGTAAATGGAAAAACATTTTGGATCGTCGTCGGCTGTATGCAAAGCACGTTTGTACGTTTTTGTTGGGGAGGGGGGGGGGGGGGGATCCTTTGATTGCTCAAAACGCTCGTTGCTTATTTATTAGGTTGTGTAATAAATTCTCGCCATTTTTTTTATTTCATTCTCTTCCCCGCAATTTTGTGATTTTTTGGGTAACGTATTTATATGCATTCGCAAGTCCTCTTTTAGCTCTACGAACTTAAATTTTTCGGATTGATTAATTTGAATCAATTTTCCGGCTTTTGAAATGGAAGTTCCAGGAGGCTAAAAAATTAATTTACGACATCTGTTCTTATTTGCCTTTCGTCGTCGTCCCCAAATTTAAAATGAATTCTTCTGCTTCCTAAAACTTCCACTTCAAAAGACTGAAAATAGTTTGAAACTAATCAATCCAAAAAATGGAAGCAAATAGGTTTGTAGAGCAAGAAAGGGACTTGTGCCTGCATATTCATAAAATTATTATAAAATTGCGGGGAAAAAAAAAATACAAAAACGCCGAGAATTTATTACACAACCGTACGCAAGTAACAGAAGCTATTTCTTTCTCCTTCTTAAAAATTATTCAGTCGACCGTCGCGCGGGTGATCTCGTCTTGAAAATACAACGTGAAAAAAAAAAGATAAAAAATAGAAAAAACTTCGTGCGAGAAGTTTTACAATTCACCGAAGAATCAACACAATCGTGGTATCGATGTAACATACATGGCTTACCTGCGTATCGCATAATAGCTCTCCATAAGGTATTTTGACGGGCAACCTTCGGATATCGCAGCAACGAAAAGAATAAATATATTCTCCAATGGAATCGTACGACACACGCACACACAGCTGTGTATCCTTCCTTTTTTTTCGACACGCCTCCACCTTATAACATCGTGCATAATTCAGCGCGACGCGATTGCGCCACGTAATGGGTTATCAATAGACGTCCATAGGGGGTGAGGTGGAGGGGGGGGGGGGGGGGTTGTTTAGTGGCCCGTATATCTGTAATTGAGTCAACAAAAGAAGAATTACGAGACGAGCCCTCCCTCGTGCTCCCGATTCTTGGGACGTGAGACGAGCGCGGACTGTTTCGTGAAGACGTTTTTCACACAGGTGTCGTTGGGTTTTTAATTCCCTCGATACCAGAATGGTTTACCGGTGCTCGAACGACTCCGATGGGCTCCCGGTAAACCCAACGATTACAAAAATCATTTCGACCGAGCGAGACGGAAAAACTCAGCGAGAAACCAAACGTAATAAAAAAAAAACCAAAAAAAAAACGAAAGACGAAGCGAGTTGGACAGACTGGGACGAAGCGGGACAGAGTGGGACGAAGATCCTCGTTCCCGCAATCGTTCCACGCGTTTTCCCTTAAGCCTCTCACTCTCTCGAATCTCTCTTTAGCTCTTTCTCGCTTCATTCTTCATCGTCTTCTTCGTCTTCTCTCGCTCTTGACTCTCGCTCGGACGATTCCGCTTCGTGCCGCAGTCGCCTCGGATCCCCGTCACGTGCGTGGATGCGTGCGTACACGCGGCATCAGCACCAGCACCAGCAGCATTGGCAGCAGCGACTACATGAGGCTCGCCCGGGGTCGTTGAACGCGTATGGGGGTATATACTGTTGAACGCGGACCACGCGGGATCAGGAACAACTCCGCTCCAACCCACTTACGTCCATGTATATAACGTTGAATCTCTTTCTGACTCTCTCTCCGAATCTCCCCCCCCCCCCTCACCCCCCTCCTATCCTCTTTATCTCTTTCTCTCTTTCTCTCTCTTGGGTTGTTGCGCACACATACCTCGCTCTGGAACCCACAGCCCTGGCAAATGTTCTCGCGCGGAACAACGGGGTGTCTGTCTATAAGTGTCACGCAGGAAATATCCTCCGATGCTCATCCCCGCCCTTCGTGGGTCTCGTAAGATTCTTATCGCGGCCTCGCAGTCTCATCCGAAAGGCGAAAACATCGCGATTGTCACTTTGCCACGCTAAAATTGTCATCTCCATGGCTTTTAGAATCAAGGGCGTAACTTCCCTTTGAACCGAAGGGCGTTATTGAAAAAAACAAAAATGGCGTAAGGCCCTTCGCGGTGTCTTGTTAATTTATCCGGGTTGATTGTCATCGAGGTCCCATTTTCGTCAATGTCAGAGACAGGAACGAAAAATAATTCAATCGTTAACGTTGAAACGTTCCACGTTGAACCATTATTCGTGGGGTCTGAACGAAAATATTCATTCGACTATATATAGCTCAACTCCTCCTATGGGCGAGAAGAGAGATGCTGCGACGAAAGATGAAGCCGGCCGTCCGCGCGAGGATGAAAGTAGGTAGGTAGGTAGGTGGGTAGGCGGAAGTCGGCTTAACGGTAACACACATATATACGCGTCGGGAGCCGAAAGAAGGGCGGGAGGGAGGCGAAGCGAAAAAGACTCTGATAGATGTTACAAACAACGTTCCGCGATCTCGAACGAGCGGTTCGAAATATATATATTTTTTTTTCGTTAACGTTTTTTTTTCTTTACTGTTGTATCTACTTGCAGTCTACGACGGTGTGTCCCTTTCGTCCGTTCATGGGCTAATAATGACTAGCGCTATGTGCCGCTGGGTGGCGCGCATGACGTAGAACGACGGCTTGCGCATAGCCCATCCTCTCGTGGAGGAAAGACGAAAGGAGACTAAACCGCTGTGGACGTACTTCCCTGAAAGTGCACAGATTTTTGTCGAAACCACACGGAAAAACGAAAGACTGGCGAACAGGAGACAGGAGATCAGCTTATTCGGTCTCCTGTTCTACAGTCATTCGTTTTGCGAACATTATCAATGAAATCAAACCTCACCCAATGTCAGATTGACTTGCAGCATCAACGACATTTTGTCATTGGGCTCACAATTTTTCCGAAGAAAAACAAAATGGGCGAATTGGCGGAAACGTCAGCCATTGGACATTAAGGGAATAACCGAAACATTGATAAAGTTTAGTTATTGACAATTTGATGATTTGATGAATTAACAATCGTTAATCACCTTATTCGTTTTTAACACGAGCGATTTACTCGGGAAGAACGCGTACTACTGTACTTTCGACAGAAAAGTGCTCGAATTCAATAACGTTGGTTCGGTCGACTTACGTCTATCCTCCGTGGTCGATCTTATTGTTGTTAGCGCGCTCGTTGCGTCCCCTCTCGGTTCTCTCGGGCTCGACCAGTAGATACATCCGCGGTTCGTCGAGCCACGAAGAGACTGGAAGCAAAGGAGGCCGAACGCTTATGGGAAAGGTACTGGAACAACGTTGTACGTTGTAACTGTACCGTGAAGGGGTTGTGGGTCACACCAATGGAGACGCTCAAACGGCGTAATCGTTCCACGATTTGAGTAAGAACGATTGCGGAGTAAGCGAACAGGAACGCGGGAAACATAGATAATCGAGGACTATTCGGGGGAATGAAAATTATTGTGAGCTAACCGTCGAGGAACTTAGCGATTGTCGCACGAAGAACGTTTATTGACCGTTTCGATTAGTGAATCGTTACGGCGTACAGATTTGTGGAAGACGATGGGAAAATTTGGCTTGGTTCCAGGTTTATTTTTACCCTGGATGGATCCTGAGGGGGCCGAAGGTTCCCCAGGATGGATTCTTTATATTCTTCTGAGCAAATACAGCGGTATCTCGGTACACGTCCTTAATCCGTATTAGATAGTTGGACTTGTGCCAAATAATACGGAGACCGAAATTCCGCTTTGTGTATCCATCAGGGTGTCCCTTAATGTGTCCATTTTGGGTTGCCAATGGTTTCATCCTCTAGAACGATTCAATATATGGGCAGGGACGTCCCAAATCACCAGATTGAAACCATTCTGTCCCTCGAAATCAATTTTTCTCCCAAGAAAGATAAAATCTTTTTCCGACGAATGGAAAAGATTATGCCTGGGGAAAATAGGCGGCGGACATTCGGCCCCCAAAGGACACCTTCAGAAAAAAAGAAATCCGTCTAGGTATAGTTTTCTTGCATTCCCAAGCGTTTTACGTGTCGAAACGACCTACTTTGTCGTATCACACTGGTTGCGTGCACACTGTGGCACACTGTGGCGCCTGTGTACAAACGTACAGGCGTTTGCAAGGCCCTCAATCGTCAAATATATCTGTATTGAGCTCTTACGAATGAGATTTTGATCGCTGGCGAGATAACAGACGTTCCAAGCGTAATCAAACAAACCTCGAACGGGCAAACTACCCCAATCCCTCTCTCGAAGTTCATTTTCATGCATTGGCTTCGAAGCTCGGTCCACACTGGAAAAATTCTACGTATCACATGCGCAGTTCCAACCGACTGGAGCTCGCACACGTAGTATCTGTAAACAACGCTAACGCTGCTGAGTAAATCTGTTGAACAAACCGGTCGAAATTCCTAAGAAGATAAACGGTAGAACGTTTTCGTTAGGGAGCGATTCAAATCGCATCATCGTCACGTTGTATTCCACAGATATACCACGATATATAAAAACAAAATTATACGCTCGTTTGTGTTGTTTGTTTATTTTTATTTTTTTTTTAATTCAAGAATGAAGTACAGACAATTGTGTTGAATATCGAAATTAAGATACAGAAAAGAAAATTCCAAGAGATGTAACGTAAATAGAATACGACAGACTAATAAGCATGGTACACATAAATGAAGGCAATTATAGCAAATATACGAGTTAGTACACTCGAACATACATTTTTAATAAAATATCAATAAAAATCATAAATAAATAAAACAGGTAGAATTATGACGATGGCTAAAATCAGCAAATACAACAATAATTGACAATTATATCAAACACAGAAATCAGTATTCCAATAATAAAAATAAAAATGATAAAATACCAAACCCCAGTAGAATCACAACGATAATAAAAATAATAAAAAACCAATTCCCTCCTTCCGGATTGTCTGTTATTCCTCAACGTGAAATAAGTCGTAGGGTTATATTAATGTAAGCCACGTGTAGAGCTTTACACCCACACCCTTTCGCCGTTGAACGAATTGAAATCGACGTCATACGTTCCGTGCAATCGTTGCGATACCATCGCCCACCCGCTACCGTAGTCGGTGCTCCCGAAAGTACAGACTCGTAGGGGGGGAAAAAAAACAACGATGACAGCGAAATAAGGGGAGGGTATGGGCGTGTGTGACTAAAAGTGCTTTTTTTCGGTGGGAATGTGCGACCCGGAAAAACGTATCGGAGGCTCTTTGAAAAGTAGCGAAGCCAAGAAGAGGAGCTGAGCACGTGGTTGTGTGCGGGTTGACTGTGAGCCTTTAACACACGAACGCTATGCCGTGGGGTTGGTTGGTGGGTGAACAATGGTCGTCAGGGACGGGGCCGTTGACCCTCGAGAGTTGCCGCTCCCACACCGCGCATTACGTCACACTGGCAAGCAAGCAAGCAAGCAAGCAAGCAAGCAAGCAAGCAAGCAAGCAGGAAAGCAAGCAAGCAAGCAAGCAAGCACATCCATACACCGCGTGGCAAGGCTTGACTGCGCTCCGAGGAGCGCACTCGTTCCCGTCGGTTCTTCTACTCCGTTGCTGCTGATGTTTTATGCCGCTTCTGCCATCGGTGAGACGACGAACCTCGACGTCGTCCTCGTCATCGTCGTCGTCGTCGTTGTCGTCGCACCTCCCAGGAACCCCGGTCTCTTTCTATCCCTCGTTCGCCGGTTCAACTCCCCCGCAACTTTGCAGATCTTCCACGTTCCATCTAGCCCCGTCGTTCTCGCTTTTTCTTCGCACATTCGCCATTCGCGTAGGTGCAATTTTTTCGGTGAAACTTCATCAACCCTTCGGTTAGAGTCTGCAGGAGCGCGTCTGGCTTTTTGGTCATCGCAATTATCTATAACATATCTATCGCGAACCTTTGGTGAATTACCACCAGTCATGATAAGAAAAAAAATGGCTCCAGTGGATTTATTGTATTATTATTTTAATAATAATTATTATTATTTCAATTTTGAAGCTTCTATTCTGTTCTCTATTTTCTCTCTCTCTTTCTTTCCCAACCCGTCAACTAGTAATGCTGTGAACGTTAATATTTGATTATTCAATATTTTGAATCAATATAAGTTATTTAAATTTTTTATTTAAATTATTATTATTATCATTGGATATTTCAACAGGAGCCAAGCGATCGGTGACTAATCGTAAAAAGAGATTTATGTTTGCCCGGTTGAAGTCCACAGTAATTAATATCAAATGAACCCGTGGTTTGCTCGCTAGTCACTCACCCTGTGTGGGTACTTGGTTCTGTCCATTAGCTAAACGAGCGTCGAAAGGTTAAATTGAATGACAATAGCGGGGGAAACGACTGCTAACAACGACGACGACGACGACGAGGAGCCCATTCGTTTATCGATCTCGCCCTCATATCATGGCATACGGCGTTGGATACACAACTACCAGCATAAGGGTGAAACGCACCCAATAGATAGGGGTGTGATAAGACACTTTTCAACTGATTCGACAGAGTGGCCTCGTTTTTATTTGGAATTAAAAAAAAACGTGCGATTGTTCGTCAATTAGTGAGCAGCCCCGAGAGGCTTCGATAATAATCCCACCGTTATGGTTGATGATTCAGATTCGACGAGTTGGGGGGGAAACAGCAAAATCTGATAATGCAATATTGGAACAGTTTGCAATATCATCAGGATAATTTTTTAATTTATTACGATGTCGGTAATTTTATTTGACCCGCACGAGTCTGAGGAATTTAATTGAGCGATCTTCGAATTGTTGCGGCGATATCATCGCATCAGGCTTTGATCATTATAGGACTAAAGGGCGAGTGTCACATCAAAAGGCTGATGGTTCCTTAGTGAAGGATCGGGAGCTAACGATGTATATTCCGGCATACATACATACGTATACTACGAATATATGTGTGAAAAGGGCTGAGAAGGGCAAACGTCCCTACCGAGCAGGGATCAGGAGCGCCATGAGCACAGCTACTATATAGAGGGTGATTCAACAAGAGCGCGGGATTTTCATACGAAAATTAGTTGAAATATTTTTTATTAAATTCCGCGGTGTTCTGCACTTCATGGCGTTTATTTATAAAACAAGATACCTGAGAAATGCACCCCATAATGCCTCTGGCAACGCAGAATACGCGTATCTAAATTTTTTATGACTTTTTGTTTTTATGGTCGCGCGCAAGAACACGGTAAAATTGAAAAAAAAATTATTTTAACTAATTTTTGTGTGTTTTAATTAGAAAAGGAAAGCCTGCGCTCTTGTTGAATCACCCTTTAGCTCGGTAATTTGGAGAACCGACGGATTGCTACCAGCCACACGTTGAATATATATCTATACGGATTCACTTTCCGTATGTACGTAGTTGTATGTACGGAGGTGCACCAGTGTAAGCAGCAGCAGCGGCAGCAGCAGCGTCAACAACAACCTGTTGCAACCCCCCTGACATCGTGACGCCCCTGAAGTCGTCGGGCGAAGCGTCCGACCGTGTCCAAGTGGAACCCATACGAACCCACGGAACCCTCCAGACACACGTAAACAGCGGGATTCGTACCTGTCGTACATTCAATCTTCCGCCAAGTGCATCCGCGGGGTGAAGGGACGACCGGGAAAGTGTAGACGAGCTGATGAGAAATAACCACGAGTCCGAGAGACTCTTAACGGCGGACCAATAACGTAGAAAGTCAACCGAGTATGTCGACGTTGTGGTGCCGGTGGTGGAAGAAAGACACAGAGAGAGAGAACAAATAAATGTCTTTTTTATTTCGTACTCTGAGGCTTAAGCCCAACCTTAACTTGGGTCCATGTCTAAAAAACGTCGTAAAAAAAATACTCCCTCGTCAAAGAAGTCCGCCCAAAGAAACTCCGACAAAAAAGTTTTTATCCCAGACAATCTCTTTACCAAACCGAGATAGAAAAAATTGCCAGGAATCTAAGTTCTCGTTCCCGCCACCGGAATTGTGCGAAACGCATCTTCAAACCCTCTCAAAGTATTCCTCCTCCCTCAGATCCGCCGATCCAGGTGAAAACTGCACGAGACTCGTGGCGATATGCGACATAGCGAATCGCAATCGTCATACGTGGTGCAAAGACGCATTATAATATTTCCTTGCACGAGTGACGTTCGTAACGTTTCGAAAAAAAAGGCTTGAGGAGGGTAAACTTATTCGTCCGGGGGTATGTTTCGAGAAAAATACGGCGAAAGGGAGGTCTTTGGGGAATCGTATGGGAATCGAAACAAGTTCTACCTGCCGCTCGAAACTACCTACCCAACCACCTATGCCTCTGCCTATCCGTACCTTTTTACCTTTCCACCACGTCGGTTGCGTGGCTCGACCTACCTGCTGCACGCCTTCCACCATTGTTCGAGGGCTGCTCGAGCGGGGGAGCAGCGGAGAACCAAAGAGTCAGGTTATATTATACGTATATATATATATACCTGTATACATGTAAATATGTAAGGTGTATAGGGCGTTCGTGTGTAACACCGTGCAAAGGGGAAGGACCTGTAGGCAGGGAAAAAGGAGCCAGCGAGCTGTGAGAATGCGAAGGGGAGAGAGGAAGAAGGAACCCTCGTAGAGTGTCAGGAACAAAGGGCGTATTCACGCGTCAAAAGTCACCACCGCGTGACGATGATTCTCTCTTTATTCCACGTGTATATGATGTAGGTGAGAGTGTAACACACGAAGCTGTATGCATGGTTATTTTTTTTTTTCATGTAGCCTTGAATGTTGAATTAGGGTGCATGGAGGATTTGCCCGAATACGAAATGCAATGGCCGCGCAGGGTCCGTGTTTGATCCCTGGGTATTTTTATTTATCCATCTCTCTATCTATCTCTCACTCTTTACGGTTTTTTTGACCGCGTCAACTACCTGTTACCGGAGTGGAGGGGTTCACGCTGTCATATACCTGCCATGCCGCAATTCGGTCACACAGATTTTCATGGATTAGAACGGGATTCTTGTTTTTTTTTATAACTTCGGGGGGCACAGGTGCGGTACCCGTCGCTTTATCGTTCCGGAACGAGGGGAACATCGAAAATCCTGTTCGTTCTTTTAATTAATTTCTTTTTTTTTCTATTTTATAACCGTGTGATTGAAAATTTTGGGGAAGCTTGAAATTTAGTTCTTCACGGTGGGAATGAGAGTGTCGGTGGGATGTAATATATCGTTTCTAATTGAGTGGGAACTGTGCTGGGAGGAGTCCATGACATCCAAATTTGTCCGAATTTGCACCCTTCAGAATTATTGCGATGATAAAATTGCACAACGTTCCTGCGATCCACGACGATCGTTCACCCTATCAGTGTATCGCTGTTTTCCCGATCACCCAAGTGCATCGCGGTGTCGAGTCGACCCAAGGCTTCAAAAAAATAGAAAATGTCCTAAAAATCTGGGAAAATTCACGAACCAAGCTCAGCGTTTTTATTTTACGATGAAATTTTGGAATATGAACTTTCGGGAATTTATTAATCACAAAATTAATAATAAACAAATGAACTCCCGGAACTTTGGAATTTTGGCCCAAATCGAATCGACACCACCATTCACAGAGGATTAAAAAATGAAAACCAATTTTTTTTAAATACTTGATCTTAGTTATTTCCCCGCATCGCACGCAAGAACCTCGTCGTTCAATCGTGTCCCCCCAAAATTCATCGAAGATGGTTCCGTCTTGGAAAAGGTGGAATAAATGTCGTACAGAGCCATGTAATTTATGCAGAAGTTGTGAAAGAACTATGGGATAGTGAAGAAGCGTCGTGGAGTGGATTGATGTGAAAGAGGAATATATGCACACGTGTGTGCATGGGTTTGCGTGCGTATAGCGAGCTCACAGGCGGTGCGCAAGTAGCGCGGCGCAAGCCGCAGGGTTAAGTCGGAGCGCTGCGAGTAGCGCGGCAGCAGCGGGGTAGAGGCGAGGGGGAGGCTTATCGCAGCGCGAGGCAACAACGTTGGGCGTCGTAGCACGTAAGAAAAAGGCGGCTTAGTAGGTCAACCGACGAAGTCGTCGTCTCCGACGGCATCGTCGGCGTCGTCTTCGTCGTCCCGGCGTTCCTTCCCTTGTAACGTTACGTCACACAACGCGGCTTTGAATCGGCCAGCGCATAATGGCGGCGCTCACGATACCAACAGCACCGTCTGAGCACCTCAACGCGTACATGGACCGCTCGACCGTTCTGTACGACTATTTTACGAGTACTTACTCGCAAACGTATTTACACACGCATACCGCTCGTGCACTCGCACGCACCTAACCTCCCCCCCCCCCCCCCCGGGAGGCACGTTTCAGAGCCCATGAAACCCCAATGCACGTGCATGCGGTATGTGCTTCGCTACGAAACGCCGGGCACTCCTAAACGTTATTGCATTCAGGTGTGTTTGGGAATGGTGGAGGAATCTTGGAACGAAGAAAAAAATGATTATAGTAACGTGGCATGTGGGTCGAATTACCCGGCGTTTTGATTTGGTACGATTGATCGGCTCAATTCATTTGTAATTTTATTTGCGATTTTTTCATTGCTTCACGTCGACGTATAATGAATAATAATTATAATAAAAAATACTAATGACAAGCATTAGAATCAGAAATTCAATTTCATTCTAAAATAAAATCATAATTTCACCAATAAAATGATCAATTTATCAATAAAATAATAATTTCATCAATAAAATAATAATTCTATCAATAAAATAATAATTTTATCAATAAAATAATAATTTTATCAATAAAATAATAATTTTATCAATAAAATAATAATTTTATCAATAAAATAATAATTTTATCAATAAAATTCCATTTTGATTTGAATTTCAATTCTGATAGTAGCAAGGGAGGGTTTGGGGCGCGAAGGGCCGCTTCCTCGCGGTTGACCACGTGACATTGGTCCATCGGTCCACGAAAAATCCCGGCAACGATGAAAAAACGAAAGATGTCGAGCGTTCGAGCGCGGACGGTCGGTAAGAAAGGATATGTGAAACGAAGCGGAGGACGTGGCGCGGCGAGAGAAGCATCGACACACGTACGTGCAGGCACACGTACGATAAAGCGGCAGCCATGGCGTTGCAGCAGTCAAACGGAGGGGGCGAGAAGCGGCGGGGTTTGTGAAGCCGCGGCCGGTGGGGCTCGGTTGGGGTACCTCGGGATCGGCGTATAAACGCGGATAAGGACGGGCGAGGGAGAGGGTGGGAAAGGAGGGAGGAAAAGGAAGACGAGGAAGAAGCGAGAGAGAGAGGACGCGCGGCTGTGACGCGACGTCGATGTGTCGGAGGAAGCAAGAGGGGTCCCCGGGCATGTGGGTCGGGGTCGAGTCTCGCATATCGATGCCAGAGAGCACCAACAGTAACAGCAGCAGCTTGCATGAATTTTTCATACTCGTTTCCTGGCCGCGATGTACATATATATGCGTGTACGTATTCATGTGTGCATGTGTGGAGGTAGCTGTATAGCTAAGTTTGCTTCACAGGTAAAATTGTCCCGTAATAATTTCGTTCTGGGGTCACGGCAGAGACTAACGAACTTTCTCTTTCCTTCTAGTTCGGCTGCGAGTTTCGTGAAAAACTTATACCGTTTTCCACGTGACTCCTTATCGGAATCCGTGTTTCGACAGTGGGTTCGTGGTACCGCGTACGCGTACCTACGCGGGTTGATTCGAGGTATTTTGGATTTTATGGGAGATAAAAAATGGGAAGGAGAGAAAAACGTTGCAGATGAAATTAATATTGCGGGCAGGGATTTGTTTGTTGATTTTTGTAGGGTTATATTTTTATTTATGTTATTTATGTGAAATTACAGAAATCAGTGATATTATGTCCTTATATTTCTTGTTAATTTTTAGGTTGGGTTATTTTTATTATTTAGATAATTAAAAATTAGCGATAAATGGGAGAAAGTAATTTCGATGATTTGCGTAATTTTCGTCGGTTTTTATAGACGAAGAGGAAATAGGAAGAAGAGAAAAACATTGCAGACGCCATTACTCTTACTTCCTTTATTTTTTGGTTGCTTCTGTATGTTCATATTTTTATTTACGATTTATGTAGAATTACACAAATTATTAATATTACGTCCTTTATTTATCGCTATTTTTTACGTTACATTTAGATTATTTATTTTATTGAACGACTATCCAGTTAATAAAAATTAGCGATACATTTGAGAAAGTAATAATTTGCATAATTTTCGTCGTGAAATTTGAAACTCGTCGAAAAGTCGATCGTCGGCGTTTCGAGGTACGAAACGAATCCAGGGCAAGCGGATAATGAAAACGTTTGATTATGATTATGAATCAACGGGCTCGGAAGAAACGGAGAATGTAATTATTCCGTTGCACGCCGTGAGCAAGTGCGCGGCTTATCGAATAATCGAATTGTAGAGAAGTGAGAGAAGCCAGACGGGATGACGGTGTTCTAGCCACGGTCGAACTCCGACCACGGGAGCCGCCGTGATGCACACCGCGTGACTTCGGAATTGACGGAGAAAACGACTGTCGCTTGTACACGTCGATTGCGATAAAGGATAGATAAAACTCACGTTATTTTTTTTTATCGTAGCGAGAGGTCGACTACAAACGTTAAGACCTTGGCCGGAAGGGGGCGGATTCAACGACAGACTGCGAGAATCTTTTCTTTTTCTTCAATTAATTATGAAAAAAATATATATTTTTTAAATATAGAAAATTATTATAATTTTGTTGATATTCAAAAGAAATTTTGAATAATTTTTTTTATTAATGATAAAAAGAAATTACACGCGAAACACAAATTTATGTCTTGTTAATTATTTCTATCAAAATTATTTTTTTTTATATGATTAATGCAAGGAAAAAAAAATATCATTCATGAAAAAAATGTATGAGTCCTAATTTTGTGGTTGGATTATAATTTATTCACTCCAAGCAGCCATCTTTATAATTATTACGATGTAAAATGATTAAGAAAATACGGATTAAAGCCCATTAACTCCCCCCAAACAGGTGAAATTTCGTTCAACCAAGACGCCGGTTTTAAAATGCTTCCAGTACCGTAACAATAAAAATTATTATTTCTTCTTTAATTTTTTAAATTAAACATTTTTGATACATTCACATGTGTTGAATATTTTAATACATTATAATATATATCATGTTCGTAGCTCTTGCCGGTAATCCAAGCCCATCTACCGAGTGATTAGCCGCCTCGCGAGCTTCTCCCAAACCTCCCTTCGTGACATCGTCCTCAACCGGGTTAGACCTCGGAGCCGGTCCGGCAACGAGAGCTCATAATCAAGGTAAGATCCTCCCAAAATCGCAATAGCCCAGATATCACGATCGACCTTACCCAAAGAGGAAGGGGAAGCGTCTCGAGTCCGTCGGGAAAAGAACATAGATCTCGATCGCGAGAAACGTCGGCCAGGGCGAGGGAAAGGGAGGGAGGGAGGCGGCGGGGATGAAAAAGAAAGGCGGAAAAAGAGAGAGGGCAATTGGTAATCGAGGAATCCGGGAACCCAGAACACCGTTCGAACGGTCGGCCGCTGCCGGCGTCGGCGTCAGCGCCGACGACGCCGCAGACGTCGAGCAAGGTCGTTGTCCTTGGGGGATCAACGACCCCTTGAGGAGGGATGTCCCCGTAGTGGGGATGTACGTGATTCTATATACACGTATATATCACATACAAGCTCATACATTCGAAACAAACTATCTAAGGTTCGCGTGTACGTAGACGACAGAACCCTGTCTGTCCTCGCACCGATACAAGTCCAGCGAAATAAGAATACACGCGTGTGGAAGACACGCTCGCGCGCGTGTGTGTGCGTGCGGATGAAAGCGCACGGACGCACACACCCGGGTTTGAGTATAATATCCACGAGAGCCTCCCCGTGGCGGTGGAATCGTCGACGACGTCCGCCCTTACACGGAGCCCGACGGGTTGAGTTAGGGTTAGCCTTTCAGGCTTTCTCCTCGTTCTCCATATCTGTTCGTCTCTCTCTCTCTTTCGCTCTCTTTCGTGGCTTCCCTCTCGAGCAGGGATGTTGAATAGCGCACTCACTCGACGCAAGCACGGGCGGAATGGGTCGAAAAAGAAGCAGAAGCAGAAGATGAAGAGGAAGATGGAGAAGGAGCAGAAGAAGCGGAAGAAAGGGACGCGAGGGCCGAGCCGGGAGTCGATGCGGAGCTAGGGAGAGAGAGGGGAGGATAAAAAGGGAGAGACGGAGAAAGAAAATGGTGGGACGGGAGGGCAGCTCACGTCCGTGGGTGGTTACGGATGGCGTTGGGTCGCTTCGTGGTCTCTCTCGTAGCTTCTGCTTCTCGCGCTGGAGAGGGTAGTAGCTCGACGAGACTCAGCTAGGGAGCTCGATAAAAGGAAAGGGAAAAGGAGTGGGAACGAAGAACCCGACGGAGATGCTATTATAGAGGCGGAGGGTTCGAAGCTTGGGAAAAAAAAAGAAAGGAAGAAAAAAAAAGAGAAGAAACACAGAGCGTCGAGGCGAGTGTAAAAGAGGGAGATAGCGTAGGATTAGAAAGGCATTTGGACGAAGAGAAGTTGGCTTGGAAGCAGCAACGTCGAGGCTTGATACCACGAGCGAAAGGAGGGTTCCGTGAGGGCGAGCCACGAGGACTGAAATACTCGGAGCCCCGTCAAACGGAACGCTCTGTATTTGATTATAAATTTACCGTGCAGCAAGACGTGTTGTATTGGAGAGAAACAATCAAGCTCATCGTTTACGATTATTTTTTTAACCAACGACAATTATTTGCAGGGTGGTGCGATGGTAGAATTTTTATTTTGGATTAATTTAGTCGCGAGATTTTTTTTTACATGTATTACATGGACGTGAGGCATCGCGTGGACCAAAATGGGCTGTAGAGTGATGCTGAGACCACCTGTTGAATCGCATCTTCGTCCCAACCCCCTTTCGAAATTTACATTATCTCGATAATCCGACGTTGATTCTGAAATAGCTTAAAAAAATTGTCGGAATGGCTTAAAGCTCTTTGAAAAAATTTACTTCTCCAACACTGATCGTCAAAATAGTTGGTTCAATCGGTTTTATCGAGAAATCGATGATTCATCAAAACGCGATAACGACCTCGATCGAAATTTCAAAGCCATGTAAGGAAGAAAGCAACTCCCAAAAGACCGGCCATTCATTCCGGCAGCGAACGATGAATTTATACCCCGAGTAAATTTAAAGCTCTCCGAGGGTGAAATTTGACCCGCGGTTATAACGTTAGCCCTCGTGGGGTGTGAAAGATTGGGGTGCGTGTGAAGAACCGAAAGAACGAATGTTTGAGAGAAGCATACAGGGTTATTCCGATGTTCAGCCCCGCAGGGTCTATTTATAATTTTTATGGAATTCCGTCGAAGCAACTGCGGGTGGAGGCCGTCGAAGGGGAAGCAGGGAGTCGACGGGCGACGACGACGAAGACGAGGGCTCACCCTAGGGCGCGCCGCTCACTTCGAGTTTTCTTCCCTCTTTTATCGCTCGTCTTATTTTTATTCATTTTTTTTTTTTAATTTCTTCCTTCAATTTCTCTTCATTTTTCATTTCTATTTTTAATTTATCTTTATTTTTCGTTCGTTTTCTGGCACGGTCGTAAGGACGAGTGGAAGGTACGTGCACCGAAGCTCGTACACGCGGACCAGGACGATAACTACTCGTGCGCTGAATCCTTTACTTCGTACTCCGTATAGCTTAAGTTACGTACGACTTTCATACACAGTCCACATATACCGGACTTATTCGTGCCCGGGGAATGGGGAACCCGCGCCCTCTTGGCATCGCCGCCGACGTTCTTTCCTCGGCGTCGAGTCGCAACCGTGGCAAGAGTATATGGAGACTCGCCGGAGAGAAGCGACTGGTGGCACAGGCGATCGAGCTAGCAGGGCCAGGCCAGGGCAGGGAGCAATGTCCCTCGAGAGAGAGAGTCAACCCCCTTCCCCAACGTGTAAGTATGGTATGCACGCCCGTTACCTTACAGACCACAACGCATTTTTATCTCTTTTCCTCCTTCACCGACGGCCCCTTCGCCCTCGTTGCTTCGTATACGTACACGAACTACCACTGCTCGGCCCTCTCTATTTCTCCGTCTGTCGACGGTAAACTTGAATCAACCGTAGCGGACAAAAACCTCCGGTGTAACAGACGACGATCCTTATTTTTTTTTTCTTTACTTTTTTGTATTTATTTAACGATGGAGGAAATTTTTTTTTGGGATTGTTCGGCACCTGTATCGGTCGCGTTGAGACGTTTTTGGGGTTGCGCGGTTACGAGGGAAAAAGGGAACCCTTGTGAGATCACCCGCGGGTCTTTACGTCTGGCATAGCCGACTTTCTTTGAAACCGTGCGGGGTAGAAGCTGAAAATTTGGCGTAGTAACACATCTTATTGTCTTACATATTTTGCACCAGTTGAAAATATTCATAGAAGAATTGAAGAGGCGGCATATTGGGTACTTGAAATTTTTATTTATGTGATTTTACGTATCATGTGGGTATCATCTAAGAGGGCTTGTTACGTGGAGTACGAAAATATTTTTTTCATAGCTTTGAATAGCATAGTCAAAAAGAAATTCTGAAAAATGTACGAAAATGGAGCGAGCCCTTTCCTTATTTCCGAAACTACTGGACCTAAAATTGCTCAAAAATCAGCAAACATAACGGCTTACTTGAAGTTCACAGGAATAATATAACAAATATCCTCGGTCGTGTAGATTTCTAGAAATTAATTACTCAAAATAGTTAGTGTTGAAAGATTGAAATTAAAACTATTTTTATTTGCTAAAAACTCTAATATCTTACACCTGACGCTCTACACAATCCTCACAATAGTTTGGAATGAGGGTTGATGCGTTAACCGATCGCTTATAACGACGTGACGTGGCTTGACGTCGGTGGGAAACCACAGTGAAACATTTGAACGCGTCGTGTACTACCCAAAAGCAGACAGGAAACGCGCGAGTCACGCAGTTTCCTTCCCCTCGATTTCCTCGCGTTGCGGTTTTCAACGCCGAATGACATTTGTGGTCTGCGCTACGTTTGCGAAGATACGACTAATCTCGTCCCAAGCCCGCAAGTCTCGACTCTGCCGGGAAGAAAATCTGTGAGAAACGTATAAAACGGTTTCTAACAGCGAACGATTTAATGTTCGATTTTACATCTTTGAGAGTCGAGAATATCGTGAGAAAGCTTCGACGATTATTATTTCTTCATTGAATAATCATAATGAAATGAATTTTCAATAGATTACTTTTGCAAAAACGATTTGAATGTAAAATAAAATTCCTTGGAATTATTCCGGAATTGAGGCACATTTTAGGATTTTTTTCATGTAGAAAAAACATTGCCATGCATTTTTTGGGGTCAGTGTACAAACGGAGAGTTAATACATCGACGAATTTAATTGAATATGAGTTGCCTCCCTCATTACTCAAACTCACTGTATTTCCTTGAATCGGGGGACCCTTGACCGTAACTGACCAAGCAGTCAGCGAGGCAGGACGACAAGGGGGGGAGATAGAGAAAAAATGTGTGAATCAAATAAATTTACGATGAAATCACGCATAATACTTGTGGCTAAGCGTGAGAATAAGCGCGAGATAGAGGAATTACGTGCGTGCCAGTTCGTTGTGGACGCTGAGACAGACAAAGACAGAGGGAGAGAGAGATTGAGAGAGCAAAGAGTACGCGAGAAATAACATCGTTGACGCCTCACTCGGGGTGGAGCCCACGCAGTCCTTAGATGAGATTAAAACTTCCCCTTCCTGCGAAAGGTCGATCCTCTTTTCGAGCTCGAGTGCTTAGAAGTCGAGACGTACAACGACAATTATTCCAAGACAATTGTACGGGAAAGATTATAACAGAATAATTTAATTTGAAAATTGATTTATCATAGCACAACGGTAAAATCATTGAGGGTTGCGAAGGTTACAGGTTTACGCAATATAAATTGAAAAATAATAGGGATAGACACCCTTGGCGGAAGTAAAGCTGAGAAAAATAAATAGTCTATAAAATGTAAAATGACCAAAACTTGACGAACACGATTTTTTTCCGGAAAACCGATCTATCAATAAAAATGAAAAATCAAAATAAATTATTTTATTTTATTTCATTTTTTCTTATTTTATTTCATTTTATTCCTTTTTATTTTATTTTATTTTCGTAATCGAATTAAACGAGGAACTAACATCAAACCGATCCTTATCGATCAGATCTTTCGTTTCATTGATACATACACTCGTCGGACGACGTTCTTATCACTGAATCCGTGTATGACGTAGAGATTATGTCCAATTCACGTGTTGAAAAACGCAGACTCGTCGCGAGGAGAGGAAAATAAATGGTTGGGGGGTACAATCAGCAACGTAACAGGTTTCGGAGTATACATCGCGTACTCATGTAAATACAGAATATATATGAGGTATTCGACGGCAAATTGGCCAGTCTGGGACCTGACTCTCTTAGTTGGGGGGTAGTTTCTTTTTTTTTCACGATCTCCGTGGCAATCCAAAAATCCTGCAAAAAATCAAGGATGTTCAGAAGGTCGAATGAAACCCGGGGAAAAATCATGAACTCAATCGGCAAGGATCACGCTTATGACTGTCCGATTTGCGGTGGAATACCTCATACATATATGTATTCTACCACAACGAGCCTGAAGTATTCAGAAGATGCAGTGAGAATCGTCGAGCCTAAGATTTGGGGCCCAAGTTGAAGGACAGAAAATAACGAGATGGAATAAGCGACGAAGAAAAGGCAAATGGAGGGGGAGGAGGTGCCTCGGCTGGTCCAAAAGAGATTAGATTATCCCCGGAGGCGTACCGCGTACATCTTCGACCATATACGTGTACTATCGTAGTTGCAGCGGTCTCACCGCCGATCTTATCGTCAATTCTACTCGGCATCGCGTAGCTCCTGCCAGAGGGGTGGAAAGGGAAGAAGGGAAAGGGTTCCTTTCCGCGTTATCTATTCCGGTACTTGTATTTCCCAACTTCGACCTTTTTGTAGAAAGAATCAACAAAAAAAAAATTACTAACGTCCTAGAATCCAAAAGATACTAAAAAAAAAATCATGGACCACATCGGGAGTTACAAGGGTTCCAATCCCGTGATTCGAAACGCCCCTCCCCGTACATAAACCGCTCACCGAACTGTAGCATATGCTTACACCGAGCGCTACCTGCATGACTCTCTCGCGGCTACCGTTACGATCCATCGACTCTGCCAGCGGCACAAGCACCGCCACAACCATCGCCGGCAACTGAAACAGCACCGGTAGCACCGCCATCAGCATCCGACAGAAGCATCGCGAGCGCAACGAGAGAGATCCGTGCGAATATCGCACGCGAGAAAAGCTTCGCAATAATACCATATAGTCATCGGGTTATGTGTATATATCATCATCATCCCGTTCGAAACGTTACACAATCGTTCACGGACGTAAGGTGTGGAATATACATAGGTATGTCGAAGCAGCTGGAGGGGGGAGGGGGTTTGAGCCTGTGCCTGCGAGGAGTTACACGTAATAAACCCACACGCGAGGCAAAAACGTAAGAAGTGTCGACGATGGATGCTCGACCGTGAGGTGGATTAAGGGGCCTCGCGAGGGTGGGGTGGGGTGGGCGGAAAGGGGGAGAGATCGAGGCGACGAGTGTGGTAAATCGTCGGTGGTGGCGCGGCGATTGTAAATCGGAAAGCCGCCGTAGCTGTCGCCACTGGCGCGCGCGCAAGTGGGTTTCGAATCTTCGATTCTCGAATGAAAGGATCTCGTTGTGTTTTGCCCCGCGGCTCGCGAGAGATCACCGCATAACGGATACTCACCAAAGCGAACTCTTCGCGGCGGGTTCGCCCGAGTAAGTTCCTCGAGGAGGGACGGCGATGGTTATGGTACGCGATTGCGGATGTACGCGGTTGGTCGAGGATCGCGATAAATATTTACCGGGGGGTCGGGGGATGGGTTTTTAGGGGGGTGTGGATGGGAGTACGAATTTTTTGGGGTTACGAGGATCGAGAATTTATTTGATTTTATCGTGGAATTCATTTTACTGGCGGGGTTGATTGTGTGAACGAGATGGGGAAGATTTGAAGGGGTGCAATTTTTTTTTGGGCTTTGGGAAATTATTTTTTTGTTTTGATAATTTATCTATTGTTTTTTTCGGTATAATGAGGACCAATCCGATTCATTTGGTTGCATAAATAAATTCATTTATTACTCAATTCAATTACATTTCCGTCCTGGGTTCAGTAAATTATTTGTAATTTCAATAATCCATAATCTATCAAAACACCGTCGTAAATATCAAACAGCCAACAAATTCCATCTCGAATATTCAATAAACTTACATCTGCATTACCTCATAACAACTAAAAAAAAATACCTATTATTCTTTCCAAACAAGAACCAATCGTCATTGCATTAGCCTAAGTCTCAGCCGCCAGGACTAGACCGAAATTCCCAACCAGAATAAAACGCAAAGTCACAATCCTAGCCGGTGAATAGAACCGACGAGTCTTCTCACTGCTGCCACGGCTGCTGCCGCTGCTGCTAGCGCGGCCCGCGGGATTCTAGAACATCTCGTTGCCCCGTTTCCCAACCCTTTTTCGTTCGGAGCGCGAGCACGCGGGTTACGTCATGTTAAAAAAGCTATTTGAGGTCAACACCCCGCGTGCCGGAGCGACACGTGTAGTGTATTCGCTCCTCTCTCGACTCCTCTCAGTCGTCCGCTCGCTCACGCTATCACGCTCACGCGCGCGCCCTCTTTCCATCTCCGTACCCCGTTCTCCGTCGCGCCCATATCGTGGATTCTCATACACTCGCCCAACTCCCCTCCCCCCTTCCGCCCTCCGCCATCCCGCGACTTCTCTCCTCTTCGTCTCTCTCACGATTTCTCCGACTCTTCGGCCACATCCTCATCTTCTCCGTCTCTCCGCAACGTCTTCGCATCCTTCGCGTAGGTTTGCTCGCGGGTATAACAACGTTCTTCCATCTTTATCTTGCATCTCGTTCTTCTCTTCCTCATCTGCATCTTCTCTCGGTTGCTCTCGTAAACGACGAAACTCCCGAACGTCGTGGCACTTTTCTCGCAGCCTGGACGACACCGCCAGCTTTGGTTTTTCTTTTGTCGCGGCTGTGACTTCGGTAATGCCCCTTTTCTCCCGGATGAATTCTTCGAGAGCACCCTAAGCCCGTACCCCGGGGGCTTATTGCGTTGATCGCCGTACAGTCATTCACTTGATTTGGACGACCCATATTATAATTAATACGGTCTACATTGGGGAGGACAATTTTGAGCTCGTTTTTTATAGACACGATGACGTTTGGACATTGATAATAATTGTCAACAAACGATGATATCTATGGGTTTAATTTATTATTTTTGCCAAACACGCTTGAATTTTGCATTGGGCAAGTGGATTTTTTTGCAATATTGTAACGATCAAAGAATCCTTGTTTATATATTTATTTATTTATTTATTTATTTATTTATTTATTTATTTATTTATTTATTTATTTATTTATTTATTTATTTATTTATCCATTTATTTATTTATTTATTTATTTATTTATTTATTTATTTATTTATTTATTTATTTATTTATTTATTTATTTATTTATTTATTTATTTATTTATTTATTTATATGTTTATTATTTATTTATTTACTATTTATTTATTTGTTTTTACAGCGTCACAAAATGGGACGACGTAATGTTGTCAATGACCGTTGCACCAATTTGGATTTTTTCTACGACAATTCGTGCGGCCGTAGTTTTTGGTACGAGTTTTGTCGGTAAGTACCCCACAGTCTTAATCCCGAGGGTTTGGACCCATCTAAACGAAGCAATTGGTAAAGAATGACCTCCTTTGCCACTCTTTTCTCCCTCTGCGCGTCTCTCATGGCTCGATCTTATACCGTTGCCGGCTTCGAGAGTCCGCTCCCTTCGGTCTAATCACGTCGAAGAATGCGCGTGGGGCACGGCCCGTCATCGCACGCACGGAAAGCATACGCCACTTGCGTCTTACGATACTTTTAATGCTCGTCGTGGGCTGTGACCCTCTCGGTCGTCGTTTACCGAAGTAGTGCACGCACAGTTAGAGTCAGACGACGATTCGACGTTCTTAAGAACTTTCATCTATCGACTGTAGAGAAAGAAATTATTTTATATCAGGAATTTCGAGCTTTAGAACGATTCTGATATCCGTTAACACGGAATACCGCATTCTTGATCTATAAGAATTAATAAAAACCCGATCGAAGACGAGCTCCAGCTTCCCCTTCGTAGTCACGTCACCCTGAAAATAAAAAAAAAATATATTCATCGGCGTTTGTCCGACGTTGTGAAATAATCAGGAATTTTCGCGACTCTTTTCTTTGATCCCTCCAGAAGGTCTTCGTGAATCTCGTCCATCCCCCTCCACCGGACTTCTCGAAAGAAGTCCGTTCGTTCCCTTCGCTTTCGCCCTCTGGCGCGAATCCACCATTCTACCTTCCAGACTCGAGCGCCGCCTCGCCGACTCCTCTCGCTCTTTAGCTTCAACTCCCTCCATCCCTCGTTCTTCGTTTTCTTCTTCGTTTTTTTTCACGTTCTTCACCCTTTACTCCCCCAACGCGAGTCGACCGCTCTCAGCCCTCGTTCTCTCGGTTATCTTCGTTCTCATAGCCGTCTGTATCCTTTTTCCCCTGGACCGGCTATCTCACTCTGCGCTCTCTACTTACCCCTTCCTAACAAACGCGTTTTTTTTTTCTCGGCTTCTTTCTTTTTTTCACCGCTCCCCCGTCTCTTCTCCCTCGTTTCTCGAGTCCGTACGTCCGTCCGTCCGTTCGTCCTCATCTCCACCGTCACCCAGAACGAAAGCCCCTCCGGGAATGTTTTTATCAGTCGACCGAAAAGATTCGAGGGATATCTCGCTTTTTTCACTTCCTACGAATCCATTTCTACCGTATTCCCGTACATGAGATAAATACTGCAGTACAGTCGATTCTCGCATAAAGAAACGAAATTTTTGGACTGATCCTGGGTTGACGACCAACGTGATGGAAAATTGTTTCGTATTCGAGGTCGGAGACGTGTGGAAACATTTATTTGCTACTCTTTGAAAAATTTCAATTTTTGTTTAGCTCTTCCGGATGAAACTGGGCTAATTTTTGAGATTAGAAGTTTCAAAATTCACTTAATTTTCTCTTCGTCTACTCTCATGTGCTCAGGGATGGGAATTGTTTGAATGTAAATGTATTAGACATTTTTACATTATTAAATTATTATTACTAACCTATCATGGATTAAAATTGTTATTTAATATTGGAATGAATTATAAAGCAATAATTTATATAAATTATATAAGGTGCTTTTCTTTTAAAGAGGTCTTTATTCCGCTTCAGGTTTACAAATAATAGATTATTTTTTTGCTCAAGCTGTACTTCTATTTGATGGACAGCCTTAAAGGCTCATTCTTATTTTCGTTTGCTAACATATCCATAAATTATATAAATCAAACAATTATTTTTCTAAACTGATCGATTATTACAGCATAAATCGCAGAACTTTCAAAGATTCCGTAATAATCAATCCCAGTCATTCGTTTCAAACTTCTTAGGAAACTTATTTCCAATCCATTTTCATCAACCAAAAAAACCCCCCCGAAAAAACCAAGCCCCCGAGACACAAACCACAACGACGTACGCCTAGGCAAAGTCCTTGTCCTCGTCCCGACAATCTCGCGAAAAAAACAAAAACCCAAATTTCGTTGCCTCTGGCGTTGCCGCGGATCGCGTCGTTGCAACGCTGCCGGGGTAAAACGTGTCAAGGTGGGAGAGCAGTCACGGCACCGTCGGCCGCCATTGACGCGAGCGAGGCGTCAACAAGCGAGGCATAACGGGCTGAACGCAGATGGAAAAAGACAGACCGCGGTAGCCCCGTGTACGAGCTTCTCGAGGGCGAAAGAGCAGTCCGTCGTTCTTATACCTACTGCTTCGGGTATCATACATCTCGGTCGGGGTCCGCGTGGTGCATGTGCTCCGCCTATGTTTCGCTCCTGCTCCTGCTGCTGCCGCTTTTGCAGGCTGCTTCTACTGTCGCTGCCGTTGCTGGCGGCTGCTGTTGTTCAAGTTTGTCCGTCGAGGTGCGCGGACATCGCGGTTACGCGGACAAGGATCTTACGGGGACTGTCCCGACAAAGTGATCTCCCTCGTTGGGCCACCGCGCACGCGCCGTTCGATCTCTCAAATAAATTTCATTGCTGGCAACAACGAACAAACGAAACTTTAACCAACCGCACCCCACGCTTCTCCCATCCCAACCCCCCACCCCCCCACCAACCTCCCCCCAAACCCTCCCCGGGCAACTGCGCGACTACGCAGCGAAGCAAAGTTTTCGCGGTCTCTCGAGACTCGCCTCGTGTGTTTCTCTATTATACCGACTTATGGGCTCCGGTCTGTATGAGCCCACGCGCTTTATTATCGAAAACCTGCGTCGTACGCGCTGGTGCTGCTCGTTGCCGCTCGTATATGTGCCACATGAGTTTTTAACGCGAACCGCGCCGAGTGAACACTCGCGAGTGTTTGCAGTCTCAATTATTACGTACGATCGAATTGATATCGGTTATCAAGGTTTTCTACGGTGTTGGGTTACGAACGTGAGGAAACTAGTGAAACGTTTGGCAAATTTTTCCAGTGGAAAAGGAACGTCGCTTAAGGAGATTCGACGACGGGCCTGACGATTTGTCATCGGTATGTTTTTTTTTTGTTTTTTAATTCTGTAGGAAGGTTGAGATTTGTTGGATTTTTTTGTGTTTAGGGTTGTGCGTTTCTGTGGATTTTATTTATTTGTTGGAACGAATAATTTGTGGGCTATTGGATTTTTATTGTACACGTGCTTGAAAGCATATTTGTGGGATATGCGAGAACGAGGCGGCAGTGAAAAGTTTATTGAACATTTTTGATTATTCGAATAATTTGTGTTATTCAAAATTTTACACTAACTTATTTTTCATCCTTACGGGTTTGTGGGTTTATTGTCAGCTTCGTTCTTTTTAAGTTTCTCCTAATTGAACGTAGAAATCGATTGACTTATTAATTTCTTTTTCTGATTCAAACACTTCAAAATATCCGCCCTCTGATCATAAATAATTATATTATAAAACATTTAACGTTAAACTCATTTCATTTCATTTTTCTACTGACCGTTTCGAAATGAACTCGAAATTGTGTTGTTTCGTCGGGGATGACAACGTTTGCGATTACATATTTTTTTCAAAGCCGATTGATATCTTGCGAAGATGGAGATTCTTATATCCCGCGAATTCATCAGCCGTAGGGTCGGCGACGTTATTTTGCACGAGGTGCCAACTGTCTCGAAGAAAAATCAAAACCAACAGGCTTGCGCCCCGGTCGGTACGTCCGTTTTGTCGTGAGACGCAATATAGAACCATCGATTAGCAAACACTTCAACACTATTCTTTCTTCAACACATTTACATTTTTTTGAAAGAAATTCGATATATTATTTCATAAAACGTTTGTCCTTTTTTTTAGCCTAAAACCTGAAAAATTAAACCCCTAACGCCAACAACAATACAAGCGCAGTATTGTAGTGTTGCTTAATTCGTGTGATGTCACACTTTGGCCTCGTAGCGATCAATCCTTAGGCAAAGGATAGATTCCTAGTTATACACAACTTTACGTCGACACGTGCGACAATTGTGCACGCATTATGACTACATAGTGTTGAGTCAACACTACAAATTACAACACAGCTTTCTGGTCGAGCAACACGTCCGCGAATGTCACGTGAATCGCTCGGGAAGAGAGAGAAATGATCAGGGGAGGGGAGGGATTACACGTAGTGTACCAACGATCTTAGTTAAGCGTTACAGACATTGAAAAAACCGGTCAAGTACGAGTTCGAGTCGCGCTCAGAGGATTCCGCACAATATTTTTAAATAATTTATTCCTAGAAATACCCTAGAAATTTTTCAGGATACCTTTAAAAATCTTCTATTTTAAATTATGACGAAAACATTTTTGTATTCTACATAACAAGCCCTTTTAAATGAGACCTCACATGACATATAAAATTTGAAAAAATGTAGAGTACCTGATTTACCCCATCTTGAATTTTCATATGAATATTTTCAAGTGTTAACTAATGCAAAATGGATAGGCTAACAAGATGTATTTCTATGCTAAATATCAACCTTCCACATTGCATAGTTCCTAAGGAAATCTTATGAGGGTTCCATTTTTCCTTTGAAAGTACACAACCCTAAAAAGAGATACGCGTGTAAAATTTGCAATTCGTCGTGCCGGTTAATATGTGCTTTCTCGATACCATACCACAATTACACACACACACACAGACACACACAACTGATGAACGTTGACCTCTTGGCGGTCGCAGTCACGAGTGAAAGGTCTTCCGCAAGTTTTATAGTATAGCAATGCGGTCGTATCCATTCAAGAGGAAGTAACAGTATATTTACTGTATATATAGTTGTACTCGGCGTTGCGCGGTATTTACACGCGGAGATATTACGTGTAAAATCACGATTGGCAAATCGATTATCTAATTCGTCGGTCTCAAATCGGCATTCCGCGGATTACGGATGTCGACATTCTCAAGGAGTACGAGAAATCCATCGAACCCGTTATAAATTCATCATTACCCCGAATTTGAGACTTTCGCAATTTCGAGTGTTAAAAATTATTTTCCTTTTTTAAAAAAGTAACGTCTTGAACCAAATTTGTAGAGAGAATAAAATTAATTATTTTGGTTCGTCTAATAAATTCTCGCAGTTTTGTTATTTGAAAAATACAACTCTTACTCAAATTAATTCAATAATAATGATAATAAAAATAATAATAATAATAATAATAATAACAACAACAATAATAATGGTACTAATAATATCATTAATATAAATAATAATAGAGAAATCATAAAATTTTTATTATTCTGGACCAATTTTCAAACTATGATTTTCTATTTCTATTGGGTCGTCCAATAAGTCCCAGCCTTTTCCTCGTTCTGCTTCCTTCGCAATTATTATTATTATTATTATTAATTTTTAATCCAATCCCTGGACTATAATACCAACCTCGGGTTGACAACATTAATCTCATAATCTTTTCCCCCATCTATTATAACTCGTAAGATCAATTCCCACACGAGTTATGCAGATTTCACCTGTACCGCGGTACAAACAACGACAAAAGAAACATATATATATATATATATATTTTTTGTTTCTCTCGATGGTGTTCGAATGTTCGAGCGAGCTCGATGGGCGAAATTTCTCTTTCATTCCCACCCCCACTTCGAGCTACGCGTTCGTGCGGTAGCGCGAAGCACATAGCGTCGCCGAGGCCATGGCAGGGAGCGGGTAGACCGCGATGGGTGATCTCATCCCCCGACTCGTCCCGACCGGATCGTGCTCTCGGAGTTTGTCGGGGACTCGACTCCGCGCCGTTCCCTTCCTCCATCCCTCCGGAGGAACGCCACTCGGGTGCACCCCGCCCTCTCCTCTCAACCCCTCTCGGCCCCCGCGTCAGTCAGTCGTAGACGCCGAAGAACGGCTCCGCACGTTCGCCTTCTTCTCACCCCCGCGCGCGATGTTAAACTCGCCAGACGCGCTAACCTTGCATATGAAAACGAGAAAGACACCGGACAATGAAGGATTCGTGGTACGAAAAATTTCCGTACATAGATGCGGGCTGTGGAAATAAAAAAATAAAATGGGAATTTTGGTTTTAGGGTTTCGTTACTTTGGAGGGAAAAAGGAACCCTTATGAGGTCACGGACGATTTTCAAAGACACAAAGGGACGAGGGAGCTTGAAATTTGGATTGGTAGTACATCTTGTTAGCCAACATATTTTGCAATGGATGAGACTTGAAAATATTCATATGAGAATGAAAGAGGGAGCAAATAAGGTACTCGAAATATTTTTTTTTGTATTTTATGTTTCATGTGGGGTATCTTTTCAAAGGGCTTCTTATGTGGAATACAAAAATATTTTTTTCATAATTTTAAATAGTATATTAAAAAAGATATTCCGAATAATGAAATAATAACCGCCCCCTCGCCCTTATTTCCAAAACTACAGGACCCAAAATTTTCAAAAAATCAGGGAGCATAACGTCTTATTCATCGTGCACCGAATATTTATAACAAAGTCCTAGATCCTATAGGTTTCTAGAAATTAATTATCAAAAACATCTTACCCAGCCCTCCGAGTCAAATTAGCACCGATTTTTCAAAATTCATTCAACGCCAAACGACAGATCGATAAATCGTTCGGCAAACAACGTCGTAATATTCTCAACATCGCCATAGACCGGGGAATAGGTTTTTGCTCGGGGGGCTCGAGGAATTTCAAATACCCGAGGAAAGTGTAGGAGAGTCGAGAGTATTCGAACGAGGGTGCGCCGCGCGCCTTGCCGGGCGATGCTTTCGTCGCGGAGGGAGAAGAAGCCGAAGAAGGACGAGAAAATAAGAGAAAGACGGGGAGATGTAAGCTGCGGGGAAGAACGTTTGCGGAGTTAGTGGGGGAAGTTGGCGGAGAGAAACGGTTGTGAGAGCGCGATACCCATTCCGGAGGAACGGGAGGGTTGAGTTCCTCGACGGACGAGCCGGAGAACCCGGACGATGAGCGAGCGAGCGAGCGAGGGGGAGAATGTGTTACCAGCGTGAGAACAAAGAGGCGAAAATAAATGCCGTTTTTTTTTTTTCAATTTTTTATTTTTCTTCACTTTCAAATATTTTTTCTTGTTTTATTTCGTCCTGAACTCGATCTCAAGGGTGAGGGAGGGTAGTACGCGGTTCTTGGCTTCGTTCGGAACCGTCTACCTCTTTCGAGACTACCTTTATCTCCCAGACTGCAGCGCATTATAGCCGAGCAACCCTTCTACCTAATATTACACGTATATCGGCCTCGGATCGGTCGATTGGGTTACGAAAAGCAAGGGAAAAAAAATCATACCGCATTTTGCGGCGTTGGGTTGGAATTTAACCCGTATTTCAAGGACGTTATTAACCCTTCGACGTCGCACTATCGGATAATATCGCGGGCGTCACATTGGGTGGATTTTATTCAGTCAGTTTTGGAAAAACGATTGCGTGAAAACGATCCGTCCGACGGGGTTGAAAAAATTACAGAACACGCTTCGATCATTCTAGATGATGTACGAAAAGTTTATTTATAAGAAATAAAATGGCCACGTGTTAAAAACATTCATAAAGAGATGAAAACATAAAGACAAGAGGTGAAGGGTTAAAAATCACGTGAAGTTAGAAGAGGGAGGATTTTAAGTACAGATAAGAAACGAGTTCTTAAGCGTATCTCAAACTACGAGCTTTATTGCACCGCTACCGGGAACAAACATGGCGGCGATGGAAATTCCGGTTTGGCGAACAAATCGGTGTCTACCCGGAATTTCCTAGGGAGGGATGCGTAATAAACCCTACAAAAAATCATCAGGGATGTCAATAATCGTACATCCTCAAAGAAAGCTCGTGTTCCTATTCCGAAAGCCAGTAGAAACTCCCGTGGCGGAGGAACCATTGAAAAGGGTACATCAGCAGCGCTTGCTCTTCGCCCGAAAGAGGGCGGAAACCGGATTCCCGCGATCGAAAAAGACGTCGGGGCGGTTGTATCGCGCGGGTTATCCGACTCGCGACGATCGCGCCTCCGCACGGAAGTCCGAAGGAGCCTCCGCGAGAGGCGCGTCGTCGAGAGCGAGACAAAACGCGGCTGAAAAGCCCGAGAGCAAGAGAGCTACGGAAAGAAAGATGGAGGGTCGGCCATCGGGCGTAGGCGAAGATTCGCGGTTGGCCGCGCGGTGGCGCGACGCGTCGAATTATCGCATCGTTCGGGTGGAATCGCGAGAGAACCCGCAACAAATCGACGAGGAAACACGCGAGAGCAGACGCCCGGAGAAGCGTAAAAACCCGCGATTCGCACAAAAACGCGCCACAACGGTGGTGAAGATAAAACCCGAGTTCGCCCGATCTTCACGACTCGGGTTTTGTCCGAAGTTGAATCGCGTCCCGCTCGTTCGCCACTCGAAACACGGCGTCTCTTCGTCTTTCCTCATCCTCGCCCCCGAACTTCCCTCCGTGTTGCTCTCACACATGGACAAATGGGTAACAGTGTCGTTCGTTTCGTTTCAAGGAGACTATGGCGACACAGCTGTTGACATATAAGCGTCTCTGTCAGTTTCACGGAATTCCGGTTGACGTGGAAGGACGGAAAGAGAGAGAGAGAGAGAGATAGACGATGTCCTCAGCTGTACCGTTTACCCTATTTTCGTCTCTCTCGCTCGTTCAACTTGCTGACATGGCGTCCTAGGCGCTGGTGCCGCTGCTCCTCGTCGTCGCTGCCGCCGACGACGACGACGACGACGCCGCCACCCCACCACTTCCACCCCGCCGTTTCGTCCCCCGTTTCGTCGCTCCTTCTCTCTTCGACCCACGGCCGCAGGCTCTCGTATCGGTGTGCGCGTTTGCGTTTGTGTTCGTGCCCCGCTGCTGGCGCTGCTTGCCGCTGCTCGTGCTGCTACCTCGCTCCTCAGTGTGTCCAACCCCTCCGTGTACGTCCGTCGTCGCTCGAAGCCGACGTCGCGCGCTCTCCGTCTCCGTGTCGTGGATAACAAAAAAAAAAAAAAAAAACAAACAACAACAACTACGTTCGGACTTGCGACCATCCAAACCACGAGTGAGAGAGGGATTGATTGAAGGGGCAACGCGAGAGAGAAGAGAGTGAGGGAGATGCTGAGGTAAGTGGTCGACGTATTCCTCATCCAATTTTTACCCTTAATTTATTTACTTTCCGCGAATCTTTTCGTTGTCATCGTCGACGGGTTGTTACGTGGGGGTTGTTGTTACGTTCGATAAACGTCGCTAAGTGCGCGAGGATTTTTACGAAGCGACTTTCTTATTCAAGAACGAGAAAATGAATAATGTAATATTTATTACATTATTTTCTTTTATTATAAATATATTTTTAGCACCCTTGTGGGTATTTCGTGTCGATTTAAGCCTCGCCTCAGTGTTATTTCCAAGTGTTTGCGGGTGTACCAAGTACACGTAATACACTCGTGTACGACAGAACAAACCGAGGCTTGTTATCGCTCCCCGTACTGCGTTAATTCGGTGTCCATGTGGTGGTTGATTCGTCGTGACGACGTTAAATCGTAATACCGGGGCTGTACCCTCCCGTGCAATTACATTTTCCTCGAAAATCTCGCGTGTGAACGTCGCTTTGTCACGAAACTTTCTCGCATTTGTTTTTATTTTTCCTCGTCTTTACCGTCTCGACATTCATTGAATAAATTACGCCACCATCGCGACAACCAATCGGGATTAAACAACCGAAAATTTGACACGGAAGAAGGGGAGAAAAAATCGCTGACTTCGTTTTTACGTCGCGGTATGCAACTCTCCCGTTCCGTGCTATCATTCGTGTGTGCACATTTCACAAACGCGCGCACACACACACGCGCGTTTACACACGGTTGTGGAGGGTTTCGGGTGTCATCGGTTTATCCACCGAGCGGGCGTTGCCGATCTGAAAATACGTGGAGATCCTGGTCAGGGAGAGAAATCACGAAATAACGAATCAACGACGAAGAAGTCGCGACAATTAGCTCGAAACTTTTGTTTCCTTCGTCGTTTTTTCGGGCGAGATACCGTTTTTTTTTTTCTCATCGGACTCTCGGTCCCTTGAGTTTCTCTTGACTCACGATAGATAAGATGGGGTAAACTCGACTCGTGTGTGCGGTTGTGTGCTCGGCTGCGTTCGAATGTGACCAACGAACCATCGGGAGTAACGAGCGGGCATTAGCCAGTGGATCACACGAAGCACGAAGCAGCAACAGCAGCAAGCAGCAGCACCAGAAGCAGGGTCGTTGCCATCGGAAGCGCGCTACCCCGCGTACGCTAATGTAACAACGATATACACACGACTATGACGAACTTGTCGACGTATAAGCAGCTCTTTCCATCTCTCACTCTTTCTCATCGTGTTATTGTATTCTTCCTCGTCGTCGTAGTCGTCGTCGTCGTCGTCAACGACGTCGGAATCGATATTACCCGAAGTGCCAAGATGCATGTATGTGTGTCCGTGTATGCGCGTGGAGGAGAGCGAGGGCGATTGCGAAGGATGGAAAACGAAAGAGGGAAACGTCGAGAGTCGCACGACGGGCGTGAGTCGGAAGGAGAGAGAGAGAGAGAGAGAGAGAGATGTAGAAGAGTTTGAGAGGGCGCGGAGAGGGTGTTGGTTGCTCTTCGCGGTGGTGTGAGTTTCCCGGCGCGGCCACGTGTGTACGTGTACACAAGTGCTTCCACGCTCGGGTCAAAGTGTGCATGTGTGTGCGCGCGCGCGCGTGTGTGTGTGTGTGAGAGAGGACTATTCGTTTTCTCGTCTCTTTCGCCCTCCCTGGCGATGACTCTTTATCTCGCTCTTTTATTCTTCACTCGGCGATGCCTCTCACGTCCTCCGTTTCACTCCCTCTTGGTACCAACTCCCGCTTATGCGTGTGTGTATGTGTGTGTTTGTGCGTCGAGAGGGGCGAACTCGCGCGCCCGCGCCCTGGACTTGCGCGAGTTTGTACGGTTGAAAATAATCGCGGGTGTCCCAGGCGCCCCGTGATCTATCTCTCCGTGTATTTCCGCGTATCCCCGTAAGCTACTTTGACCATATTCGTCGCCCATGTTTCGATATTTATCCCTATTTTTCCCACCAACCCCTGTTTTACGCGCGTTATCCACTCGGTCGTGCTACAATATTCGGCGAACGACGAATCGTCGTGCGATACATTGTTGCCGTGAACGAAGAACTGCACCCTCGTTTTGCCGGACATTTGTTTTATTTCGAGAATGATAAGAGGGGGCGGGAATGGATTGGAAAGAACAAATGGAAACTTGGTCACGTTAATGTTTCGTACGGAGGATTCGCGTTGCTGGTACTGGCAATGCGCTGTTAGGCATTGGTTGGAGGACGTCGGTTGGTTTTCTCGACGTGGCTTATCGCGCCCCGGCTCTTCCCCCCCCCGTCGCCTCGCCGCGTGCCTCTACGTGGATTTTCGCTGGGCCGCGAGCGCGAGAGAGGGTTGCGTAAATATCCGTATCTCGCTCTATCCTTCTCTCCCTCCCTCCTCGCCCCCTCCGTCCCCTCTAGCCGGGCTTGACGCCCTCTGTACTCCCTCCCACGAAACCCCCGAGCGGTTATAGTCCGCTGGCCTACCCTCGTCCTCTCCCGACCTTCTTTCTCACTCGTCTCGTCTCGACCCCTTCCACCAACCCCACAGATCGTTTTCTCTCTTTCATTCTCTATCTTCGTCGTTCTGTTTCGCTCTATCCGAGCGCCCGCACCCCCTTCGAGTCTACCCTCTCCCTGACAACTTTATCCTCACCCTTTTCCCCTTCTCTCTCTGTCTTCCTCGCGCCGCAACGCCGCCGTTGCTTCGTGGGGATGTGTATGCCCGTGTATGTGTGTTTGTGTGTGTGCGATCGCGGCTTGGACGACGAACGTGTCGCGCTGTACTTGCGGCGCGACGAACGAGACCGACTATCTTTCTCCTTCGCTATCTATATCCACCTCCCTCGCTCCTTCGTGGCGTTGTGTGGGCCCATTGGCGTCGAGAAGCCAGAAGCCCTGGGGTGGCCTTTCGACTTCCTTACACTCGAGGCTTTTCTTCGACCTCCCACTTTCGGATTTCAATTTTTTTTTTTATATCTACGTTCAAATTCTTTTCTTTATTCTTCATTTATTTCGTCAATTAATGGACTGAATTTTTTAAGGTTATTTTAGTTACTTATTAAGGTAATTAGATTTATTTAGTTCTTAAGATAATTCTTAGATTATTTTCTCCTTAAAGTTATTGAGATTTTTTTAAACGTCATTCGTATGACTCATAAAACGGAGGAAAGACAAGAAGGAAATTTTCCCAAGAAAAACAACGGACAAAAAACCCACCCGATTATCAGTCCAAGGTCACGCCAAGTCCAACCCTCCCCCTCCCCTCCCTCAAATGTCAAATCCGTATCGACAATCGATCGCTACGATAACGATTCGTATGCAATTACCACAAAAAAAACAAACCAAAAACGCAAAAAAATTCAAAACAGACTGAATAGCGATCCTTCTTTCTACGTTGATTTCCCATCACCGTTGTTTTCGTGTATCAAATCGTTTCCGCTTCGGGTTTTCTACGTCGTGATCCATTCTTCGTTCGTACCCTCGCCTCTTCCTTCGTTTAGTTCGGTTCGTTTCGTTTCGTTCGTTCGCCATCGTTCGAAAGTCCTCCTCCCTCTACGCTCGTCATCGCCTCGGCTCCTACCACCCCTTACCGCCCCTCTCTACCCCCGTGTCCATTCACCGACGTTCTCTCTTGCGAACGCGCACGCGTTTCACGTTTCTCCCACCATCGTCGTCGTCGTCGTCGTCGCTGCTGGCGCTGCGTTAAATCGCCCTCTCGCCACCCCTCCACCGTTCAACCTCACCCTGTTTCCCCGCCGCTGCCGCCCTCTCTTGTGCCCCGCCGGTTCTCGATACGTTTCAGTACGTTTCCTCACCCCGTACCGCGCGGTACGGCGGCTTTATTAACACAACGCTTGTCTCTCTCTCTCTCTCTCTCTCGAGTTTCTGTTTTTTTTAATTTTTATTTTTATTTTTTTTTTCATTCGCTTACGTTCTCGTTGTACACTCGAATTAAACAGTACAACGCGTATGCGATGTACAGTTAGGGTTGTAAACACAGTTATACGCAAATCTACCGTCCGGACGAAACCACGTGCGCGAATGTTTTGTGTGAATTATTTATCGACGATTTTTCTCATCGGTTTTTATTTTTTTTTTGGTCGAAATATATCACGCCCGAAATTTAGTGCTTAGGTGCTATTCGGTGTGATTGACTTTAAACACACACAGACGATATATATAGCTACATACGAATGTGTGTTTATATCGTCGATAATAATTTTTATTACGTTTGACGATCGCGATAAAGTGTGGAAGAAAAACGGAGGAATCGATAAACGTGATTACGAAGTTTCTGAGGAAATAATTCGATCGAGGGGAGGACGAGTTATTGAGTTGCGCATATGCTCGGTGTTTTTATTTTTTTATTTTTTTTTTTCTTCTGGATCCGGTTCTCAACGAGGTTGTAACAGGTGAGTTCGTCTTGGCTTCGCAATTAAACTTATCGAGCTACGCGTTAAATAGCACAATCTATGTAACTGGTTTTTTTTTCTTCTGCTTCGAGTTTATAATTGCCGGTTCTTTACTGGCTTTGAGACTGTGACACAATCCCTTCTTCGGTCGCGATCACGCGAACGAGATGGATGAGAATACTTTGACGTATTTCGCGGGTTTTTATTGAAAAAAGAAAGAAGAATAATGAAACGTCGAGCACGTGCTCTCGACGATCGTCTTGTCGAGAATTTCACGATGATTTTTAACGCGATTTGGGTGGATGATGACACGAATTTCGTTGTAAAATTTATTCTACGAACAATTATCGTGGGAGATGCAAACGGCGTTTGATTGATGTCGTTTGTGTTAATTAATCGCTTTTGAAATTTACGTTTTTGCGATTTAGGTCGATTTTCGACTCGGTATTTTAATGATTCCTGCGATATTACTATTTATTTTGATTTGTTATTATCAAATACTATGGAAATTATTGATGAGGAAAATAATGTATTAATATATATTATAATAAAGGATAACAGTATAGCCATTATAGAAATTATTACTGCTAATGTTTACTGCTGATTTTCATCAATAAATTATACGTCTACCGATATATCTATAATCTACTGATAAAAATCAAATCGTAAAAGTTAATAAGTAATGATTTATGTAATTTCTGTATTTTTATTATTCATCGAAATATCTATTCAATATATTTATATATTATTATCAATGTGAATAATTTACAGAGTCGATTTATATAATTATAAATATAAAGTCGACTGAAAAACTAACCTCGAGGTCACCAAAAAATCCTCGCCAAGCAACAGCAATGGCGTCCGCTATTTTCACGCCCTCAAAATCCAAAATACTTCAAACTAACGCCCCCTCAAACTCATTATCACCCATTATAATAACTCCCTGCTACGAACTACAATTCGTCAATTAATTTCCCATTTTCGTCGTTCTCGCTCGCCATCGATAAACGACTTTTATCGCCGATGAGTCAAATGTTTGTCCTGAATAATATTCGTTCCAATGGTTATTTTTCACAGTGGGGAAAAATATAAATACATACATATATCTTCGAAAGGGATCTCGGAAGGGATCATCTTTCTTTGCACGCACAACAGCACGGTGGGGACTCTATTATTCATATTTCGTGGGTCATCCCATCGTATCTCAAAAACCTTTTTTCACGGCCACTTGGCTCTTACCTCCCGCCGAGCTTTCGAGACTTAAAGGTTACGAACCACGTGGTTCGCACACTTTTCGACTTTTGTCAATGTTCAATACACTGACAGTCGTCAACATTTTCAAATTATATTTTTATAATAATAAGACTAATAATTATTATTATTAAATACATACAATAATTGATTATGATATATATAACGAATTTAATATATTATGACATATAAAATTATATTATTATTATTTTTGATATTGATATCGATCATAATACTAATTCTGATTATTATTTTTTTAAATTATTGTTGCTGGTATTATAATAATACAATCGAATAAATAATATATAATATTTGATTATTATTATATTTTTTATTATTTTTCATATTGATATCGATCATAATAATAATTCTTATTATTATTATTTTTATTGTTGTTGGTATTATTATTATGATGATATATTCATCTGTTGCTATTTCTCCTCTTCTCGCTATTTACAATGACGCTATTTTCTCGATTCTCCGCGTAGCTCCACTCAACCGTGTCCTAACTCGCGTGTAATTCGTATCGTCGTCGTGTATCACACAACGTACCCACCTACAATAATCCAAAACCCACGCACCAACGACTTCCCACGTATTACGAAATTCAAATAACGTTTTCCACGCACACTTGAACGCTGCGATGTTCCCCCCCCCCCCCCCCCCGTTTCTCTCCCGTCTCCTCATCGCCCCCCTCATCCCCGACGGCTATGTTTCCCATTAATGCGTGCTCGCCTGTACGATTGGACGGCCCGCGGCGCCGCGACAAGTGCGTATATACGCGTTCCACGCGAGGATAACACACGTCGGAGCAAACGTTCGAGGGCGAAACTTTGCCTCGTGTCTATTTCGCTCTCTCTTTTTTCGATACGCACTTTATTACTCTTCATTTTCCGACTCTCTCGCGGTGCTCGGGCTGGCGTCTTCCTTCTTATCTCACTATCTTCGTATTTCTCTTTCTCACACTCTCTACTACGCCCCCTTTCCTCTTCTTGCGAGGGCTCTGAGCTGGAGCGTACACAGCTACGCGATTCTTTCTGAATTCCCAAATGACTGAGCATAGTTTCATTAATTTATATACTGATTAGTTGATGGTTTCTTCTTCTTTTCTCCCCTCCGAATATATGTTTGGTTCAGAATATTTATTTTTTATACCGTTCTCGTATCTTATTACGTTTTATTTATTTAATTATTTATTTATTTATGTTTCAAATATATATTTAACGTCGAATATTTCTCTCTCAAACTCAAAATCAATTAATTTCTTCTTTTTTTTGTATGACTTTGTATTGCCGATAACGTGAAACAACGAATCGTTATGAATCACGGAATATGGCTGCACATAATGTGTAATTGTCAGCCTCGAGGCGGACATGGCGATTCATCCGAGAGCGTAGAATAAATATTGCCTTTCATTCTATTGTAATCTTTCTCTCTCGCATGAGTGCCCAAACGCGTAGACTCGAATGTACACACACATGCGTGTGTGTGCGTTTGGGGGCGGAAGGGGGGAGCAACGGAATTTACATGTCGCTTCCTGCGGGCGACGACGAACCCCGGATAAGAGTGGCGCGACTATTTTATCGTTGTAAAATCGTGTTCGACCCTCGAACGAACGCCGAAACGAGGAGAGAAGGGGGGGAGAGAAAGGGTACGTGGTCAAAGGAGGGTTGATGAGACGACGCTACGGTAATAACGATAATAATGATAATGGGGACGAAACAATGATAATGGTTGGCTCGAGGGGCTGCGGACCGAGCGTGGGAGGGTAAGGGCCGACAAATTCCCGACTACGGTGTGTTACTCGTGTCTACGGCACCGTATCGTCGTTACCCCGGACGGTTTCCCATCCAACCCCCATCGTTGCGTGACGATTACCGACGTTAACGTTACGAGGAAGAGAAAAAAAAATCTCTCGTTAATAGCCACCCTAATAGCTTCCTCTTTGACTCGACATTGGCTTCGTTAATCTCGGTCGATTACGGAATCTCGAAACGTGAAATTATTTTTCTCAATCGAGTTAACGTTTATACGACTCATCGTTGGCAATTACTTAAGTTTTGAGGAATCGATTAGCACATTTCGTATAATCGTTTTAGTGGAATTTATAATTTATATTAAATGGGTTTTAATATTATTTTTTTGTGGATTATCAACCTTTTAAATAATTCGTCATTTGATTGAATAATAATTTTTTAATTAATCAACGTAGCTCCTAAAATTCTTCGCTGTCATAATAAACGAATTCTCCTTAGATAATCAGTAAGATTTTTCGATGAATCGTAATTTCTTTTCAACCGAAAATCTCATCCGACGTTCGGAGGGTTCTTCGCTTCATGGTCGGCGCGTTGACGTTTAGGGTGGTTTAAAAATTATTTCCAAATGAAGAGCGTGCTCTTCGGCAACGCAAGATATATTTATTAATCGTCGGGGTTCCGTGGAGCGAGAATAAAAAAACGGGGGTGTCCCACGAAGCGAGGAGAGTGTTTCCGTGAATGCACCTGCAGTGGGCCGAGCTCCATAGCGGTGCTGGTGCACGGGATTCGTTCCCAGCGAGAGAGAGAGAGAGAAATAAAAAAGAGTGAGAGGTAGGCTAGCTAGCAGTGCTTGGTTATTTCTTTCCCCCTTCGGCTTGCAGGCTCCCTTTCGCTTGCTCGCACTTGTCGCTCTGTATAACACCGTTTCCGTCGGCTTCCCCTCCGGGTTCTCGCCCCCCTTTCCCCCTCTTGCCATGGCCGAGAAACCGCCCCTCTCGCCCCAACGCCCCACACGCGGTCTCCGGATGGCTTCACGGGTTTTGCGGCCAGATATTCCCTCTCGGAGTCTCTTTTCCACGGAATACACCTGCGTTAGTTCTTAACAACGACGGGGCTACTAACCAACCACCGTCTTAATGCAACTGCGGCGACGAGAAACCATCGACGGTAAAACAACGTTGCCGGGATCTCGTTCGTTGTTTTTTTTTTTCCCCCTCCTTTTTCTCGTTTTTTTCCCTCTTCTCGCTCGGGATATATCTCCAGCCTCTGTTGTGTTTTATCCGTTACGAGGATTTTTTTTTTCTCGGACGAGTCTTGCGCCACAGAAACAGTACCGAACGAACCAACGGAGTCTCGGACGTTCAGTGCTTCCTCCTTGAACCGAGTCGCGGCTTTGCCACGGTGGCACAATCTCGGCTGCTCGAGGCGACCATTGGAATACACTATTTTTTATTTTTAATCGTTAAATCATCTGTTTATCAATTTTTAATGCATCTGAAAATATTGGACTAATTTTTTATCATCGGTAAAATGCAAATAAAAAATATTCGTTTTATTGTTATTATTATTATTATTCGGAGCAATAAGAGGGAATAAATAATTTTTAAATCGATTCCATAATACGCGGATATGAGCGTGAGAATTTCGCCATAATAATGATAATAACGCGACATTCGACGAAATATTTATCCGGCTTTCGGTCCCTTCCTTAAAACTATTTTTCTTCGGAACGAAAAAAAAAAAAAATATATATAAAAACCCGGTCTCCTTCGCATAACGTTTGGTCGTCCGTGGTCGTGAGTCACGAGGGAAAAATGAGTCGGAGGACGATGACGAGGTCCGATGGGCGAACTTGGTTGGCCACGTAGGGCCCATCGAGGTAAATTTCGCAACAGCCACACGAGCCACACGAAGCGATAATAATGTAACCCTCTCGTTCTTGCCACAGCCTCCCTCTCTCTCTTCCTCCCTCTCGTTCTCACCCACACACACACACACGTACAGTCGAAGACCCATCGGGTTATGAATCATCATCCGCTTCGTTTCTCGACAAACATTTCGCCCTGCCCCTGGCTTCGTCGCCACGTTATTCAAACGATCAACTGTCAAAACCCTCCCGAGAGCTTCTTCTTCACTGACATTTTTCAGGGTGCGGTTTGTAGTTCGGAATATTCGATGTTCCGACAGGTCCGTAAATCGAATTAAAATGCCCCGAAGATAAATTAACCGAATCGGCACGGCTACGACCGCCAATGCCCCGAAAGATCGAAATCCCGAAGACTCATGTATAGGTATAGCGGCGTAGATCGTTCGACCGTGTGAAGATGACAACGATTCGGAGGCGTAGAGATAGATTTGGACAATAGTTTTGCTTTATCTCGGCGTAGGGCGGCTTATTTTATTCTCACGGCCGATCGGCGCCTGTGAAAATTTTGACCTGCCGAATTGGGTTCTCGGGATTTTGATCTTTCGGGACGTTGACAGTCGCAGCCATGCCGATTCGGTACGTCAATTTTTACAAGCATTTCAATTCGATTTATCGAACTGTCGCCAACGTTGAATATTCGTAGCTTCGTATTCGCACCCCAGAGCAGAGCCGGCCTGGTTTGATTATAACGATCGCTTCGCTCGGATGGAATATTGCACGATCGCGGCTCGAGCAACTGGAATTTGCAGTTTGTATAATCGCTCGCACGTTACGTGGATGCAACCAGTCACTGACATTGAGTCCACGAGCACGCGAACCGGCGAGGCTGTCGCTGTTGCTGCTACGAGAAACGTTGGTGGGAAACAAAAAGAAAGAAGGAATAAAAAACCAAGATCCTTGAGAATCGATGTACAAACCGTACTTTGATCGTTACCTGCGACTATTTTTCTCGATGGAAAATAGATATGTGTGTGTCGCGCCATCGGCGTGGAAAATTGCCACCGACCGGAAGGATATTTTAATTGTGGTGCGAAATAGAAGAATACGAGGATAACAGAGATTGGAAATTAATTATTATTAGTATCTGGGTTAGTTTATGAGTCAACGGAGTTCTATGTTGATATATTTGTTTTTTTGGGAATAGGAAAATAGAAATTCGGCAGGGATTTAATATAAATCATCAGTATCTGAATCAGTCCTCGATCTTCGATTAAAAAAAATTTACTATCAATTTTTCGAAATAGAAAAATATAATTTCACCACAGGTTGAAAATAAAATTATTATCAATATCTGAATTAGTTTTCGAGTCAACAAAAATTTCCCATGGACATTTGATTTTTCGATACGTATAAGTAAAAATAAATAGCCTCCCCAGTGACGCATCCTAAGTCAATTAACGACCGGCATATTGGTACGGATAGCATCGAAATTTTTCGGGGGTAATTTCGACGAGCCAACCGTTAATTAGTATAATCTCTCGGGAGCCACGGCATCGTCTAGGATTTATTTTTCTTCGATCTTAGACTAATGGACAAACCACCTCGAGGCTTATCGCTCGCCGAAAGAGAAAGGAAAAATATTAATCCACGTGGGCATGATCTCGTGCGTGTGCGTGCGTGTGTGTTTGAATGGTCAAGTTTTTCGTTATGCGACTCTCCGGCGACGCCATTGCGTGCTTCCCAAGAGCCACAGGTCGAGGTCGAGGGCAAAATAATCAAGCAAGGGGGCGCGCGAGAGGGAAGTCGCGTTAAACTCGAACCGATTTCTGTCGGTTTCTTCTCTCTTTCTCGCTCTCTCTCTCTCTCTCGACTCTTCGGGTTTTTTTTGGGTCTCGTTGTCGTCCCATCGCGGTCCCAGCAATCGTCATTGGGGTTGACTGACATTCTTTTACATTCGACTTTCGTCGACGCTAGGAACCACGGAGGCGCCTGTGGGCTCAAAGATCGAGGACAACGTTTTTTTAAATTTTTATGTTATTCTGTATTATTTATTCTAATTCTTTGCCTTATTCTTAATTTTTCTAATTCTATTAATTTATCTTAGTATATCTCCTATTGTGTTTATTTATTTCATTGTTTGATTTTTTTTTGTAATTATTACATTAATTATTTAATTCTCATTTCATTATTCACTTATTTTTCATTTACTCTATACTTTTTCTATCGAATTATTTATTTTTTCGTCTTAAAGGGAAATACATAATGGTACTGCCCAACAGGGATGGAAATGAATCATTCCAATATAGCCCCTACATATATTATCGAAATTAAAAACAAGAAAAACGTCTAAACAAAACCGTGCGATGTCGAAACAATCGACTCCGTTAATCAAGTACACTCCGCATTTGTCCTTAAAAAAAATTCGCGCAAGGTGTATCGATCACGCGGAGACTCAAAGCCGCGTGATAAATTCCCGGGGCTCGTCGGTTCAAGTCGAGTTTTTCTTCCGCTGCAATCGCTCCGGCCTGATTGTGTGGTATCGGTGAAATCGGCTAGCGTTGCTGCAGAGAGAGCCAGTGTCAGTTTAAAAAAAAAAAAAAAACCTCCAGAAAAAAGTGAGAAAAAAAAATGCGGGTTCGCCACGCCAATGGGTGCGCCGAGGTCGAGAGCTCGGGACGAAGAGCGACTGCGATAGTCGACTAGCTTCGAGTTTCTCTCCTTCTTTTTCTCTATCTTCGTTTCTCTCCGCCGTTGCGTCGAGCCAAACGCGTCGCACGCAGCTACTTGCGACGACGGGGAGTGCTATGGGGGAAGCAGAGAGAGGGTTGCAAGTCTGGTGCGTCGCGGCGACGTCCTATCCGTTCGTTCGCGGTCTCATCGTTGCACCGTAACGTCGGTCGTCGTTTCCTACGTCGCGACGACGACGATCGCGACGAGAATGCCTGCCCCCGTGAGCCCCAAAGGGGGTGAGAGGAGCGCGGAGGGGTGGCGAGAGACCAGACGGCCAATCACGTGCACGGAAACTCAGCGTCGCCCGGAGTACGTGCGTGAACGCGTCTCCCTCTTGGATTTCTATGTATGCGTTTGCGAGGCCTTCTCGCCCTCCCTCTTTCAACTCTTTTTTTTTTGTTTTGTAATTTTTTTTTTTTTTTTATTGCTTTTTTTTTATTCGTGTATGCGCTTGCACGCGAGTCTTAAGGCGATGCGTGTGCGCCCGTGTGTGCGGCGGTTGGACGACGTTGGGTGAGCGGGCTTCGAAGCCCGGAGAGGGAGAGGGAGGGAGAGAAAAATAAGATTGCGGGTAGGGGCGGGAAGATAAGTAAACTCGATGGATGCGCCCCGTTGGTTCGGTCGGTTAATAAAATCCTTGATAAACCCCCGGAGTGTCGAGGATGGAAAAGTTGGGATCGAAGACGAGACTCTCGGTATATGAGAATCTAGGAGGGTTTTGATTTTGTATTTTTTTGTATTTGATTTTTAAGGATTTAAAGGATAGGGAGGATGATTGTCGTTTTATGGGTTTAATTTTTTAGATTAGCGATTTAGAGAATTTCGAATGGTATGGAAAAGGGTTTTGGTATTCGTGAAATATTGGCAATTACAGTAATTTCGTTATTGTTTTCTTCAATTCAATGAAAACTCGATTGAATCAATTGTATTCACGTTCATGAAATAATAACGAATAATTTGTGGAAGAATTATATTTCACGATTCATTCTAATTATAACCCACAAAAATTTAGTAATGAAAGTATTTCAAATACATTGTCATTGCACAAATGCCCCGCATCGATTACAATTTCTATCAAATCCCCTAATCAATCGCGAATCAATAAAATCATCCTAATTATTCATCACAACCCCAGAAAGGTCCAAATTTTATTTTCGGCATAACAATTGACGCCAGTAATTTCTTCCCTCGTCAAAAAGTATTAAAAACTACATTGTCGTCAAATAAACGTCGATTTCCAAACAAAAGTAGAAAAAGATTTGAAAAAAATCTCCGTTGAATCCATATAGCGGTGGATCGTGGACTCTTACGGTGCACGAGAAACGAGAATGCACGCGCGCACATGACGAGGCCCCCGGGGGGGGGGGGGGGGGGGGGGGCTGATGGCATGGCTGCAAAACGTTCCTGCCCGCTGCTGTTCGCCCGCGTGTCGGTGCGCTGCCGTTGGTCGCGACCGGGGCTAGGAACTCTCTCGTTTCTCGCTCTACGAAGGCTCTAAAATGTAGGACACGCGGCAGCCACGGCGGCAACTGCGGCAGCGGAACTCGGACCCGTGCACGACCAAAGATACCGCAATTGCGACCAACGGAGAGAGACGAAAGACTTCGCGGACGAACTCGCGGACGATGTACATTTCTCGTTGATGCTCGCTGACGCGAGGTGGAGGCGCGAGGAACTCTCGCGATCGCGCGCGCCCTCTCTCGCTACGTCTTCGTCGGGCTGCGCTATCTCGCGAGGCTCGCGGTTTGCCCCGTTCTCGCTGCGGCTTCCTTCTTCACTTCGTTCACGATCTTCGCTCTCCAACCGACTTCCTCGCTCTTCCCTCCACCGCCTACCCCCGATCGACGATGCCGTACGCGAAACCCCACCCGAGACGAAAAATTATCCGTTAAATCGTCTCGGTGAGTGATTTCGATTGTTCCACCTGGACCGCGTATCAAAAAAATTCATCCGTTTGTTCGCTTGATTGTTTCTTATTTTGGGTCTTTTTTTTCTGGTTTTTATCGGTGGAGTTGTGAATTTATCGCGACAATTGGGATACGAATTTGGAAATTAATTATAACGAGTCGATGGGATTGTTCTTGTTATTCTTATCGGTGGAGGGAATATTGTCATACTATTTGAAATAATAATGATAAAATAGAAAAACTAAATATTTTAATTTTCATATTGAATAACATAAACACGAAAATAATAATAATTAAATATAAAAAATTAATTCACATACTATTCTAAATAAAACAATATCCAATTATTATTATTTCTACATTCTCACGAAGCTTTCGTTGCGCCCCTGATTAAAAAAAACAAATATTGAAAACAAGAATATACGGTTCTAAAAGATAATGAAAAAAATGGAAAATATGAAACCATCGTGTACGCGGAGTTGGTTGGATGATGCAGGGGGATACGAATGGACGGTCACAGCCCAGTGCGGGGGATAGGTATAAGCGATACTCACACAGGCTCCGTTGTTTTTCTTTTTTTTTTTTTTATATATGTGCGACACGCAGCCGGGGAACAGCCTCGAGCCTCTCTCCGGTCCGACGTTGTGACGCTAGATCGTTCCAAGCACATCCTGGCACTCCCCCAGTCCGAGGGCGCGGGGGAGGCATGCGCGCGGGGTCGTGCGGGGCCAGGGGAGGCCGGGGGGGAAATGTGCAGGGACAACACGTAGCAGCCGCGGCAACAGCAGCAGCATCACCACCACTGCGAGGCAGCAGATATTCCCGCCGCTGGGAGAAGTAACAGCACTCGGACGAAAGCGGCGTGTTCGCCTCGCTCGTTTGCTTTTGCCATGTTTCCTTCTCTCTTCTATGTTATATCATCTGAGTCTCGTCGTCGATAACGTCATTATGCGTTTATTTGCGACATAATCGATACGGTTTTACGATGAGCATTGGGGCAACCGCAGATGAGGAGAGGGTCGAAAATATTCTTTTTAAATTTTTCCATGAAGTTTTTTTTTTTTTTTGCTCCTTCGGGGACGCAGCTTTATGGATTTAAAAATTCCATCCACGTCTCGTCAGGCGGTATATATTCCTATCAAGGACGAAGAAGGTATTATACACTCAAAAAAATATGAAATCAAATTTATTTAATTTTTCAAAATCTTCCATAAAAAATTTTATCGAATTTTTCCCTTCGTTATGGACGAAGCTTCATGGATAAAAAATTTCCTCGGAATTTCATCGTGTGATATATTTTTGTATCGAGGACGAGGAAGGAATCGTGTGCTCGATTCGTTCGAGAGTACCTCGAGTTGGCCGGGCGGTGGGGCAAAGGGGGAGGTTGTAAAGGGGGTACGTGTGCACTGGCTTGGCTTCGACCTCGATCGTGTTAATCGAGGACCGCGCGAAGAGGCTACCGTGCGGGCGAGAGGGAAGAAAACTAGACACAGAAATTCCAGTCGATCGATGGCCACCCAACGAACCATCCAACCAACCCCTCTACTAGCTGTTGCACGTGTCCCGCATTTATCCTTCTCGTCTCTTCACCCCCTCCGCCCCCGCTTCTGCATCCACCGAGCCCTTAACCAACCCTCGGTAGATATTTTTTTCGTGCCCTTGCTGCCCCTGGCTGATTCTCAATTCTATTCGTGGCATCCTAGTCCTTGAATAAGGACGTGGATGACGACAACGACGACGACGACGACGACCTAACCCAACCCTCATGACTGGCAATCCTCGAAAGCAGACCCTAATCAACCGACGCCCCCTAATTCCCATCGCTTCGAGGGCTGCGCGACCCGCAGCCAACAACCCTCGGCCAGACGTATCCCTTGATCGTGCCCTGACACAACGGCCTCGGAATTCCGAGGGTTCTTTCCACCCTCCGACCGTGAACCCCGGATCTCACGGGTGTAACGGCACTTTCGAGGGTTGCCCTGATGCATTCGAAATTCCTTCACTCCGGATGGGCCACAAAACTAAATTAGGAAGAGTAGAGATTTTCTTATTCTTTCTAGAAGTTCTTGCAATTCGTTTGTCGATTTATTACGATGAACAATAATATCGATTTTTCAAATTTATTTTTTCTTTGGAAAATGATTGAATCGTTTCCATGAAATTATCGAGTCTAATTAAATTGCATCGAGTCTATATTAAATTGAAAAATCCAATCGAATATCGAATGATATAGATTATATAGATAATAATATAATTTTCAATTATAAATAATCGAAAAATAAAATGAAATAAATGTAGAATAATCGGCTGGATAGCGATTGAGAATTTCAAGAAACGTTCAAACCGAGCCATCGAGGAACGTGAAAAGACGACCAAACGACATTTCCATACAAGCGTAACTGGAAATTCGTTTTCTCTCCATTTCCCAATATACACATATACATACATATATATATATATTTTTTTTCTCTCATCACGTTTGGAAAATTTCTCTCCGGTTGTCCGACGAGTTTCCATAGGCAAACCGCAATATCCATACATTATAAATGTATTTATGTAGAGAACGCCCGACCGCGTGCCCGTCGTTGAACGTTTTACGTATGGAAAACGTGAACAGATCCTCGCGCACACGCGCACACGCGCATTGTACGCTCGTGTGTATGACCACGATTGTACCGACTCGTCGGGATAGCTATGCGACGCGTCGTAGGTACACAGAGCAGCAGCAGCAGCAGCGGCGGCAGCAAGAGCGACAACAGCATCAGCAGCGGTAACACTACTCGCTGCTTTGACGGTTACGCAATGCGTGGCCGTGAGAGTGCCTAGCGGAGTCTCTCGGGCTTATCGGTGTGCGCGTGCAAGTGTATGAGCGTCTGTGTGGCTCTCGAGCTCTGGCTGCCATACCGTGACTCGTCACGTACCTAACTTCTCGTTGACTCGGTGGGTATCACGCGCCATCGAGGATACGCCATAGCTACGTACATGCCTGAATGTGGGCTTGTAACGTAGATTGTATTACATACACGCACGTGTGTGTGGCTTGGAGGGAAAACCGAATGAGTCAATTTTTTTTAGACTTGTTTGCGGGGAAATTATGGGATTTTCAGAATTTTTTTCGCATCGTTGAGATCATTTTATTAGAATGTACGATACAGTGTAAATTTCGATATATATTTGGGCACTTGTATGAATTTTAGAATTGAAATATTTTCAATTTTGGCGGAACTATCGGCGTTATTCCAAAACATCTTTTTTTCGAACAAAAATGAGTTCGTGAATTAAGGGTTTGGCGAAATTGGGATTTTTTAAATAATTTTTCGGTCAATTTTGATTTTTTTGAATCTCAAAAATCGAACTTTTTAGACCTCTACAAAGTGTAACCTTATAATTACGATTTTTCATGTCGATTTTTCAGCTGCGATAAACCCCATCGCGACGTAAAATCGTTATGTCTCGTAAACTCGTTCTACGAACTTATTCGGTTTTGCCTCCGCACCACAGATAACCATACACGTCACGCGTATATGGGAATATTGCGATAAACCGGAGAACATTCGTGACTCTCTTTTGTCTCTTTCCATAGTTCTGCCGAGGTTTTCGTTTTCGTCGTAGTTTTTTTCTTTCTTTGGCGCACGATAAGGGCCAGGCTCGAGCCAGCCTTCGGGGTCTGGCTAACCGCGAGCTCAGTTAGATAAAGTTGCTTTTTGATTAACGAGTTTCGAAGCAGCTAAATAGGGCGGTAACCAACCGGTGGCTCGTTGAATTCTCGGTGATAGTTGAACGGAGAAGCGTAGTTTCGCCGATACTAATACAATCGGGGAAAAAAAAGATAGAGAGAGAGAGAGAAAGAATCATGGTTGTAATACAAAAATCACACACGAGCCGCCTCATTCGTACATATATGTAATATATACATTTTATATACGCGTGTGCGTGTCTGCGACTCAGCAACTCATCGTTCTCGTCGCATACAACGTTCGCTCGTGTTCGCTGGCGTGCAAAACCGATGACGAAGTCCTGTTGCGACGGGGAGGGACCTCGCCCCCGTAGCCTCCACCCCCTCCTTCTCCTCATCCTCATCCTCCTCCTCTTCGTCGTCGTCCTCTTTTCCCCTCGTCTGTTCTCGTGCCTGGCGACACACGGGGTGCGGTGCCGCGTTACGTCGACGCCCGCGTTTGCCTCGAGGACGACTGGCGAGGAGGCGCAGCTTCCAACTATATCACTATCGCGATCGCATTATTCTGGGGTTTAACAGCCACATACATCGCCGATACGTTCGCGACACCTGTAACGACTTTGATGATGGATGATTAGATTTTTTCTTGGCTCGACTTTTTTTTTATCGGCAAGAAAGCCAAAGGATTTTTTTTACACGGGTATAAAAAATGGCGCCCGGAATGCTGAAATTGTTTTTTTAATTTTTATTCTTAATGATTGAGTTTTTCTCTGAATAAAGAATTGAAATTTTCTATTACGTTGATAAAACGAGAAGTCTGAAATTTCTATCGAAAGAAACCCATCAAATAGTTCGAAAATCGAAGTTGATTATCAAACCTGATTCCGTGATTCCGTCACCGTACTCCAAAGGCTCATCTTATCGCGCCCAATCAAGTCCGAAATAAAATAAAAAATGTTAACGTCTCGGTTCGTGTGTGTGTGTGTGTTTTTTATATCCGTCTAAATTTATTTGTCTTTATTTCTTTTCATTACGACTCGTCGAGGCAATTCACCGGACATGCTAAGCCCATTAATACGTTACGCAAAGGGCTTACGGTAACGTTTCGAATCGAGGAAGACGAAGACTTCCCGACCTCGAAGGCTTTTACGTTCGGCTACGGCCACCTGTAAGAGTCAAGGGAGATCGCGGACGTCAGAGAGAGATAGATAAAGACGCACGAAAGGAGTGCCGCGAGGCAAAGACGCGAGTAGAGGGGGAGGAAAGAAGGGGGGGGGGGTGAGGTCTTCGCGTTCCAGTTCGGCCATGGGGTCCCGGCGATGAACCGTTAATCGCGGACCCTCCATTACCGGTTGCCCAACGAACTTAGCGGTGCGAAGCAAGAAACACCATCACAACCACCGACGACGACGACAACGATGTCGACGATGTCGCCCATGGAGTTATAGACGTAAAGAGACCGTACTTGCCGTGGACGTACTTCACCGAAAGTGCGCAGATTTTTCATTTGTTTTTCACACGAGCGATTTACTCGGGAAGTACGTGTACCACCGTACTTCCGACAGAAAAGGGCTCAGATTCTCAACGACGTTGGTTCGGGCTTTTCATGGCTGTCCTCCATGATGTCGACGATGACGACAGCCATCGCGATCGTCGTGCGCGATCGAGAGAGACCCCGAAAATACTTTGATTATTTTTTTCAAGATTTGTACAAACTCGTAGAAACGTCGTGGGCTCCTCTGCATCCCGAATGGCCTCTGGGGTATATACTTATACATACATACATGGTTTTGCCGTTGCAGCAGTCTGGGGCTCTGCCGGAGCGACGGTAGTTGTCGTCGTACGTGGTTTGTTGGTCGGACACCGTTATATTGCCCAAGAAGCCTTCGGTCTCGTCCCTACCGGCTTTCCTTTCCTCGCCGAGATTGGTATGGCTATCTACGTTCTCGCTTTCTTGATCACTCCGTGCAACCCACGGGGACACTCGTGCAACGGGAAAAAAAATAAATAAAAAAAGAAGGAAATTTTGAAATATCAACTTGCGAGCCCGTAGAGCCGCGCGCTTTGTTGACCTTCCTTAGTTTCGAAATGATTTACAAGTGTGTGAAATATCGTATTTTTTTTTTTCCGTGGTGTATGGACACCGGGGAATGGTAATGGGATCGTTAATTATTTCCAGCAATGCGGCAACGGGCGAGAGGGCGAGAAAAAGGGGGGGAGGCTTACTGGAGAAATAACACAGTTAGCCGAGGGGGAGAAGTTCTATACATTTTCGGCTTCAAAATAATTTTCTCTATTAAAATTCACTCGTTCACTAACAAGCAGAAGCTCACAAGGAAAAGATTTTCTGATAACCTGACTATCAACCGAGTAATTAATCACTAATTATCGTAAAAGCGATAAAAATAGAATCATTCAGTTGCATCGATTCGATAAATAAGTTATTGGATTTTACTCAATTTCAATTGATTAATTTCGCAATTCGTCCCGAAGATCATTTGTATACAAACAAGAAGGGAATCTTTTAATGGTCGACCGGTAAAGTGTTGTTTGTGCCGTTGCCGCCGCGGTTCTTCGCTATTACGCCATCGCGATTTCCAGCACCGACGACGGGCAACGGCGGTGTGTGTGAGCGCCAAGGCGTGAGAGGCATGTAAGAAGGAGATAGAGTTTCGCGGGAGGTTCGAAGGTTCGCACCGTTAACCGTGAAACGATCGAGCTTCCTCACGTTGGAATTAACGAGGTCGTTCAAGGTCGAGGCTTCGTACAGCCACCGGGCGCACCTGAAGCTGCTGCTGTTGCTGTTTCTGTTGTTGTTGTTGTTGTTTTTGTTACTGCTGTTGTTGCTGTTGTTGTTGTTTCTGCTCCTTCTTGCATTGACCAGAGCCCCTAATTTGTCACTTGTCATTTTGACAGATCGACGTGTCGTAAGATTCTTTGATTCAATAACTTTATCTCGATATTTTCATTTATTGCGGCATTCCATTGAAGCACGACGACAAATATACTAAAATATGAATTTATCAGAGTCGACAGGGTATCACGAAAAATTAATGGTCGAGCTTGAACATTGTAAACTTATTAACATAATTTTTTTCTTTTAAATGAATAAAAAATATGAATATATTTTTTAAAACCAATTTTTGTATCTAAAATAAATCGTACAAAAACATCCGAGACGAGCCATTAAGGATTGCCATAATATTCCACGTGATAAGCAATTACTTTTCAAATCAAATAAATTGCGAAGGAATAAAAAATGACGGAACATCGTAATAGATCGACCGGATGGAAGATAAGACGAAGATTTCGAAGATGTTGTGTAGGTGCTCGGAGATTTATTCGTGAGTGTGAAACTGTCGAACGGTGCGAGAGACGTCAGGCCGGGTGAGGGAAGGAGGGAAGAACGCGGTGGAAGCTAGAGGCTACCGAGGGCTATCGATCCGAATGCGTAGAAAATGCTATCGATTCGGTCGTCCGGGCCGGCGGGGGTGGAAGGGGAGGGGTTGGATACGCGCGGGGAGGAAGCCGACCTCATCCGAGGGGCGGTGTGGGTTGCTCGTTGGTTGCCTCGCCGGGTTGAAACGCCCCGGCGCCGAGTCGGGAGAAGCCTGAAAAAGGACCGAGGGCTCTTCGAAAGAGGCCACGAGCGAGATGAACGGGGTAGGAAAAAGAATATACAAAAAATAATAATAAAAAGTTTAAAAAAAAAAAAAAAAAGTATATAAAGGGACCGAGAGGATGTAGTCGCTTTTTTCCTCCCTTATTTTTTTTATTTTTTTCTATCTTTTTCAACCCTCTCATCGTCCTTGGCTTCCGCTCTTTATGTTCCCTCGTGAAACACGTAACTCTTTCCTCACCTGCTTTGAGGGCGAAGAGTAGCTGGGGCCGTTAGAAGCGCGACGAGGGTGTTGGTGTGTGTGTGTGCGTGTGTGCGGACACGAGGGAGGACGAAGAACCGTCGAGCACACCCTTCCGTCTGGCCTGTCTTCCCGTCGAGGGAGTCTGGTCTGGTTCACGTCTGGCTTCCCGTTTTTCCATCTTCGTACAATGTTGGGAAAATAATAATAATAATACTTTCATAATCCGTGCGCGCAAAGTCTGCGATAATACATTCGGCATGGATTTATTTCAATGTAATTTTTCGTACCAATGAAGAAAATATTTGAATAATAATAATTTGATTTAATTTCTTAGAATTATCGTTTCGAAGAAGAAAAATGATAAATCTACGAAAATAAATGAAAAAATGTATCCCTATCGTTATTATTATTATTAATCATAAGAATAATAATGATAATACTTTTATAATCCGTGCACGTGAAGTCTGCACATAAAAATTCGACAAGAATTAATTTCCATCTATTTATTTCGTTGTAATTTTTCATTCTTTCCGTATATAGTATATTTTTTTTTAATCGTTGAAGACAGATTCGCGGTTATCATAGTAACATCTGCATCGTGGTCGTTCGTCAGTCGGTTTCGAAAAGGGACGGTGATGACCTCGTCGTGGCCCAACGCGTATTTTTCCATACGAAAGGTTTGGTTACGTTTTGAAACACGCGGAGTCGTTGCGGGGATGAGCGGAGAGACTATGTTAATTGCGCGGTAAAAGTGAGTCCGGGAATGGTTCGGGTTTGGGTTTTCGTATCGTACGATTTTCTACCTACGTGTCCTTACGTCAGGGTCGCGTAAGCTCGAAACTACCTACGGGGAAATCTACGGTGTGCTCCGGTAGCAGCTACGAACGAGACGTCGTCGAGGTTCTACGGCAAAGATTGTGAATTCTGATCCCCGTTTTATTTATGAGCTTGAATTTTACGCGTGTATGTATATTGTATGTATATACGCGCACGTGTAACACGACGACAAACACGCTTGTTCGTGTTATTGATGCTGTTCTTCGCTCGTTTCCTCGCCCACGGAGTTTGCGTTTCCACGAGCGAAGTGTGTAGGAATATTCTTTGTATCGGCGTTTCAAGGTTGCACGAGAAATCAACCGTTCGATCTCGTAATAGGACAGAAATTTTACCGATGTTTCGATAATTATTGCGATCGACCCTTAATGGTCTCTCGGGTTGGACGTAGGACCTTACGATATTGCTTTATTTTAATTTGTGTACAGCTTTTGGAAATAGTTAAAATAATTCGAATTCTTTTTGGAATTTGGTCGAATTTTCTTTGCGCTCTAAAATTACCATCTTCGGGCTTGGGGAAAAATATTTTAGGCACATACTTAAAATATCTCGGAAGAATATTTAAGTTTTCCAAAGTTATTAATATTTCTGTCAAAAAATATTTTTTTCAATTTTTTACAGAATTATTTAATTATAATTTTCGGAAAAAAATTAATTACTCCTAATTCTCGAGGAGTCGAAGAATACTTCGACATCTTAAAATAACAGGAACTCTAATTTCGGTTCGGCGGTTGCAAATTGACGTAATTTGTTTCTTTCTTCGTTATATTTTTTCGTTCTTCATAATTTATTAATCAAATCGATGATTCGTTTGTGTTCAGGTCACGTGGAATGTGTAATCGATAAGATTCGGCCGATGACGAATAGATCAGGAAGTAAACTTTCAAGCAACAGCAGCAGCGACGCCGTGGATAACGCGGTAGAGCGGCATCAACGGCACGAAAACAGAAAAACATTGGAGATCTGATGTTAGCGGACATAAACGGCAACCTGGCGGATCTGAGAAGCGAAGCGATGGCGTCGCAGAGGTTTTGTCTGCGTTGGAACAACCATCAGAGCAATTTGTTATCAGTTTTCGATCAATTGCTCCACGACGAGGCCTTCGTTGATGTAACGCTGGCCGTTGAGGGTCAACTCTTAAGGGCGCACAAAATGGTCTTGTCGGCGTGTAGCCCTTATTTTCAGGTAAAATAAAATCCTTGAAACATTTTTCAATACAAATTTGGAAATTAACTCGAAAAAAAAGATCAAACTTACCGAGAAAAAAATTCATTTTCTATCAATCCACGAAAGATAATTTTCAACCCTGAATGCACGATATTTTATTAACAGTTTCTATTTATCGATTACTACTAAAAAAAAGAGTGTATATTAAGGGAATATAAAAATTAAAAAATCAAAAATTAAAAACATTTTTTTTTTTTTTTAATTATGAAAAAATTATTAAAAATTATAAAAAAACATCTGCGTCTCACTGTAAGCGAATACATTTGAGTGGTTCGTTGCCTTTTGCCTAATTAATAATAATATTTTTTCTTCATGTTCCATCGTTTTTTTGACAGGCCCTGTTTACCGGTCATCCCGACAAGCATCCAATAGTCATTCTCAAAGACGTTCCTTACGTCGACATGCGAAGTCTTCTCGATTTCATGTATCGCGGCGAGGTCAGCGTGGATCAGGAAAGGCTCACCGCATTTTTGCGAGTCGCCGAATCGCTCAGGATAAAGGGCCTGACCGAGGTAAACGAGGACAAGTGCGATTTACCGAGCATAACGTCCTCGTTACTCGGCAATCAGAACACAGTACCTCCACCACCGCCAAACCTTCACAGAATAAACCAAATCGGGCCTCATCATCACGTATCGCAAAAGAGGTTTCATCACATGTCGAGTCATCCTTTGTTGGGTTCGGCTTTGACCGCTCCAAAGAGAAAACGCGGAAGACCGAGAAAATTGAGCGGTTCGTCGGACACGCCGTTGGGTGAATCGTCGTTGGGTCAAGATTTACAATCGGGATCGGATTTGGTTCAAGGTTCACCCGAAATGATGGAAATGAAAATGGGAATAGATTTTCAAAGCGAAACGAGCGCGAGCGGGGGCGGTGGAAACGCCAGTACCGGAAATTGTACAACACCGACGGGCAACAATCACGGGACGAGCGGGATTTCGCCGAATTCGACACCGGGTTCGGCCACGTCGAGAAAAGATTCGGCGGAACCGACGGAAAATGGTACGGATCCGACGGAACCGGTTACACCGAGGGTCAAACGTGAACCCGAACCGACGCCGAGTACTTCTGCGCAGGGTCAGTTTAAAATTATAATTATATAATAATAAAAATAATAATAATAATATAAAAAATTATAAATTATTATTATAATAATAATATTATCATTATTTAATTATATACGATATGGATTGACTCACAATTAAATAATAATTATAATTATTATTATAATATACTTGAATATTATAATAATATTTTTAATTATGAATCATTATTATTCATATTATTATTTAATTATATATGATATTGATTGATTTATAATTATATAATGATAATTATAATTATAATAATAAATAATAATATTTATAATAATGTAAAAAATTATAAATTATTATTTTAATATACTTGAATATTATAATGATATTATAAATTATCAATCATTATTATTCATATTATTATTCAATTATATATGATATTGATTGACTTATAATTATATCATAAATTATTAATTATTATTTTAATATAATTAAATATTATAATAATATAAATTATGAATCATTATTATTCATATTATTATTTAATCGCATATAGTATTCATTAAAATATAATTATATGATAATGATATAATTTTAATGATGAGTAAAGATAATACAATAAATTAAGAATAATTATATTGATTCTTATTTTGTTTTTTTGATCGTTTTCAGCATCCGAAGAGACGTTCGCGCGGCCACTCAGTAGACAAGGAAGTGACGGGTTCAAGCAAGGTAAGAATCAAATTATCAGAGAGATTGAGAGAATACGTGAGAGATGGAGAGAGCGAGAGAGTGAGAGAAAGGAAGAAAGAGAGAAAGAGAGAAATTGCCTGTACTACAATGTTTATTATCCATGTCTTCTCACCTCAACGAGATTTCGAGTTGACTACTTGGACGACTTTTATTTTTCATTTAATCTTTAACCAATGTAACCATCTTTTGTTTTTTTTTCCTGATTTTTTTTTCTTTTTTTAAATATTGCATCTTCTAACCCCTCGTTCAAAATCGAGGTTTGGTGGAATTTGAGTGTATTCTAACAGCCTGACGGAGAATTCTGTCTCGATCTCATTGCTTTTACGTGATTTATCAAGCTTGAGTTAATACGCGATAAGAGAGAAAGAATTCTCCCTATCGGTTCGCCATTGAAAAAGTTTCTTCTTTCGGGAAGAAATGTATGATCTAAAAACATGTATTTTTATCATAGTTTCTTTGCAACCACGTCGGCCGTTGTCGAGGGCGTTGACCCCGCACGGGATGTGCGACGTAAAACGTTTATCGTTTTATCGTCGCATCTTTCACAAATTAATTACCGTATTTTACCTACATTTTTTATTTTTTTTCAACAAATGTTTTTTTTTAATTTTTTTTTATTTTGTCTGGACACTCCGCGAACGACGGGCGGCCAGAATAACGTCATAACACGGCTGACGACAACTAACGGATTCCACATTTTGCACGAATCCACGAACTTTTTCACGGATTTCGAATCGAGAGGAAATTATTATTTTTTTTTTTTTTTTTTTTTTCGTCGGTTTTTATACGCTGTTTCGTATAGGAACAACGAATTTGCAAATCGTTCGTTTTTCTCGAAATGAGAGAGAGAAAGAGTTAGAGAGAGAGAGAGAGAGAATGAAAGAAGAGAGAAAGAAAGAAAGATAAATCTTTTGAGCGGCCATTTTTCCTGCATGACGTATGAGAATAATATTTCTCAATGTTTGCGGAATTCTTCGAGACAATTTCAATGCCGTGTGCGCTTTTTGGCACCCAAAAATTTTTGGTACAGTGAGAAATAATTTTTTTTACCAATTTTTTAAAAAAATTTCCAGTTTGAGTGAAAGAACGCGCAAAAGTTTCGCGAGAACGAAAGATCGTGCGAATGATTATTCGTTTGATTGTAATTCGTAACGATTGACGATGAATTTCGAGAGAGAAAGATTGATTGAATGGTCGTCTCGTCTGTGATAAAAAATCGAGTTTAGTTTGGAATGCGTTTCATGCTTTTTTATTTTTTTTATTTTTTTCAAACTTTCATTGCGTTCGATTTTTTCTTTACCAATCGTAATCATCTTCTTTTTCTTCCTCTACCACTTCTTTTCTCTATTTCGTACGGTCGGGCAAAATAAATGAACGAAATTTGTTGCGAAACATTCAGGCAGAGAAAAAAAAAGCTAAATACATAAATAAATTAAATTAATGATTATATCCAAACTGGCGTCGTACACCAGTCTGTTGAAAGCGACGACGATTCGCAAGTACGGAAACTGAACAAAGATCGAATCTATTAGAATCTACCCAAGTAACAATGTAACACCAAAAACAATATTAACGATTATCACGCTGGGCCAATGTGCAGCCTGGCACGAACGCATATCAGGAGAATGATCAGAGTAAAAAGAAAAAAAATCGCATAACAATATTCATTGAACAATGCAAGTACCCTCATTTTCCGCCAACCAGCAGACGAGTCCGCAATGCATCTTGGTGTAACGTTTGCGATATCCATTGCATTTTTTTTTTTTCACATTTTTTTTCACTTAATTCTAATTCTTTTTTTTTTCGTACCTTAGATACACATTTTTTTCAATTATTTTTTTTTTTCGTTTTTCCATGTAATTTTGTTCTCCCTGCACAACAAAATAACGCTTCGCTGCCATTGGCCACTGGTAAAAGGAGGGGGTAGAGCCAGCTAGCGGTGCTTACTTTTTTTAAACGCTGGTTGAAATATAAATAACGTTACGAAATACACATAATTCATTTGTACTCGTATATATTCATATATATATTTATTCATATTCGTATTATCGAATAATATAATATTAAACAATATTATAATATTCCACAATATGACATTACCTATTATTATATATATAAATATATATGAGAATTTGTGTACACATTGTATACGTTTTGTTCGACGATAAAAAAAAAAAATTCGATACGGTGATAACGTCGTGATGTGTAATTTTGTTAGACCAAACTGCTGACGGATAATCTAAACGTTATAGATTAAAATAATAATTCCGAGGGAAACGGAAGACACGCACGAGCCTCCGTCGTCGAACGTCGCTTCCGCCTTCTCTCTCTTTGCGTTATCGTTGCCTTAGACACATAGATCGAAAATCAAAATGAGAAATTCAAACGACAACAAAAAAAGGAAAAGAAAAAGATAAATATGCAGAGTCAAAAGTTTCGAGTGTGATTGTGATGAACGAATGGGAAAGAAAGAGAGAGAGATAGAGTAAGAGAAAAGGAAAGAACGAGTACGATAGAGAGGGAGAAAGTGCAGCGGAGTGTCTGAGAACGAAAGATAAATTTATTTAAAAAAATAATAAAGAGAATAAACGTTGACGAAAAAAGCAAAAAAAAATATATATAAATAAATCGAATAGGAAAGAGAAAGATTTTTTTAATAAAAAAAAAAGAAAAGAAAAGAAAAAACCGAGAGTGATACATAAAGACGAGAGTGATCGAAGATCGAAGATTCGTTCGATAGTGACACGTGATTATTTTTGTCTCTTGCCCAGGTGAGTTGAGAATTGAATCACCTTTGATCTGACGTTAAACCAATTGCGCGGGGAAGCGAAGGACTTGGGGGAGGCCAGCCGTTGAGAGAAAAAAATAATAAAAAATAATAATAAAGGAAAAAAAAGCTTTCTTCAAGCCAAAATTATAACGAGAAGTTAAATGAAAACCGTTTTTCCATGAGTACCAGATTCTTTTTCATGTCTCTTTCGTAACATAATGTTAATGAAACGATTCGATAAATAAAACGGATAGACAAATGATAACCGTTTGAGGAAAATATGCGAGGAATATTTGGAGATAGCGAAGAGTCTTCTTAGAAACGAATTAATTACGATAAATAACGATAATCGAAGAGGAGAAGAAAGGATCGACGGTTGATGTACGTTCTTTTTTTCGAGCGTCCTCGATCGCACATGCGGATCTGAATTCTCGATTGAGATTACGCGTCGATTTAAAAAAAAAAAAAAATCGTTTGATTAATTTTTTTTTTTTTTTTTTCTTAAACATTACGTGACGTACTTGACCGAGGGCTCGGGGGCGGGTGAGGTGTGTGTATACACGGAGTAAAAAAAATATATATATACCCTAAATATATATACATATTTGATATATATACACATTTATTTGTATATCATATTATTATCGAGACACACATACACAACAGCGCATGAGTGTGGGTGGCGTGATTGTGCGGGCTCGTGCGAATCCAAGTGAGTCTGTCGATCGGGATGTGGAAAAATGTTATCAAAAAGGTGATAAGGCCGGAGCGAAAGAGTGTGAACGAAAGAGGATCGGTATAAATCGTTGATTAAAAAAAAAAAAGAGAGAAAGAAAATTGGTGAGAAAGAGAGAAATAATTGAAGGGCACGAAAGTGGGTGGTGAGTGGGAAACGAGACAGAACGGCTCGCACGCATACATTTGTTTGCATAGACGTTTGACACACACACACAGAAACACACAGACGCACTTGTTCACGCCGAAAACCGCGAAATACACGAATACACACGCTCACGCAAATGTGGTACACATACCGCACACGCCTCCGGTTTATTTTTACCTCCAGAGCAAACGAAACAATAAAATATACTGAATAAAAAGATTTTTTAAACGAGAAAAAAAAAAAAATTATAGAAACGAAGATTTTTGTTTGATTGTTTTTGATTTAATTTTTTTTTTCGGGTTACAAAGACGTTGGTAGAGAAAGAAAAAGATATGTTAAAGATGAAGGAAGAGAAGAAAATACGATAAGAACGTGGAGAAAGGATTGTTTAGGATCGAGAAGGGATTTTATTCACGGTTATTTCTGTGATTTGCTGGCTCTACCCTTCCTCTTGCTTCCCCCCACGATATGATGAATTTATTTAAGAATTTTCTTTATAAGTTGCACGGTGTTAGTACGCCGTACGGTCCGTACAGGGTGTTTCACGTAAAAAAACCAATAAAGTTTTCGTTAATTATTTAATGACGAATTCAGGAGAGTCATTTTTATTTCTGGCTCGATGATAATTTCCGTACACCCTGTATGGTCTCGGTAAATTCAATTTAGGATAATACGAACGAGATGGCGTCGAGACATTGAACAAATTACGTACGAGGCGATGCGAAAGTTTGTCAATGTCGGTAGCGCTCTTGTTTCCCAGTAAATCAATTCTCCGTCCGTACATCAACGCATTTTTTTTTATAAACAACCGGAAATACATTTTTTGTCGATTTATTCAATCAATGATTATATTAAAATAAATTCAGAATAAATTACTCAACAATAAATTTTTATTGGAATCTTAAATAAAATTCCACGAAAGTATTCCAAACTTTTATCATATTTTTTAAATGCTTTTTAAAATAAATAAATAACCCAAAAAAAGAATCAAACTATTTAAATAAATAATTAAATAAAAAACCGTCAAAATTTTTCAGCGTCACTGTTAAAACAATTTTTTTTTTAAAGTTGTACAGACGAAGGGTCGATCGATCGGGGAATTGTTTGATCAAAGAACGTTGGTACGAAATTAATTTATAATTTTCAGACGCTGAGGAATCATCGAGCGGAAGTAGCGCCCAATCGCCGGCTCACATACGCATCAATTTCGAGCGTTGTTTCCGCAAAGAATACAGCGCTACGAGTCTTCAACACGGAAAATCGTCGACCGGCGGTGGCGGTGCCGGAGGCGTTGTTACGGGTGGCGTTTCCGCTTCGAGTCAAGCTTCGGCCTCGGCGGCAACGCCGACCGAGGATCAACAAAATTCGGATTCCGATAACGAACAAAAGGTGTCGAAGGAACATCTTAGCAGTGCCATATTCAATCTCGTCGTTGGGGAGTCAGAAATAAGTCAAAGCGATTTCGAGGGTAGTTTCAAAGTTGAAAACGAGAGAACCGAAGGTTCGGTACGCGATTTTTGCGTTAAAGAAGGCGATGTTTATCGTTGCACGGTTTGTCATCGAACTTATACACACATAAGCAATTTTTGTCGTCATTACGTGACTTCGCACAAACCGAACGTTAAATATTATCCGTGTCCGGTTTGTCGCAAAGAATTTACGCGCAAGGACAATATGGTGGCTCACGTGAAGATAATACACAGTCTTAAACCTCACATGAGTCTTGGAAGTTCGAGCATGGGTCAGCAGCGGTAGGCAAGCGAAACATTTCGTTCGTCCATCGTCGTTCATTTCGTTGCTGCTGCTGCTGCTGCTGCTGCTGCTGCTGCTGCTGTTGCTCCTTGAACATCATTTCGCTGGGAGATTATAAAAACAAGATAAAAACATCCTCGAGAGCAATCTTCGTTTTTTGGAATCCTCGTCGACTCGCTCGAATGGAAAAATTTGTTCGTCGTTGAGACGAGTTGCGAGAAAAATCAACGAAGATTGCGTTCGGGGATGAAATCACAAGCTCAAACGAAAAGTCTCTGATACGAGACAAATCGTACCATAATACCACACGGTCAGTCTTTATTTCTCGTTGTCAATTGCGACCTCGATGCCAAACAACAACGTCTCACGATAACGGAAGAAGAAAAATCTTATAATCGGATTTTTTTTGTCTTCTCATTCGTTTTTTTTTTTTTTTTTTTTTTTTTTTTTCTTCATTTAGATAGGTAGTTAGGTAGACGGTAGATAGGATAGAAGTTTGGGGGAGAGACGTTGATTATTCGTGGCAAAGGATTGCCGAGGTTTGGGAACGGAAGGTAAGAAACGAGGAAAAACAACAAAAAAAAAAAAAAACGTATGGTTACGTAGATAGTAAGTTGGGATGGTAAATTAAATAATGGGAAACAAAAGATTTAAAAAAAAAAAAAAAAACAAACTGAACGAGATTTATGCCGTAGGTACGTGATACGTTATATGTTCGCCGAGCACGTGCCTGACGAACTTTTCGAAAGATATGAAAAGAAAAATTTTTAAGACGGAGAAAATTGAAGATAATTTTATCGAACGATTGAGAATTTTTTATTTTTCTCGTTCGCGAGAGAGAAAAATTGGGTAAATCGTTCCATATAATTATCGTATATATGTGCAAAACATACATACAGAAACGATATATTTATATGTATGCGTACATATTATATTTGTGTAAAAAAAAAAAAACAAAAATTATTTCGATGAATAATGGAACGAAAAATTTTTTATCACGTTCCGTAACGAGACTTGCGACGAAAATTGATACACAAAAAACTTATGTATTATACAGATACATTTATCGAACGGGAAGATAAAACCGCAACGGGCATTAAGTTACGAAAAAAAAAAAAAAAAAAGAAGAAACAACAAACACATATACAAAACAAGAAAATTAAAAAAGTTAACAAACGAACGAGCTTTACACCGTTAGATATACCGGACTAAAACGAGTTCCGGAATTCGCGGATCTACATAAAAAAAAAATACGAGAAAACGATGGGGAGATGATGAAAAAAAAATGAAAAAAAAAAAATGTTGTTAGATACATACAAAGAATTTATAATTGACACATAAACGCGAACCGTAGTTCGTCGCGCCGTCTATAACATAGTTATTATCGGCAATGATAGAAAGCCGGATTGTAAGAATAATCGCGAGCGTCGGAGTTTTAACCGAATAATTATAAAGCGTATGAGGCCAAGAAAAAGATAACAAAAAAAAACCATTTCTAAAAACCCAAAATCAAACGTTGCATAGACGTATTGCTAAGTTAAATTCATATTAAAAAAAAAAAAAACAAACAAACACCATACACGCGATAAAACAATTGATGATGAGAAGAAGAAAAACAGACACACGAGAAAAATATAGAAAGAAAAAATACAATATAGTAAGGAAACCACGTAGACTGAGCAAATGCAATATATATATGTAACGACGACCGTTCGCCATGTTGTTGAACCGTTTTCTCGTGAGCCTGATTTAATCACAGGCTCGAATTAATTGTTATTATGTAGAATTTATATGCCGGTAGAGGCGTTCGTCCTTTGATTAGGTCCGCGATTTATCGATTTAAAATCGTTACAAACGCGCGAGAATACGAAGAAATAATGAAGCTATAGAAAAAAAAAAGAAACAAATTCAATCACGATTTACAAGAGAAAAAAGATTTTTTTTTTCTTTTTTCAAAAAACGAAGTAATAATGAAAAACGGGATATGCAATTCTTACGAAAGACTGCAGTGGGACGATTTTATTTTGTTTTTCTTTTTCTTTTTTTTTTTCTTTACGGGTGCGTGAAGATGCTCACATTACTTGTCTCTTTTCCGTTCGGAAAATACGAGATCTCCCACGGTTTCTGATTACCCATGGTAACTAACTTCACGGCGTGAGTAATGTGTCAGAATCGCACGCAAGCGTGCGATTTTGACTACATTACCCACGCTGTGAAGCTAGTCACCGTGGATAATCAAAAAACCGTGGAAGACCACGTATCTCCCAAACGGTAAAGGGACAACTAGTGCGAGCATCTTCATGTACTCGTGAAGAAAAATAGTATAAGCTACTCGTGCGGGCAGCCGGAATCACCCACTCGGGCGGCTTCGCCACCCTCGTGGGTAATGACCGGCTTTCCGCACTCGTTGCTTAATATACTATTTTTATAAACGACACCAAATACAAGATAGTACTGACATTGGATAGACTGAAGGCACTTTAGTAGTAACTTAAGGCCGAGTCGAGCCGGAGCCCGATCGGTACCCAAAGAACCAAGCCAATATCTTCATCTCATCATTTAAAAAAACGATAACACCACATATCCAGCGGCTCAATCAAAAGCTAATTTTTACCGCTCTGTCTATAATATTTTTTTCTTAATTTCTTCGATTTTTAAAATTTTCGTTTGTGCGTTTTTAATTTTTTTTAAAACAAATTTTCGTTGATTTATCATTCACCCAAAACAAACGATCTCGTTCGCTATAGTTGCCATGTTACATCCCCCATAGCCGTTGAAAACGATGCTGCGGGAAAAAAAAAAAAGTGCGAGGAGGAAAGACAAAGAGAGTTAAAAAACGAAAGAAATTAAACGAATGAACGAAGAAGCTTGGGATTGCATTGTAAATAAACCAATGTAGTTTATTCGCGAAGAGCTGCTACCCAGAGGTAGAGATCATGAGTTGCCAAAGTAGATAATAAATAATCCTCGGGTTAAGATTTAAGCGGACTGCCTTATAACGTGCAATGTGTTTTCATTTGTTCTTTTACGTAATTTTTTTTCTCCTAATTATTATTCTTTGTTGATTTATTTTGTTATCATGATTATTATTATTATTATTATTCGTTCATTTTTTTTAGATTCTCTAGATCGGTAACTAAGTTTTGACAGCGTTTGAACGTTTTATCGGAGCATTTGAGGCGTCAACCCGAGTCCTGTAAACTCGCCAATTTAGACTGCGATTTTTTCGCCTTTTTTTTTATTTACTTCAATACATTTTTATTTTAATTGTTATTCGTAATTAATACGAAAAATGGCGTACGAGATGGCATGATCGTCGGATTATATACCTACACACACACACACATATATATATATAAATAGACATAAATATATTTAAAAGGATAAATCTTGGGCGGGTCTGAGGGTTTACCGATTGCGCCGAGGCTGCGGCTGTTCGGCTATGGTGAAATAGGCTTACAAGCCAACACTATACAATCATAGTTTACCATATTTTGCACCCCTTACACTCTGTCTCGTCGCTCTCGGTGCTCGTTCGTCGTGCGAAAATTAATAATTTAAAAAAAAACAAACAAACATGTTTTTTTTTTTCTCGTCGTTTTTGTCGTTGAGGACGACGAACGTCTTTAAACTGACAAGCCGAGGCGGCGAATCATTCAATATACAAATTTTTTCACTAGTTGGGCATAGACGTTAGACGACTAGAGGCTACATTGATTATTATCGATTATTATCATTATTATTATTATTATTATTATTATTATTATTATTATTATTATTATTATTATTATTATTATTATTATTATTATTATTATTATTATTATTATTATCGATTATTATTAATTATTAATTACTAATTATTATTGCATTAATATTAAATATTATTATCGATGGGTTGCGGCCTTGGCGCGATCACATTATCACAATGATATATCGATGAGCCCCCCGGAATGTAGTTATCCACTCGAGTGTTGTAGCAAAAACGTAAATAACGGATTTACTTTGGCACAGTCGGTGTTGTCGCTTCGTGTATCGCGTCGCCAGTTCGATTCTAACGTTCAACGAACGAGGGCCGGGGCAAGTCGCGCTAAAAGCGTTCCGCGATCGATCGTCGCGGGTTTATTTATCGCGTTCGTGCGTCGGATCGACGAATCGACGAATCGACGATCGAGCCATGATCTACGATTCTACGGGATCTGTTCGACGCAAACGGGTTTAAGTAGAATATCGTGAGAAATAACAAAACGTTATATTCTTAGGCTCGTTTTTATTTGAGTTTTATTTTCATTTTAATTTTTAATTTTTGTTTTTATTTTTAATGAAAATTTTTATTTTTTACTTTTTATTCTGATGACGACATCGCAATGGAGTAGGCGACGACGGAACGAGGCTAATATATTGACGTCGATGACGATTTTTGTGTTTTTGGGAAAACCGGCGAATTATAAACGTTTACGGAGGTGAATAAAAAGCGCGCGATAACGCGTCGGGTCAATTATCTAAAGTTTATAATCGATTGATAAGTAGATCTTTAGTGACGAACGTATTCGTTCGGGGAGCAAGGACCAAAAAAAAAAAAAAAAAATAAACAAGAAAGAAATATTAAAGAGAGAAAAGTGAAAAAAAAAAAAAAGTTGAAATAACCACCGACCGATCGAGGCTTCTCGGATGAGATACAAACTGTGTTCACGCGCTCGACCAGATAGATTAAGCTGGTGTTTAATTATGAATTAACATGGAAATAATTAATTAATAATAATTGTAATGTTAATTGAAAAAATGGGGGAATTTTACACGAAAAACTACAAAAAAAAAAAAAAAAAATTAACATAAAAAAATGAGGATTAATTAAATTAGTCTTAAGGAGGCTACAGGTCCGTGATTTCGTTCTCTCGTGGAACGTTGTTCGATCGTTCTGTTTTATCGTTAAATTTGCGAAGGAGTTTTTATGTTATTTTATTTTTGTTTTTTCATTTTTTTTTCTCTTCACATTCGCGTTTGATTATTTTCTCTTATCACGCCGTGTCCGAGACGCGTATCGAAACTCGATCATCGTCGCGATATCACAATATTTGCAAATTAATTCAATCAAGGGCAACTACACAATACGTTAATGATTCTACATATATCTTATACACATAAAAGTTATATAAATTAATGCAAAATGCAAACAAACAAAAAAAAATGGCAGCGGCTAGACAGCTTATCGATATTTAGTTGACCGGACGAAAAGTCCGTGAATTATCATTGAAAAAAAAAATAAATAAAATACGATAGAACGAAGATGAGGAGAGGTGAAAAAATAATAATTTAAAAAAAATAACAAGTCGATTAAATGGGAAACAAAAGAGGCAAACATACACACATTTGATAATCACTGAGAGGCTAAGACTAACTCAATTTTAGAAGAAACGGGGTTTGAAAGCGGATTGTTGAGTAACCGGCTCGGAATGTTTGACGAAACGATGTTTCATCGACAAATAAATAACAACGTCTTAAGGAAAAAAAAAAACAATTGTGCTCACGGTATGAGAAAATTGACGTGGATGGGGAAAAAATGAGTTGAATTAAGCAAGTTGGACCGGCGAGATTTTAACGACGAAGAAAAAAGATAAAGGAAATTTAGTCGAACAGATTCGCGATGTCGCGATGTGCCGTCTTTGATCGAAAGGGAGGGGAGAAAAGGGCGATGTTAACGCACGAGTTGAGGGAAATCGAACGGGCAGGCAGGCAGGCGGATAAAATATGGGGGTTGGGTGACTGCCGGGTTGATGAGTAATTGAAAAGAAATAATTAAATTTATAGAATATACATATAATATACATATAAATATATATATTAATTTATATATATATTTATATATGTATAATAAAAGTATAAATATATTTATGCGTGACTCTTGCAAAGTGTCGTGCCAAGCGGATTTCTTCGTCATTTAAAACGTTTCTCTTTGTAAAAGGGAGCACAGTCAATAAACGATATTTAAGGGCTCATTGGCACACGACGACTACTTGCAAAGCACTGTCACCCCGAGAGAGAGAGGTAAATTACGAGGCTTAAAAAGCAGACTGTACTATCGGATAGATTTTAATATATATATATATATTATACATAAACATATATATATATAAAAAAAAAGTAAAGAAAATCATAGTTTATTATCGCATCCAAAAACACTGAAACACAAATCACAAAACGTTTAATAAAAACACGTTATTACACATATTACGAACTCGACGACGACACACCGTCTACACAACAACAAACACTCGCGTATACGCGCTAATTAAAAAAAAAAGTACATAACATATATTATATATTATTGCGATTATTACGATTATTATTATTATCTCTATTACGATTATTATTATTATCATTATTATCATTATTATTATTATTATTATTATTATTATTATTATTATATATATTATATATATATAAACAAAAGTTATATCGAATATATTTTAGAGCTAGTTGGTAAATAATACCTATTAACGTCGTTGCAGTTTGAAGATGCGTCAGAAAAACGAATTTTTTGATGAGGGTTGCGTTTTAATTTTATATACGGCGTTGTGGAAACAAAATGAAAAAAAAATAAATAATGATAAATGCGAATTCGCAGGGGATACGTGAAAAAATAAGAAGAAAGAAAAGGGAAAAAAAAATTAACGAAAACGTAATCGTTGAGAGAAAAAAAAAATTAAAATTTAACATATTTCAGTGGGATTGAACGACTCGGTCGCTAAATCCCCGGTTCGGTGCCTTTTTAATGAAACAAAAGTAAAGTTAAACGTAAAAATTGTTATCGAGAATGAAGTTGAAAGAAAAAAAAATACAAACAAAACAAAACAAAACAAAAAAAATGTGAAAAAATGGAAAAAAAATAAAAAATAAAAAAATAAATAAAAGCGTAAACGCCGCAAGGCTATGTGCGTCTGGGCGTTGCGCTGATAGTGCCAAATAAGTGAGACCTTGAGACGAAGAGGAGTTTAAAAAAAAAAAATTAAGAAGAAAATGAAATAATAAGAGAGAAATATAATGAAATTTTATAGGGAAACTTTTTTAGAAAGAAAAGATGTCTTTTCTGACGCTGGGTAGAATTAGTATATTTTATATGCACTGATTGTTTGATTATGACTATCGATAATAAAAAGAACGGTGTTCAATAGATTGTAACTGAAAAAAAAAAAAAAAAAACAAAAATGTGTTGATTATGTTGGTATATTTTTTATTATCTCGCTCTTCTCGTAGTTACGAACCAATACGTGCGTTTGTGAGTGCGTGCGCGCGTGTGTGTGCGTGTGTGAAATTTTGCACAACTGGCGATTGTACTTCTACGTACTGTAATAATCGAATATTCACACATGCATATTTTATGCGTTTATAGTAACGAACGATAAAACATTACACGACGAATCTCTTGAAAAAAAAAACGAAAATAACGAACGAAAAAATTAATGCGAGACAAGAGATCGTGAATGAAACACACGAGAGTTTAAAACGAGAAGATACGACCGACTAAAACGCATTGAAAACGTGGGCAAAGGTAACTACTACCATCACTAACCGATCAGATTGTTTCGTTGTAGACATTTTATTGTGTTTATTCTCGTTAAGTTGCCATTTTGGTTTTTCGGTGCTTCGAGCGAGAAACAAACTCATCGCGTCTTCCGCCATTCGATCGTCATCGAGTTACAAAGAAGCTGCGAGAAAAAATCGTCTGATGGCGATTTTTGCGAAGCAATGATTTTTTTTCTGCTCCAAACACCGAACGACCAATGAGTTTATGTTACAATTTAGTTGTTTTATCATTTTATTGATAAACTATAATTTTCACACCTTTCACGCTCCGACTGATATCCCAATTTCGCTTCGCGACGTTCTTCGTGGACGTTTTTGAGGACCGAAAAAAAAAAAACCCCCCCGATAAAAACCCGATCCCGCTACGAAGCGCACCGTTGCTCTTAGCCAAAAATTATGTTTATTTAGTTTCGTGTTAATCGATGTATAAGTCGGGTAAGAAACGATGTCCACGAATTAAATCGACGACGAATTTGATTTTGTTGCAAATCTTTCGATGGTTTCGCTGACAACGTTGCTGCCTAATTACTAGGCTAAGATTATTTTTCCCGATTTGGGTCAGCATTTATCCTCGAAAAAATCGAATCCATCTCCTTTTCGCAAAAGGATCGTTGGAATTTTTTTGTGGATCGAATACTGACCGATTAAGGGCGTCGTATATATATATTTATATGTTTTTTCCATAGAAAATTTTGTTTGCATGTTTGAGTACACGCGTTGTTGATTTATAATTTTTCGTTTGCCTTTGACGCAATCGAGCGCGCCACGAAGACGGCGCTCGCTTGGTCAATCGCTGAGACTCGAGGATAGCTGAGAAATCTAATGGAAAGAAAGAAATAATCGAAAAAACTACGCTCGATTGTGAATCAATCGTCTCCGTTCGATTTTTCCAGCGCGATAATGGCCAGAAAAATTCTTATTATCGTTCGATGTTGTAACGCGATGATGAATCGATTGATTCGCGGTGGACGGAGCGATTCGATCAGTCAGTACAAATGGAAAAAGTCAAATCGTCGGTCTATCCTCGAGTTTCGTCGTTTATTCAATTATTATCATTGTTTTTCTTCAATCACGTCGAACAACAACAAAAATAATTATTCGATCGACTTAATCGCGCTACCTTTAGTTCCGTCGACTTAAGTTTTAACGAAGAATTTCTCGAGGCGTATTTGTAAAGAAACAAACGAATTTGAAAAGAAATAAGAAAGAACGAAAAAAAAATAATGTCGTTTCGTGAAATTCCTCGATGTAAGATTTATTGTATGTTTTTTTCTTTTTTTCTTTACATTTTTTTTTCTGTTTGTAGATAGATTATCGTACGACGATCCTAATTGATAACCGCGCACGTACATAAGATATACATGAACGAAAACATGGACAACACGAAATACTGACGCAATGACAGAGCTTGGCACACAGTCATTTCATGCATTATGAAGAAACATGTTTTTTTTCTTTTTTGTCGCGCAATTATTAAAGAATGGTATATAATTTTATTCTGTTTTTGTCGTATTTTATCTCAGCTTTTTATTCGCACCCACCCTTAAATCCATTCCTCCTATTCCCAGGAAAAAAAAAACATCCCTCGAGTGATGAACAATCGCACGTTTATTACGTTTATTTCAATATCTCCATGTACAATCGTTAATTTAAATAATTTCGCAACCTTTTATTAGATATTGTAGAAAATTATTATGTTTCTATTCGTTTTTTAAACCTTAAGAAAAAAATACTCCAACTCGTGACAAAAATCAAGAATATTTTTTTTATTAACAACTTAAATTATTTTTTATTCGCAGAATCGTCGAACAAGCCGGAATCTTTGGAAACTCCGGTAAAAACACGTGGATCTTCGTCGTCCGGCAACTCGACGTCGAATTCGACGTTGCAACAATCTCAATCGCGCACGGAATCACCGACGAAACCAACGACAAACGCGGGGTCGACGAGCACGACGACAACAACGTCGTCGTCGTCGTCGTCGTCGTCGTCATCGTCGACGACGACGGCCACGGCATCGAGCGGTTCAACAACGACGACGACGACGACTCCGTCGACTCGTGGCTCGTCGACTTCCGTCACAACCGGACGCAATTCCGGTCAAAACAGTCCGGCTGGCGGAACTGCGACAACTCCGAATTCCGCCGAGGGCGCGATGTCGGCACCGTCCGGACGTCAAGTGCCGAAACGACGTATGAGACGTCGAGCGACTTCGCAATCGCAAGATCCGGCCGAACAATTGACCGAAATGTCGGTCAGGGGTTTGAATCTCTTCCGTTACGCTTCCATATCCGAAGGCGTTTATCAATGCACCGAATGCGCAAAACTCGACGTACAAAAAACATTTAAAAACAAGTACAGTTTTCAGAGACACGCTTTTCTTTATCACGAGGGACATCAGCGCAAAGTATTTCCATGTCCGGTTTGCGGTAAAGAATTTTCACGTCCTGATAAAATGAAAAATCACATGAAAACCGTTCACGATTGTTTCATGCCCAAGGATTGCGTTATGCCTTTTGGATTTTTTTTACCGCCTTAGCCGAAATGTTTTCTCGAAAAAAACGACGGAATTACGAACAATCGGGTATGTGCTGAGAAAGCGGTGGAATAAATTGTGAGGGAAAAAAAGGAAAATGAGTGAAAAAAAAAAAAATAATAATAATTAAATAATAATGACGGGAATTGTGGGAAATTTTTTTTTTTTTTTGGATAATCGCTTTTGTCTTGGCAACGAAAGTTCCGTGAATTTGAGGGGCTTGACTCGACGTTGCAACGACCTTGGATGAAGCGTTTATGCATTATTTTCGAGTACATATCCGAATTGTTTAAAAAAAAAAAGATCGAGTTGATTGAAGAAAGTTTACGGGATTTTGGATAAATCAGAGGGGCATAATGACGTGTATACGAAAATTCGTGAGCAATAGATAGCTGATAAAATATCATTACACGTGCTTGATAATTCGCGTTCTTGACAATCTCGACGATTAATAATTTTAACGTCGATAATTCGCGTACTTCCCATAATGGTGCGGTTTAAATATTTTTTTTTTTTTTTTTTTTTTTTTTATCAATCGTTGCCGTCGTTCTTCGCCCCGCCGCGATCTTACATGCACGTCGGAGTACGAAATTATATCACAGATACACAGAGTTTATTACGATCCAAAGGCGAGCGCAACGTTCCCACGCGGATTTATAGATCTAGCTTGTTGGCATTTTTAATTTTTTTTTTTACATTTTTTTTTAATGTGGAACAAAGGAAGAGATTTGACATGGACGATGTTAAAAAGTATGATGATGAAGAAAAGGAACAGAGGATAAGAAAGATATATAATGGAAGATTTACACGAAGTTTCGTACTGCCCAGCAGTATTCGTTATGGTCTGTACAGAAAATTTTCAAGCGTAGAAATGTATTATAGATAAAGTGCGAAAATAGCGCTAAAGAAAACACATGAATTATTATTATTATTATTATTATTATTATTATTATTATTATTATTATTATTATTATTATTATTATTATTATTATTATTATTATTATTATTATTATTATTATTATTATTATTATTATTATTATTATTATTATTATTATTATTATTTCTATTATTATTATTATTATTATAAATTGCGTGCTACTCCCGCCCTGTCGCGTATCGCGACGCAGGCGAAAGAAGCGAGGACAATTATTAATTATTACTCTTTTTCTATTGTTACTGTTATTATAACGGCTACTATTATTATTATTATTATTATTATTAATGGTTTGCTAAGCACTAAATATTAATTTTCGATACGGACAGGCAACAATACAAATGATTATTAATTAATGTTTAAGTAGATTGACAGATCGCACGCACGGTTCGATGCATGCGTTTATTTAACGAAAATGACAACAACAACAAAAAAAATCCAACAGATTTCGTCGAACTTTCGAGCGGGGATGAGCGAATCCGAAGGATTAAAAATTTCTCGTTTCGTTCGTGAGTTTTTCTTTTTTATTTATATTTTGTTTTTTTTTCTTACGCGTCAATCTTGTTGACTACAAACTTTTGTTTCGTTGGCCTAAAACCGGAAAAAAAAAAAATAACGGGGATGAATAATGAAAAAATTTACGTGCGGGTTATTAAATTGTATTTTGGTGCTGGGACATTGTATAGAATGTTGAAATTTAATTGAAATTTCGCGTTCGGCCGGGCTATAACGGTTACATAGTGATTTAAAAAAAAAAAAAAAAAGATAAAAAAATGATCTGAGTCGCTAGTCGATTCACGAAATGCCTCATTATTAGATAGAGAAACAATTTACTCAAAGTTAATTAGCTCGTTAGATACGCGGACTTATCCCATTCGGGCTTGGATGTTAAACAAAAAAAAATATATAAATAATAAAAATAAAAAGATGATAAAAAAAATTTAATTAAAAAAAAAAACGAAATTTTGGGTCTTCCGACTTTCCGACTATCGTTGGCTTGCAAAATTATTGTCTTCCAATACGTTTCGAATTCGCACGAGGGGCTTCGAACGATAATTGATTCGATTCGATCGATTAATCGCGTTTGCATCCGGTCCGATCGGCAAAAGTCTGGGCTTTATAGTATTTTCACTTTACGATCGTCTTCCTCGTCGATCGCGTCAACGAGCATCAACACACGGGCCTCAACCGATTGCGCCTCTGCGTCTTGCTGCGCGATTTCCGTGTTTTTGCAATGAAGAATTATTTAAAATTAAAAATAAAAAAATTATTAAAAAAGAATATATGTATATGTATGTATATTGAAACGTGAAAGTATGAAAATATTATATTATATCGTTAACGGAAGAAGGAGATTGTGCGTGCGTAACTCGCGAAGTGACTCGAAAAGAAAATCGAAAAAAAACGCACACAAAAAACAAGGAAAAAACGAAATTTATACGAAAATTTTTCGCGTGTGAGCTTCCAATTATTATAATCGTCACTCCGATATAAATTTTATACTTCCATAATTCGATCGAAATATGCACAAAAAAAAAAAAAAGAACGACGGAAGATGGCACAATTATTATCATTATTATTATTATTATAACTATGCATTACGATAATTATCTATTATAGTCCGACGATAAGTACGGTGTGAACGCGTCAACCACCGAAATGTTTAACAAAAAAAAAAATACGAAAAAAAAAAACAAAAAAAAAGATTTTCATAATTTTTATTATATTCTCACACAAACACATTAACGGCAAATTGGATGCGCACATTTCATTTTTCTTTATTTCCACCCATTACGATTACCTTTATCATTATATTTTAGTTTTACATCATTATAAATATTATATTGCTTCTGTAGCTATTATTAATATTATTAATATTATTACTATTATTATTATTATTGTCATCGTCGAGTAACGTTTATTATTTTATTTCTAATTTTTAACGAAATGTAACATTGGGTAATAGTTAGCTCGGTAAGAAGCTTTAGGCTTTAACAAACATGAAAACAAAAATAAAATAAACACGGGAAAGTTCGATGATAATAAGCACAACGCAAGGACACGGAGACAGAAAAGAAAAATAATAACTTTATTATATTCACGATGCAAATATTTTATTTAACGTTAACACGATGTTAGGATATAGATAGATTGAGCGGCGTTACGATTCTTTTTTTGTTTTAACTTTTCTCGCTTGTGATAATTTTGGCAATAAGCGTAAAAAAAAACAAATTAAAACGGAAAACAAAAAAATCATTCCTTCAACAAGCTACGAAAAATTGGGACGAAGCGAAAAGAAAAAAGAGAAAATATGATCTCGCGGTTGAGAGTGAGACAAGAAAAGAAGGCGAACGCTCGGAGAATGGGGAAAAAGTGGTTACGACGAAGTTACGATTCGTTATTATACGATAGTATTTTTTTTTTTTTTTGCACACGTATGTTCACTAATCACCGCCGCGACGACCGGTAGAACGTGATAAAGATATATTAAAAATCAAATCGTAATAATAAACGAAGAGATAATTTTAAAAAAAATATATTGAAAGAAAAAATGAAAAACGAACACGCACGAATGACCGGTCTGGAGCGAAAACCCGCGAGGGAATCTCCGGTTCGACAGCACTAAAGCAATTTATATCCCCTCGAGACTATAGGCATAACGAAGAAAATTATGTGACGCGAGACCGTTCGATCAAACGTAAATGCGTCATATTATTTATCGAGTTGCTAGATAAAAATTTAAAAAAATAATGAAAAAAAAAAAACATTATATATTTTATACAAATATATCTATATATTATATGATGTTATACTATGTCGTACATCTACCATGATTAGTGGATGCACCTGAAACGTTAATAGTGACAAATGGAAAAAAAATAATAGAGAGAAAAAAAAACAAAATACATAAAACCGAAACAAAAAAAAAAGCGTATTTCAGGACAATAATTTTTCAAAGGACACTCGTCGTCGGTCGAAGCATGATTCAACATTGCGTGTACGTTGTACCTATTACCTTTGGTGCCTGGTGGCGATGCGTATGAAAAGGAAAACAGAAAAAAAAACAGAACAGAAGAAAAAATTTAATTATTATAGTAATAATTATTATTATTAACTTTATTCGTTTTTATCTAATTGTAGTTTCTTTGTAACTCTTTGTGATATACATTGCAATAGTCTACCCGACCGAACGTTTCTTGTATTCTACGAGCACAACCTTCATTTAAAATATATATATATATATATAAAAAAATAAAAATAAAATTTCACAAATAGAAAAAAAATAATAATCACACATACATATATTAATATTCCTATAAATATACATCTCTATAGATGTTTCGTATGCGTACAACACAAGAATATGATTTTCTTTTATGCATTTATTCATTTATTTCGCGTAATTTTCATCCTTACTGATTTTTTTTATTATTCCACAATTTTATTTCAACCGCGAATGGATCATCGGCAGCGACGAATCTCGCGAGACTGACTGTGGAAAAACATAAAACGAAAATAATTAAATTGTCAGCGGCGTTGGTCTAACGGATGCGTTTCTGTTTGATAACGTTGCAGATAATATATTGCCGAATTTGCCGAGCGACATCACGTTCGAGATCTGCACGTCGTCGTCTTCGCCGCCGCCGCCTAATCGCGACGAAACGACGTTTTCGGAATCTAACGACGATAATTTCATCAAGACCGAACGGGTCGTCGGTGGTATGCATTTTCTTACCGATCAGGATGAAGAACAAACGAATATGCTGGTACCCAAGTCCGAGACGGCCGACAACGAACCGGAAGTTAGAAAACAGGTTGGTTTGCACGCCATCCGATCGTCGAAACCCCTTAAGAAAAATCGCGAAAGCAAACCTGCGAGTTAAAATTTGCGAATTGATTTATCCGAATCTGAAGAATACCTCGGATTATTATTTTTTTTTTAAGGCGATTTGTTGGTGCTCGGCTGGAGAACGGAAAAATTGTGAAGTACTTTTCTCGTTCGGAATTGGGGTTTTGCGTTAAAGACGAGAACTGTTGACTGGGTCTTGAAATCGTGCAGTCGATCGTTCTCGTAATTTCGATAGGGGATTGACGGTGTTGAAGAAAAGCACTTTGGGAAGATGTCACGTTGGACATCACCTTAAGATTAATTCGGGCTTGCTGTAATTTGATTCGTTACGTCAAATTTGGAGGGAGCAGGATTGCAAGTTTCAACTTGGAGCTTTGTCGCTCTTATATCAAAGTTGAGCTTTCGTGAATTTAATTTTTTTGAAAAATTCAAAATTCTATAAAACCCAAACTTTTCGATAGATCCGGCTTAAATTTAATACCAAACTTCCGTATGCATCATTTCATATGGAAAAAATATACTTACTTCGATATCTCAACATTTGCGAGAGCTAGAATGATGGCCCTATTTTTGCTCGAAATGGAATAGAAATTTTCAACAAAATTTCAAAACCCTGTAAAATTCGAGCGCCTGCGTCGATCTTTGCAAAAATTGCAGGTAACGGAAAAATTACAGAACTTTACATGAGTACAAAGTTTGAGCGCGGTAGCTCAAACCCTTCTCGAGTTACAGACGTTTTGGTTTTGCAGGGTCATTACGCGAACATTCGAATATTTCCGAAAAAATCAATGAATCAGGTTAAAAAATTAATTCCACGGATGAAGCGACTATGTGAACTTTGGAATTCGAAAATTTTTATATTTATTTAACGTTTTTATTTCGCAAGAGGGGATGTGGGTGGGAAAAATGCGAATAACGTTGTTTTCACAAAGCTGCTGGAATACCTCATTCAAAACGACGGTTCCGTAGTCTGCAAGTGGTGCGGCGAGGTTCTACCGTCACGAACACGTTGGTACAGACACAAGTACAAGCTTCATGTCTCGACGCAAGTCACGCAACCGGCGCCGCTCTTCAAGTGTCACAGTTGCAACGCTTATTTCAAATCGCGAAAGGGTTACATCGGTCATCTGAGCTCGAGACATTCGGACAACGAAAACGACGAGAATCGCGAGGAACCGGTCAACAAAAAAACGCGAAGAACGTCCGACGTGAGTTCAAAATTATCGTCGTGCATATTTTATATTAATTAAATCATTAATTAATTATTATATTCATTAATTTTATTTATTTCTCTCTAATTAATTTTTAATTAACAGTTCCTTACAGTTTTTAATTAGTCAATGAATTGATGAACTTAATTATTAATCAGTATTATTATTATTATTATTATTATTATTATTATTATTATTATTATTATTATTATTATTATTATTATTATTATTATTATTATTATTATTATTATTATTATTATTATTATTATTATTATTATTATTATTATTATTATTATTATTATTTTTATTTTTATTATCATCGTCATTATTATTAATAATAATTCATTTTTCAAACGGTTAAATTAATTAATAATAATGATAATGAATAACTAGAAGTTAATAACTATAACTAATTATTGATTAGCTTTTAATAAACTATTAATATTATATTATTTATATTTATTTTCTGATTAATCTTGTAATTTTCCTCCCTCGTGTTATTATTATTCGATGTATTTCTTGTTGCATTCGCAGATGGGTAAGGGACCGGATTGGGAGCAACAACGGGAGAAAGAAGAGAAATTAGTCGCTGACATAATCGATCGAGTCAAGAGAGAATGCGAAGCTCAGGGCGAAACAGTTACGAGGCGAGGATACTCTAGACGTTCCACAGTCATGAACAGCTAAGGCTGCGAAAGCTTTTAATCAAACCGACGATATGAATTTTCGTCAATGATAACGATGAGGATCGCGGAGAAAAAAAATCATCGTATCGAAAAGGAAAGGGAGATTTTAATTTTTAACTCATAATGGTAAAAAAGGGGGGAAAAATGACCCCAATGGCCAAAAAAAGGATATTCGAAACGTTAGTTAGTCTCGACGCGGGGTGCTCGGTGAAAACCAAAGAACGTTGAACACGTTCTGGTATAAAGTTCCAATTAGAAGTAGTTATCGTAAATTGGTTCGACGTTTGTGAGATGCGCAAAAAAAAAAAAAAAAAAAAACGAGTCTCACGTCGACGAAGCGAAGAGGCTCGATCGAAAAATTCAATGGTCCACCGCCAAACCAGCGTTTCTTTGTTTATTTATTTATTTTTCATTCAAAAAGCGCTTCCGGTGCATTCGAGCGGGACAAACGGAGGTTTGTAAACGAAGTATTTACAAAAAAAAAATTGATCAAACGAGTTTGATCGAACAATCGCGCGTTATACGAAAAAAATTGCTCGAATTTTAGAATAGAAAGTTGTAAACGATTCAGTGCCAAATGTAAATGGACCCAGTTCGTACGGTGATTTATTGAAAAGTTATAATCAACGTGAATATATACGTATACATATATATTGTACGTAATACGTTCGCTTGATTTTCAATGAGAGCAGTCGTTTGCTCAAATCCGCGACTGATTCAGTTTGCTTTAATTGTGATCTAAAATTTTCTTCTCTCATTTTATTCGGCTAGAATTTTTTATTTCAAAGACGTCCACGTATGCACGCGATTTTTAAATCTTAAAAACTGCGTCGTAAATCACGGAAACGCTTTTTTCAAATATTTAAAATTTATTTTTCCATTATATGATTTTTTATTTATTTTTCGTCGGCTGGATATATCGAATAAGAAATACGTACGTGGATAGATAAAGATTATAAATCGCGCGATCAATCGAAACGTGGCGCGTGTCAAAAAAAAAAAATCTGTCCATTTTTTTTCGAATATTTCGAAAGTATTTTAACGCGATTTAACGCGGTGCGATCGTTTAAAGTCCAATTGTCTTTTAGAGACGGGAAAAATTGCGCGTCCGCGTTATCATCGTTGCAGTTTTCGCGAACGCATTTACCGACGATCGCGAAACTGCTTTGATTAAAACAAAACTTTAGATAGTCGAGATCTTTGCTCATCTTATGTCCTCCCGTCGTTTCTCCGACGTTGGAAGGATTCTAACGATTTTAAATCAACCAAAAACAAAAAAAAAAAAAAGAAATAAACCGCAACGAGCCAAAAGTTCCCAAAAGTCCACCCCCGCTCGTTCTTCCATGATTCAATACCGCAATTTCGCGGAAGAAACGAAGAAGAGATGAACGAACAAACAAATAAATTCGTTTGTTGGGTTTTTATCGATATTTATTTATTTTTTATTTTTAATAATTGCTCCAAAAAAATGTGTGAATTCCGAAATGTGCTCAAAAGTAATAACGGGATGTACGTGAGAGAGAGAGAGAGAGAGAGAGAGAGACGTAGACGTAAATTCCGTACGAGAACCCCCAAAACGATTCTTCCATTTTTAGCGTTACATACACACATGATTAATTAAATTAATTTATAAGGTTGTGTAATAAATTCCCGCCGTTTTTGTATTTTATTTTACCTTACATTAGTAATTCTTAATTTACTCAATTTCTTAAGTCCCTTTCTCGATCTACAAATTTATTTGCTTTGATTTCTCGAATCGATTTTCAGGCTTTCGAAATGAAAGTTTTAGGAAGCAAAGAAATTCATTTTTAATTTGAACTTTGCCAATCAATCTTGTTGAAAATGCTTATATATACTTTGTCCAACAAACCACAAAATTGCGGACAAAAAATGATATACAAAAACGGTGATAATTTATCACAAAACCTGACAAAATCGCCAAACATATAGTGAGAGGGGAAAAAGAGAAGAATGGATGGCTCGGCGCAACTTGAATTCTTCCGTACGAATCTTTAATTAAGTGTATATTGAATCTAATCGTGAATGAAGGAATCGTAAGGCTGATACCTATCCACTTTCGAACGCGACGGTTCGACGACGATAGTTATATTCCGGGGATATATTATATACATACAACACACACACATATATATATATACATACATAAATATAGATATAAAATGATTTATTTGTTTACGATAACGAGCCGGATATTTGCGTGTCTCGGAAACCGAAAACGGAGTCGTACGGGACTCGAAGGATAATATATATACTATAAATAATTAAAACTGTACAGCGAAGGCGTAATTTTAATCGATAACGAGGGAGGGATGCATCGAGGGGTCGGGTCTCATTGCGGGCGTGACAAAGAGTGAGACGAAGAGAGCGAAAAAAAAATAAATGAAAGAAAAACAAAACCGACGAAAGACGAGAGAAGCAGTTCAAGTACCTACGTAAGTAAATCGTCCAGGGTGGCTTCGGTCGCCCCAGCGAATGTGACACGTCTGACACGAGTAACGAAATCGAAACGTATTGTGCATTATATTACGTCAAAGACAACAAATAAAATCAAAATTAAGTGATCGATAATGTGTTTCGTTTATTTTTGTTATTTTTATTTTTTATTTTTTTTTAGAAAGAATCAAATCGGGACATTGAAAAATCTCCCGCGCTTGACGGAGCCTGTGTAGGTGGGCTTTCAGTCCGGGAGATGGCGCTGGGGATGCGTTCGAACGGGATTGGCTAAAGCGGTCCAGATGATTTTCCCGAATTTCTACGGATTTTAAAGATACGAATCTTCTTATCCCTGATAAGTTATTTAGTTCACATTAACTGTGGTCGTTGATCGGCAGTAGTTTCAACGATATCGTCACTGATAAGAACGTACGAAATTCCAGGTTTCGTGGTAGAATTTGTCACGGAGAAAGTGGTGCCAATTTTCGCCGCCAGCTGGCAAACCTGACTATCGGTAAGACAGACTCGTGAAAGGAAATTGAGGCTACCTTTTGCAGTTATTTATTTTCCTGGAAATCCAAGGAAATTATTTTGATCAATCAGCTTCAGGTAGGAGGAAAAACGTTCAAAACCATCAAAAATCATCTATTTCTATTGCGGTTACACTTTTTCTCGCAGCATTATCGATCCATGTGTATGTCGATAAGCCGTGAAACAGCACTAGCGCCACCATCGCTCGGGGCACCAACCATTTCAACCCTCCCCCAAACAAAATCTTGCCAACGACTCCCTTAAGGCCACCATTCTACATACTCGCAAACTCCTGGCCTCGTTACATCCCACCGCGCACAAATTGGGGATCTGTTTACAGTGTCCATCGTTTTCTTTGCGTCCATCAAACAAAATCCAGCCTCCCTTCTCCCCCTCCCCCCACAATCGTTCATTCACGTTCGTTTTCGTCCGTGTCCCCCAAATCGCAAATACATCATCGATCGTTGAACCGCGAACCTACGGAGTCGCGCAAAACCCGTAACAATGGAACCCACGAATCTTTCGAATTGTCATCGCTGTTGAAAAAACGCAAGCTCGTGAATTGAGCTTCGGTGCAATTTCCGTGCTTCGTCTCGTTGACAACAAATCTCGTTAAAATTTTGCGGTTCGCAATGACGAGAACAATCGTCAAATCGTTCGCTTTGCTGTGTTTCGTTTGGGCCGCTGCTGGAACCACAGGACTCGATGTCACGGACGACGAACCTCTTCCCTTCGTCCATCACGGAAGATGCGAACCGATTACGATTAATCTCTGTCTCAATTTGCCGTACAACGAGACGATGATGCCGAATCTTTTGAAACATCAGAAACAGGAAGATGCTGGACAGGATGTTCATCAATACGCTCCTCTCGTCAAGATCCAATGCAGTCCGGATCTTAGATTCTTTCTGTGTCTCATGTACGCTCCGGTTTGTACCATTCTTGAGAAACCGCTGCCGCCTTGTCGATCCATTTGCGAACGAGCCAGAGCCGGGTGCGAAAGCGTCATGCGAACTTTCAATTTTCCCTGGCCTTCGAGTCTCGACTGTTCGAAACTTCCCGAATACGGTCAGGATCCGGAAGTTCTCTGTGTTGGCACCAACGAAACTTCGCCGCCTCGAACGCCCACGACCGTTCAACCGCCCATGAGAATGCCCATTCCGGAGTTTCAACCGCCTTGGCAATCGATACCCAAACCCTACGGAGATCTCATCGGAGCCAGGGATCACGGCTTTGTTTGTCCCGTGCAATTCAGCATTCCCAGGGAACACGGTTATTCGCTCAAAGTCGGGGGAAAAGTGGTTCACAATTGCGGCGCTCCTTGCGACGGAATGTTTTTTGACGAATGGGAGAGAAAGTACGCCAAAGTTTGGGTCGGAAGTTGGGGAGCTTTGTGCGCCGTGTCTTGCTTCTTCACGTTTCTGACGTTTCTGATCGACACGGATAGATTCAGGTGATTATACCATTTTTATCTGGGTGTCTACTCTCGTACAGGAGGCCTTAGGTTTACGGAGGAAGCTCTGTCAAGGAAGTTCCTTCAATGATGCTATGTTAAATTTTGTAACGGAGTCAGCTCTGTAGGCGTTAAACCGTGCATGCGCGTCAAAAATAGGCCACCAGGATTTCCTCGATTTCCTTTGGTTTTTTTTAAGGGTTTCAAAAGACTTTAGGAACATTTTCGATTTGTCAACAAATTTTTTCAGATATCCGGAACGTCCGATAATCTTTCTTTCGGTGTGCTATCTCATGGTCGCTCTGGTCTACGTCGTCGGATGGGCGGCGAAGAATGACATCGCTTGCCGAGAGCCTTTTCCGCCGCCTCCTGAGATGCAGGTAAAAATGGTTTCCACCATAACCCAAGGAACCAAACACGAGTGGTGCACCCTTCTCTTCATGGTTCTGTACTTCTTCGGCATGGCTTCGAGCATCTGGTGGGTCATTCTCACCCTAACTTGGTATCTCGCGGCTGGCTTGAAATGGGGACACGAAGCCATCGAAGCTAATTCACAGTACTTCCATTTGGCCGCTTGGGCCGCGCCGGCTATCAAGACGGTCACGATATTGGCCATGGGAAAAGTCGATGGTGAGAAAGCTTCTTAAAGCGTGTCTAAAAAAATCTAACAAAAATTCACTAAGCTCATACGATCCAAAAGATACTAAAAAAAATAATAATCGACCACCGGAGGACCGAAGACTTCTATTCCAACCTGAATTAAAATAAATATCGTCCATTTCGTCTTCATTTCCAGGCGACATACTGTCGGGAGTTTGCTACGTCGGTCTCTGGAACGTCGAGGCTTTACGCGGTTTCGTTCTCGCTCCTCTCTGCGTCTATCTCGTCCTCGGCACGATATTTCTTCTCGCCGGATTCGTCTCGCTCTTCCGCATACGCACGGTCATGAAACACGACGGAACGAAAACCGACAAACTTGAAAAACTCATGATAAGAATTGGAATATTTTCCGTTCTCTATACCGTACCCGCTCTAATCGTTATCGCTTGTTTGTTCTACGAACAAGCTTATTTCGACAGTTGGATGCTCACCTGGAACATGGAAATGTGCTCGAGACCGGGTTTGCAATCGCTCTATTCGATTCCATGCCCGGTAGGCGAACGCACGAGAGATCTCGGTTATCGTCCCGAATTCAAAGTTTTCATGATCAAGTATTTGATGACGATGATCGTCGGTATAACGAGTAGTTTTTGGGTATGGTCGAGCAAGACGCTTACAAGTTGGCGACAATTCTTCAATCACATACGCGGACGTCGCACCGAGGCGTACGTATGAATTTGTAATTAAAGATAAAAATGAATGAATGAAATTTTATCCACGCGTTTGGAAATTTGATCGATCGTTTCGATCGATCGGGGAAGGACTTGTGACGTCATGACGATTCGAGGACGATAAACCGTTCGGTTCTTCGAGGTTGGATGATGATAAATTTTTAAGGGGTTGTGTCCAGTTTTTTGCGGGAATTCTGAGGGATTTTTATGATTTTTTAGGTGGAAATCCCTTAATTTTTGTGCAAATAGCGAGGATGACCACTTGAAAAATTGAATAAAGAGAAGTAGAACAATTACAAAATTCTGTGATTATGGTATTAAATATATTGAGGGGCAAGAGACTGGGTTTAGAATTGGGGGGAGAATCGATCGTGATATCGTCCTCAATATCGTGCCAACTAAATATATTATTCTAATGCTCATGATTATTATTATTGTTCCGGTGAAATTGCAATTGAATCTCAACGAAGAAAAATAACATAACTTAAACTAATCGCATTCCGCAACCGAGAAAGATTCTGACTGTGACGTGATTACCGAACGCGTTTATTTTTTACTCTAGAGTCTATCGGTATGACAAACAATATTTCCTATATATTATATAGTTGTATAAAAAAAAAATGGTCACGCTCAAAATACGTACGATCGAACGTGTTCAAAGTTTACGAAAAAAAATCGTTCCTCGAACCGCGTTAAATGTTTTTTTTTTATATCATTGTTTTAAAAAAAAAATCTTTTTCTTGATGGGAATGAGATGTGGTAACGCAAAACTAAAGACTTTGACTAGCGACGAAATAAATTCGCGAAATCTTAAGCATCACTGCCTCAACTAACGTTGATGACTACTTAAATACTCGATCAATTTTTTTTTATACGTACGAGTTTTAAATAACATATTTGGTTGTGTAATAGAATCTTGTATTTTAATTTTTTTCTCCGGAATTTTGTGATTCGTTAAGGGAAGTATATACAGGCATTTCGAGCTCCTTTCATTGCTGTACAAACTGATCTGCTTTAATTTTCCTCTCCTTTCTGGAACTCCCATTTCAAAAGCCTGAAAATTAATTAAGATTAATTAATTCGAAAAATTGGAGGAGATAAGTTTGTAGAACAAGAAAAGGACTTGCGAATGCGTATTCATACTTTACCTAACAAATCACAAATTAACGAAAGAATGAAATGCAAAGACGGGAATTTATTACACAACTTGATACTTTTAACACCGTCAAAACGAGTTTTTACACGTAATAAACGATAACTCGACGTCTTCGAGTTGGAAAATAAAAAAATCTCATACTTAATTATCGTGTGCTATTATTAATTAGGTAAATGATGTATATAAATGCAGTTTTAGTTTTGCTATGTACAATAATATATTTTTAAATACTCGTGTAAATATTCGTCGTGAGAGTCCGAAAGCGACTGCTCAATTTCCGGTACGGTAGTTTACAAATGAAGGGCGTAAACCGATACTCCAACGCACGTAGAAAGTCGAATGTAATGGATATGAGCAAGAAGAATCAAGCAATCGACACTCCGAGTCGTGAAAATGAAAATTAAATTACTCAGTATCCGGAGGCTTCCTGCCGGCTATTTAATTAATAATGATTTTATCTTGTTTTTCTTTTTTACATTTTAAAAATTATTTTTTAACGAAAGTTAGCTACATGAATTTCGTCCATCACAATTGTCGAGCTTTTGTGTAACGTGTAAGTAAAGATTCAGAAATATTGCGCGCTTGCTGCTGCAAATTATTCTACTCCGAATACGAATTATATATATATAAATACATATATAGAGGGAGGGACGTCCCAAATTAACGGATTGGAACCCTTCTAGATCCTGAAGTGTTCGATGATTTAAAAAAAAAGTATCTTATGGATACTACGATTTCATTCATTTTTATTTAGATTTTTTACAGCCCTTCTTCTCGCCCCATCGATCTTCTTTTTAAGAAGAGGTAACCGCTATTTACATCATTGTGAGATGAATGCAATTTTTTTCCCAGATACTTTATCGAAATTGAGTAACTTTTTTCATAAAATTGGAGCCATATTCCTAATTTTTATATATTTCTTACTTTGACAAAAATTCGAGTTTTTAAAAATTTTCAATATATAATAATTGTTTTCCATCTAAAAGAAGCAAAAATTGACTCTACCATGCAAAAAAAAATCGATATTTCGATCATTTTTTATAAAAAAACGATCTTTTGATTATTTTTAAGAAAAAGAGAATTTCTTTTCAACAAATATTTAAATTCATGAAAAAATATTGAGATTTAGGATTTTTTCCATAAATTGAAAGAAAAAATGAGTGTGGTCGTAGGTTTAAAAATATACTTGAGAAAATCATCGACCACATCCGGAGATAGGATTTAAATCCGGTGATTTGGAAAGTCCATCCCCATATATACATAAATGAACAAGTATTATTGGAATAAAACGAAAGAAAATCTTGTAGGGGGGTTAAACGGTGTGCGTGTTCATGTTGCTGCACACGCAGAATGTCGTACGTTGATATACCTAATAATGTGTAATTATTAACGTAATCTTTATATTCTTTATATATAATAATAAATAATGTAAACAAAAATAAACACGACCGTGACGATCAACAAATCAAAAATAACCAATCGTCTGTCGATCAACGAATTTATTTCATCATTATCTTCAACGAACTCAAGGAATCACGCTTGACAAGCGATAAAGCTAAGTAATCAAGAAAGAAAAATACATAGTTTGTACAAATTTTGTTGTTTTTTTTTTTTCGTCTTTTAATAATTATCATGTTTTCGGCATTTTTAGAATTCCAATTCTGCGCAAATATTTGACGAGAAACGGCGTAGATGCGAGGGTAACCGATATTCTAGCTGGTGCGAAAACTTTGTGAACGGCATAAGCTATGAGAAACGTCGACGAATTTGCCAATGCGTTATCCAAACGTTCGCTCGTTCCGTAAGAAATTTTTTTGACAAAAGCTCCGACGTCTAATCCACTGAAACAAAAAAATAAATATTTTTTTTCTTCTGTTTTTTTAATTGATTGATTGAATTATACGTGGATTAAACAGAGTTGCAAGCATTATTTGACGATGAAAATGGGAAGATGTGGTAAATAATTGAATTGATGAGGAAAATTGAATATTTAATTGACTATCGTTATCGCTCGGACGTTAACCCTTAATCTGTGACTTTATTGTCAACATTTTTATTCTGTAAGCATGGGTTACTCCTGCCTGGCTCTTAAGGGGTTATATGGAGTTGATTTCGGCAAGATTTATTTAAAAAATTTTTTAGAATTATTAAAAGGGATTTTCATGATTTTTATAGCCATTTTAATATGATTTTATTCCAGAAGTGCTGCAAAAATTTCTCTTCACAATATAATCATACAAACAAATAAAAGCGTGAAGTACTCATCGTATTGCCAAGGCACGAGTGATCCACGGTTACCGATTAAGGCTTAATTATCACAACTGTCAGCTACGACTTTTTTAATATTATCAAAGCGCACTGACCTAGATACAGCGATGTAACAAACACCGAGCGATATCAGCGATATTCCAACGTGAAAGACAATGACCGTGCTCCCGTAATCCTTAACGGCTTTTTTTAGTTTTGCCGATTTTGATAGAGGAACGACGGTCGCGCTATCGCCCGTATTTTCACTCTTTTCAGGGGTTTCTAATTTTTTCGTATTTCCCGCGGACGCGCTACCGCTGTCCGTCGAAAAGTTCATGAAACTGTCGTATCTCGGATTCACCAATACCGGTTTTAGAATGACGGCGACGGCGTTAGTCGGAAGACCTGAATCGGGGGGCGGAAATAAATCACATGGTTCTTGCAAACGTTGATTTTTTCCTATTGAGATTATTTTGACGTTATTTAATCGAGGGGTTGGCAATGATTGAGCTTAAATAAGAGTTATGGATCGTACGTTAATGTGTAGATGGGTGTTGCCAAAGCTTAAGGGGTTAAAGTCGTATTCAAAGCTCCCGAACAAAGCTTCGTCGCTCCGATAATTAACAAGCCCGAGTTTATAGTTTGAAAAAAATGATTAACCCTTGAAACTAACCGTTTCCGCGTGATTTTCGTTTCGTCTCTCGAGCTTTGACAATTTTGTAATGCGAATTTTGCATATCCTCGGCAATGTACTTGCTGTCCTGAGCCCATTGGCCTCCGGGCATGTTGAAGTGCGATGCTTTGCCGCTCGAACAAAACGGAATCGGCACGTTGCTCTGCATCGAACTGTTCAAACTTACAGCGCCGAAACAATCGTAAGAATCTACGTGATTGTCGCCGCCGGAAGCACGCGCGGGTCCCCAATTTCCGCTATTAGCTTCGAAAGATCTTTTCGTTTGTCCTTCGCGTCCTCCGACGCTCGTGACGTAAGCCAAAACCGGTGCGGCGATGTCGCGAGCGCGTTCGGGAGTGAAACGTCCGGTTTCGTTGTTAAAAATTTCCGATACGTTGTTTGGCAATGGCAATTTGGGGGCGGAAGGATAACGACGGATTCCGGAGAGATGGAGGCTTTTTGATTTTGTCGAGGGTTTCGAGGCTTCGTTGATGTTGGAACGGGGATGATTGACGCGCGGTTCGGACAACGATCCGATGGCTGAAACATTTGGGGTGGAGGTTTATCGTTTATTGCGTGGCGGAGGGGAAATTTATTGATAGGAGGCGCGATTAATGTTTTCATTGAGGTAAATTTATTTTTTAGATTCATTTATGTGGTTGGATGTTTTTATAGAGGCTGTGTGATGGTAAGAAAGTTATCGGGACTTTCATGTCGATTTGTTGATGATGAATGGAATTTTTGTTATCGATTTTGCGCTGAATTTATGGAGAAGTTCGGATTTTATGGGACTTTGAATTTTTTCGGGAACATTTGGGTTACTTTGTAGTTTACGTCGATTTGACTTATTGAACCAAAAATCGTGGCAGTAGATGGAATATCATTTAATCGGACTGTGTATCAAATTTGGCGAAAATTGGTTGGAGCGATCAAATTTTATAGGACTTATAGGAATTTTATAGGAACTTTATAGGAATTTGTTGAAGCTATACCATGACAGCAATAAGGAGAATTTACAAATTAAAAACTTGCGAACTGTTTCCTCTAAATTAATACTAATCCACAACCAATCAAGAATAATCAATAAAAATATTTTCTCCTAGAAAAATTCGTGCCTTCAAATAATAATTTTAAAAAAAAAAGTTCTCAAGTTTAAACTTGCGCCTTCTCCTCCATCATTGTTCCAAAAATTCAACAACAAGCCACCGACAATCCTCACATCACTCCTCAATCCAAACGATTATAATACGAATGACGCAGCGCGTTTTCGATTAAAAGCGGCGTTGCCGCCGCATTAATTGCGTCGTCGTAGTAAAAAAAAATCGTGCGAAGCAAATACATTCGACTCCCACCTGGATGCGTGTAACGAGACAAAACCGTGGTCACATCTCTCGAACACCTGATCCTCGATAACGCCATGATCACTGTCGATCCTCGAAGGATCAAATTCCTCGTCTCGGTGACGTCTCAAAGACGCTTTATCGCCTTAACGTTTGATTATCGCGAGGAAATAACCGAATGCAAAACTTTCGGCGTCGCAGATGCTTCACGAAGAACTCGGTATGACTGAAAGAATCACGGTTGCAGGGGAGGGAAGAGGGAGGGCGAACCTGTTGGTATCGGAAATAAACAGATTTCTGTGACTACGTGCGAATGTAGATTTTTCTTTCCTTCTCTTCGGTTTTTTTTTCGTTTCTTCGTCGACCTCGACTCGAAGTACGGAACGCGAAGAGTGGTTAAACCGGTTTTGAACGAACGATCGTCGTAATCGCGTCTACGTCAGCATCGGAGCGAAATTAGTTAGTCTAATTACTTAGACCGGCTCCACGTGGGTTTGTTGCGGAAATGATTTATCTGTCATTCACGTATTTTTGCGTCGATCTCGCGACAATGTAACGCTCGTTTTTGTACGTACATTGTTGTTTTACGATCACTGACTTTCTGTTTTCGTGGCTTTTCGATTTCTACGGATTGGCGGTTGGAGACGTGACGTCTTTACTGTATTATTTATCCGATCATCTGTTTCGGAGCCGGCCATTTTGGTCGCGGATTTTGACGCTTGCGTACGGCCATGATGGCTGTCCCGGTAATTTTGATTGAGATGAGGGAACGATTATTAGGATTGAAGGTTTTATCCGAACGATTGTTTACTGGGGATAATTATGATGCTTTGCCGATTGTCGTAACGATCCCCCCCCCCCCCCCCCCCCTGCGGAATTCCCTCGGCCTTGTCGTCTCCGACGGGGGCGGTAAAGTGGGTTGAGCAATGTGTTTTCGATGCCGGTTTATGTTCTCGAATGAGGGAAACATGCGATAACGAGGCTGTAAGACGTCGAACAACGTCGAACACTGACGTATATTATTTTTTAATGTGGATTGTTTTATTTTTGTTTGTTGAAGTAAGGTTTTAGGCTCGTTTTTGGGGGGAATCTGTGATTTCAATCTGCACTCTCCACTTTCAAAATATGTATATTGATGTCTATTTTTATCTGCACTTTCTACCTTAAAGAATTGTAAGTTATCGGCCGTGGCGGGAGAGAGGGGAGATAGACCTTAATTTTGCAGCATTCATTTTTATTTGAAAGACAATTCAATTTATTTACAAAAAATGTTAACATCTTTTTAAATTTTCAATCGGAAATTATACTTATTTTTAATAGCACGCACGTTATACACTACTATACTGGAGATAATATTTTTTATTACTTTCCTTTTTTGTCGATAAGAGTTTATGAGAATTTTATTGCAACTTTAATTTCTAACTTTAGTTTGAGAGCTCCAAAATTTTTACCGCTCGGGGCCCCCACTTGACTTGAGCCTTCACTGGTTACTTCATGTGTAGCACAAAAATTCTGTAAAAATTCTGAAATACTGTATCACTATTCTACTTTACAATACTATCATCATTTTATTTTTGAACGAAAAATGGTGTACAAAAATAGAAAATGGTCGGAAAACGTAGATGGAGTATAAGAAATTGGGAGGACCACAAACGGCCCATCTACACAATTCTAGGGTTAAGGTGGTTTCCAAACCCCCACAAGAGCACCAAAAAAGAACGCGTATTACTTCCATCGCTATGGACAGGAACCATATCCATTCCCTGCTGATATCACGTTAATCTGGTGATAAGCCGATAAATCCGCGATCATTCAGGACTCCAAGCTACAGGACGTTGTTTACAGTCACCAATCGCTCAAACTAGCTCCGACAATGTCCCAAATCGCCCGCAATCGCGGCAAGGTAAACCTAATCTTCCTCATATCCGTGAAAAAAAAGGAAAACCCATGAATACATGTGTACCTAATATTGTTACGTTCTTATCTATGATCCGGGTGATAACCTCTGAAAACGAACGCGTATCAGAGATGAGTAGGGAGATTGATACAGCGGCCTATTCTCTGGGGGTAAAACTACTTCTCATTCGTCGAAAATTCCCGACATCCCACCACTGTCAAGTAAGTGGCGGCGTGGTGGGGCGTCGGGAATTTTCAAGGGAGTGGGGAGAACGTCGTTCAAGTTGTGGTGGGGCGTCTTTAACGGGTGGCACACTCAGGAACGGATTCGACCGTTCGAGCGCCTTTAATAACAGCTGGGGCTGCGCGACATCGAGAGGCAAACGCGGTTCAGCGTTCGGACTGGCTAAGTTTGACCCATCATAATCGATGCGTGCTGTGAAATACTTGAATGTCGTCAAATGGATCAAGTAATGCCTAAAAAAGGTTGATTTTAATAAGATATAGGGAAATAATATGTAGCAAAAAATGTTTTTAAAAAAAATTTCTTTCTTGGGATTAAAAATAATAGATTGCACTATTCGGGTTATTCCGGGGAAAACCGTTCACGAATAATAAATTTAAAAAATATTGATAGCATCCTATTCGAGCTGCCGTGATAGCTACAGTGGTAGCGTGCTTGCGTGGGAACTGAAAATTTGTAGGTTCAAGTCCCGAAGGTAATTTTTTTTTTCCGAAATGTTAATCATACAATCATCTGGAGAAATGCGATTAAATTTTTATTCCCTGACATTTGATTTTTCTTTCAAGTCAAAAACTTCGTTTGGGCATTTCCCTTCCTTCGTCTCCGAAAATAGTTCTTTATTCGTTCAAGGTTTGTAGCAAGAATTTATATTGTTAAATTATGGTTTGACCCCGTGTCTTGAATAAAAATTATACGTTCAATATGAAATCAAACTAATTTTCGGCTCAAAACGGCACAATGCAACACAGGAATGATTGCAATTTGTCTTTGATACAATCGTAATAATTGAACATAACATACAATATTGTGTAAACGGGGAGCAAATGTATATTACGTTTAATTATTTTGATAACTAAAAAAATGAATACTCACCACGAACCTTGAACGAATAGAGTACGATTTACGGAAACAAATACGAATAAATGAGCAAAAAAGTCTTTTTATTGGAAAAATCCGCCCACTTCTGCCCCGGCTGGTCTTCAATTTGAATGAAATTTTTTTCTGAAAGTACTCCTCAAGTTCCTCTGTAGAAAGTGGTATAAGTGGTGTCTATTATTTTTCATTGAATTTCAAAGATTATTAAATTTGGAAAACTCGCACAGTATATCCGACGGGGAAAATTCAGACTTAATCGCCCCACGTCAAAATCTGCACTTTGAACTATCGGGAAACAATATAAAAAAATTGGGAGGCCTATGGTTAGTGCCCATGGTAAGCAATGCCTATGGCTATTAATCCCTACAGCTATTTATGTTTATTTTGTGTGACTCTTTACGAGCCGCGCAAGTAACTTCTCGATTTGCTAGTAAAATTTTTAAATTATGTTTTCTTCAGAAAACTAAAAAACGATACCAAATTGGACAACAATCGAATCAGCTCTAAGTTAGAGCAGAACACATCGATTCCATTATCGATCAGTCTGTACGTACGTGCGTACAGACACACACACGCACACACACGCGTGCGCCACGCGCATTTCCAAGGAAATGCAGGTGGCGTCCACTTTCTGCATAATTACCAAAAAAACTTTTGAGAGTTGAGAAGTTACTCAAAATCGCATTTGAAATATAAAAGTCGATTTTTCGCAAAATTGTATTTTTAAAAATTTTTGAAAGTATTTTTCTCGAAAAGCTGAGAAAATTTCACGTAATATATGCAGAAATAAAATTGGGACCTCTGTTATGACTCGTTGAATCACCAAATGTATGACAAAACAACTAAAACCTCAATTTATATTTTTTTATTTTCAAATGAATCGTATTGATGTTTCTATTACAATTGCACAGTGACGTAAAACCGTGTTCGCCATAAATACATGAAAACCATATGATCAAAGATGAAACTTAGAGTCATGTGGTGACGCTGTCAGTTTCGCAAGTGCACCATCTACAACTTAAGGGTGAGGTCAGATTAGTTCGTTATTGAAAAAGGATATTATTGATAATTTTTTTGACGATACAGTTGATATACATTTATTTCTATAATGACTACTCAATAACGTAACGTTAGAAGAATATTCTTAAAAATTTTTATTAACCTTTATGATCAATTTTTCATTTACAAAATTCAGAATGTTGCCACTTCAAAATACGATAAAATAAAATAAAACGACGTCATTACCTGCAGAAACTTATCAACTAATCAAATCATTTTGGTTTCTTGATCTCAGTATTATGAATCATTTCAAAATGAGAAAACATAAATTGAGGTTTTAGATGTTTTGTCACACATTTGGTGATTCAACGAGTTATTAACGAGGTTCCGATTTAATTTTTACATATATTAGGTACGTAAAAATTTTTCAGCTTTTCGAGAAAAATACTTGAAACATTTTTTTAAATATACTTTTGCGAAATATTGACTTTGATGTTTCAAATGCGATTTTAAGTAATTCTTCGGGTCCCAAAAAAGTTTTTGTATTTTTTTTCGAAAAGCTGAGTTTTTTTTCCATAGAAGATAGGTGGTCGACTCAAATTTTTTTTTCTATCAAAACACTTTGAGAAATTAATAAAAACAAGAAAAACATAAAAAACTCAGAGAATTACCCATACAACTACAGCAACAATAACGAAGGGAAAAATCCAAGAAAAACTCAGAGTTCTTTTCTCAATGGGGGCTTCCGTTTCTCAAAGTTACAAACAGATCGCTGCTATCGACGGCCAAAACCGGTACTTGAATTAATTATAATAATAGTTTGAACTATTATTATAATGATTAAACGTGTTTTTCATGACGAAAAAAGCTGTAACTCCTAAATGAAGCCAACGGAAAAATTGAGCGGGGTCTTTTTGTTTTTATTCAAGAAGTAAAACAGAAGAAAATAAAATGGCCGTTTTTCGAGATATTCAATATTTAGACGATTAATTGTTACTTAATAATAGTTCAAACGGTGTAACATAATTGTACATATCTTTATCGCAAAGACCGTGTGAAGACAAAAAAAAGCTTACCTGGTTTTTTAATTTATCATTGGCCGTTGTTGAGATATATCGATTTGAAATACCGAATCTCGTCAATAATTGAAAAACTTAATTCCATTGCATCTCAATAACGGGCTCTAAATACGTCAAACCCCGAAACACCTGTCTCTTCATTTTCGACGTATATCAACATAAAAAATCGTGGGTCAAAAATGTTGATTCGACGGTATGCAGCTTCCGGTTTCACCGTGGAATCCCCCATATACTCATATCTGTAAACTAATATATGCTTATCTATGCGTATATATGTTACTATGTTCGTTACAACGAGCGGCCAATAGTTCCCGGTGCAATATGAATTATCGCTGAGAAATGAACCGAATTAAACGTGTTTTTATCACAAAAAAATCTGTAACTTCTAAACTAAGTCCATAGCCAAATAGAGACTGGTCTCAATCGTTTCGTTTTTATTCATAGAATTTAGGAAAAAAAAATAAAAAAAATCAAATAGGTGTTTCTTTGAGATATTCAATGTTTAATCGATTAATTGTTAATTAATAACAGTTCAAACAGTGCAACATAATTGTACTTATTTTCATTGCATAGACCGTGTAAGGACAAAAGAAAAAGCTCCCTTGGTTTTTTTAATTATTATTGGCGGTTGTCGAGATATATCGATTTGAAATTCGAAATATCGTCAATAATTGGAAACCTTCAATCTACTGCATCTCATTAGCGGGCGCTGAAAACGGCAAACCCCGAAACACGTGTCTCTTCATTTTCGATGTAGATTAATGGAAAAAATCGTGGGGCAAAAATTTTGAGTCAAGGGTACGCGACTACCCGGAATGCCATGGAATGCCCCATATATAGTTAAATAGAAGAAAAAATTTACTTACTTTTTAAAAACTTTTTTTTTCAATTTCTTAAACGGAAATTAAACTTTAGCCACCTTGAACTTTTTGGGCCGACGCTTCGTTCGGAAGTTATAGCTTTTACTCGACATAAATAACCCGTAAATATTTACCCGGTTGTCAAGAAAAAACCTATAACTTTAGAACGGAGCGTCGACACAAGTCTGGCTGGTTGTCAACATTTTCGTTTTCGTTCAAGGAATTTGAAGAAAAATAAATTTCAATAATTGGGGATATTTTTTTTTTCATGTAATCTTTGACTACTAAAACATGTATATTTACGGGTTTTTTATAACAAAAAAAGCTATAACCTTCGAAAGAAGCCTCAGCCCAAGTTCGGCAGGGTTTCAAAATTTTTGTTTTCGTTAAAGGTATTGGGAAAAAAATAAATTTCAATAATTAAGAATACGTTTCTTTCATGCAATTTCTTACAAATAGCATACGTATATTTACGGGTTTTTTATGACAAAAAAAGCTATAGCTTCCGAACGAAGCGTCGGCCCAAATAGTTCAAGGTGGCTGAAGTTTTCTATTCCGTTTAATTGAAAATTTTTTTTTTTTTTGAATTAAGGGTACATTTTTTGTCCTATTTCACTTTCAATTTTAAATCGCTTATGAGTAATTGTTGAATTTCTGCAACATAATCGTAAATGTTTTCATTGTATAGAGCGTTCAAGAACACCCGTGGTTCTTTAAGTCATCACTAACCGTTGCTGAGGTAATTCGATTTGAATGACGGAGCATGGTCGATAGTCCAAAAAATTCGTTTGACTGTACTCAAAAGCAGGGGCTCAAAATAAAAAACGCTGAAATTCGGCTCTTTTCATTTTCGATATATATTGATGTAAGAAATTCGGGGGCAAAAATGTTGACCCAACTGTCCTCAGCTGCGGAAACCTCCCGAAAGACCCGATTGACTGGACCTGTAAATTTGAGCTCTCTATCTTAACACTAAGGGACGCCTGAAAAGTGTTGAATATTTTTTTATCGACGTTTGAAATTTTTTTTTCCTATTTAAACAATATAAAGTTGAGCTCAAAAAGAACTCGTTTTTCAAATTTAAGCTCTCCATCATGATATAGTGATAAAGCGTGTCCGTGAATTTTCTTTTTTCACTTTTTTGTTAACTTTTTTTTTTAATTTTTCCTAGTTGCAAAATTTAGTAGTGACCTCAAAGAATCAAGATCTTTCAAATTTTAGCGCTTTATCTTAATATTAAGGCGTACCTGTCAACTTTTTTTAAAATTATTATATAATTTATTTGTATTAAAAAAAAATGTATTCCACTTGAAAAATCTTAAGTTGACATCGTAAGAAGAAGATCCTCCAAATTTCAGCTCTCAATGTCAATAGTGAGGCGTACCCGTGAATTTTTCATTTAATTTCATTACTTATTTTTCTTTCATTTTCATTCTTTCATTTAGAGGACTTTAATTTTACGAGATTAACGTTCGATTGCCGAAGAAGCATCGAAACTGACTGAGAGCCGATTTCAGAAAAAAAACATTTTCTGTGAGGCCGTGGACATTTTGTTTCGGCTAGTAGAAATATATAAAGGATGTGAAGTTTGAAATGATAATTCAAATTCATTTATTTATTAATAAAGAATGATTTTTTTTGTATTTTGAAAAAAAACTTTTGATCATGACATGAAAATTAAAACAGAATATTAAAACAGTAATTCTTTATTTTATACACTACCGGAGAACATTATCAGGCCACAAACGTGCTCGTAAAAATCACTGGTTTTTGAACGTCGACATCTTTCAGATGAAAAACGCTAAGAAATTTCTGCAAGCACTATTGAAAAGCTTATGGATGTTTGAATTTATTAATATTAAAAAGAATATATTTCCATCATTAAGGATTATTCCCAAATTTTCTATCTTGATTTTGACTTATAGAGAAACTTAATTTTTTCTTATTTAAAATTTCTCACGCCTCACTTCTACATTTGTATCTTTAATTTGAGCCCAAGAACCACGAAAAATCTTAGCTGGTTCTTGAGTTATCATAAAGATTGTGCAAACGTGAGTGAATTGTGTTCTCTTGAGAAGGCAGGAGTGCTGTGAGTTATACCTGATATGAAAATATCAATGGACTCGATTATTTATAAGCTTTTCATCGGTCAGACTTAATTTTCAAAGGTTTGTGTTCAATACAAAATAATATTTGCAATAATCGTTTATCTCGGAAATTTTACATAAATATACGCCATCAATGGAGATTTATTTTTTCGATAATATGCTAAACAATTTAGTTCAAAAATATAAATTTCACCGAATACGCGATATAATTATAACCAGAATGAGTTAGAAATAAATGCAAAAACATCGATGTACGGAGACACTGTGAAGGGAAATACATCAACGCTCGATCATCGTTGCGCGGCAAGCCAAGAACGCTTGTCGAAACGAGATATTCACGGCGGCGTCGAAAATCCTTCCCTCTACTACAATACATCCTAGCCAGCCTTCCTGTACGTGCACTCACACACACCACTCCGAGCTATGCCTGTACGCAAGCGGTTCAATGCGGCCGAGAATTTGCTTTAGGCTACCCGGTATACGCTAAACGAGCAAAAACGACGGCGTCTTTTCCACGTCGACCACGAGGCGTCGCCTATGCACGACCAACGAATGAGAAGCAGCCGGAATGGCCGATATACGGCTCTGTATCAATCTCCCTACTCATCTCTGCGCGTATGGTCGTGCGATTTTGTCTCACTCGCGCATGTGCCATCCAACTCTACCGATTCACCCGGCCGACCGCAGAGACCCCTCAAGGTCACCAAAAGCTGTAGGCCAGTAGTGTCAGAAATTCGTGGAGGGGATGAAAAAGAAAAAAAAACGCCAATGGTCGAGCAACGTTCCAGTACCATCCGTAATCCGTTCAATTCGCGTCTCGTGGCTGTCCCGTGCACCGTCCCGATCAATTAGGATTTTAATTGAAACGTCTTTGAGCACAATCGTTCGATAATACAGCAATGGCGCAAAGCTCACGACTCGTCGCGATCAATCAAGCTACGGGTTTGTTCAAGAATCGTGGAAATGGAATTACTTATTACTGCTCGAGATTGGCGAGGTTTGTATTCAATTGTTTCGAATTTATGGGCCACATGTCGTATGTCTGTCTCTCTTCTTCGATCGGATTGTTATCAGCGCGAGGGAGATGACTGCAGTGTTCCCGAAGTACTTTTCTTCGGCATGGTTGACCTCTCGATTGAAGGACGAGAACGGTTGACTGCGGGATTTCAAGGGCCAGTCGATCGTTCTCATTTTTTATTCGAGAAATCAATAATGGTCGAGAAAAATGCTTTAGTTTTTGTAATCGACCAAAGAATCGCTTCGAATCATGTGCTACTGCTCGGTCGGTAATAAAAATCTGAAAGCAGTTTTCTCGATCCCGATTGATTGTTTTTATGAATAGTGAGAACGATTGACTGCGTCTCACAAATCTGCATTTAACCGTTCTCGTATTTCATCCGCGGAATCAATTATGGCGGAGAAAAATGCCTTTGAAATTTTCGGCTATCTCTTTCGCACTTATGGCGAGTATGAGAGAGACGGATGACACGTAGCACATCGCCTTAACGCTCGATTCGGCGGTGCGAAGCACATGTCTCGTTTGACCTATTTCACCTCTGACTATGGGGCGTTGATCTTTCAGCTCGTGGTGGTCCCAAGTCGAAATGGGTCCACCAGACGCTATTCTGGGCGTTACAGAGGCTTTCAAGCGAGATCAGAATCCCAACAAGATCAATCTAGGAGTCGGAGCTTACAGGGACGACAATGGAAAACCTTTTCTTCTGCCCAGCGTTCTAAAGGTATTCCATCGTTACAAAAATCTCTGGCAGAGGAATCGACATTCGTTCGATAGAAATATATTTCAAATACGTTTTTGATCGAGCAACTCTGATTGATCATCATCGAACGATTGAAATATGATAACGTCGTTGGATAAATATTGCTAATTCCGATGTATTTGTTTCGTCTCGACTAGGCCGAATCAAAAATCAAGGGAAAGTCGCTAGACAAGGAGTATTCGCCAATTTCCGGTAATCCAGATTTTTGCCAGCACAGCATCAATCTAGCCCTCGGCGATGGCAGTGACGTTGTTACGAACAAGTTGGTTCGTACCTCAGAATTCCATTTCATCATAATAACCATTTCTACGCACATTATTATTATTTATTCCTATTTTTACTCATTTATTAATTATTCAATCTACTTTTTTTGTTTTATTATTTTTATTCATTGTTATTATTATTATTTTAGAACGCAACGGTCCAAGGAATCTCGGGAACCGGATCCTTGTGCATAGGAGCATACTTTTTGTCGCGTTTCTTCCCCGGAGCCAAAGAAATTTACTTGCCGACCCCTTCGTGGGGAAATCACACTCCTCTCTTCAAACTCGCGGGTTTGAACGTCAAATCTTATCGTTACTACGATCCGAACAGTTGTGGCCTTGACTTCAAAGGAGTATTGGAGGACATTTCGGTAAATAACGATCACCAAGATCCGATAAAATTCACTCAGCTATCGATTTTTAGCACGTTAAGGGATTAAATCTAATTGTTTGCAAGAAAAGTGAGGGATGTTTTAATTCCATTTAACCCCTTAAATAAATTTGACCGTCGTGATTTTTTTTCCCAGAAAATGCCGGAAAAATCGATCATTCTTCTGCACGCTTGTGCTCACAATCCCACCGGCGTTGATCCGAGACCTGAGCAATGGGCCGAACTTTCCGAGCTTATAAAAAATCGAAATCTATTCCCGTTCTTCGATATGGCGTATCAAGGCTTCGCCTCCGGTAAGATAAGACGCGCCGGAATAATTTGAATGAGAGCAAACACGCGAGCTGTCGTCGTAGCGAAAAATAGAACGACGTGGAATTTATACGACGCGGATTTTTCTGTTCAGGTGACGTCAGCAGAGATGCGGTGGCTGTGAGAATGTTTGTCAAAGAGGGTCATCAAATTGCTTTGGCTCAGTCGTACGCCAAAAATATGGGACTCTACGGTAAGAATTCATTCATCCCTTGGCTGGAATAATTCGCGGGTGGAAAAATTGTACTTTTTTTTTTTTTTGAAAAATATTCATATAAAAATTAGAAAAAGAAGCAAATTCGGTACTTGAAATTTTTTTTCACTCAAGGTTTATATATATGTAGGGTATTTTTTAAAAGGGCTTGCTATGGGGAACACGAGAATATTTTTTTCTGAATTTTAAATACCCCATTCAAAAAGATAACCCGAAAAATATAAAAAAATAAAATATTCCTCCCCCTCCTTTATTTCCGAAACTAGTGGACGTAAAATTCCAAAAAAATCAGAGAATATAACCCCTTAATTGCAGTTTACAGAAAAATTACAACGAATGTCCTAGGTCTTATAGATTTCTGGAAATAAATTAAAAATTTGTCGCATTGTTCAGGCGAACGAGTCGGAGCATTTTCGCTAGTGACCGGATGTGCCGAGGAGGCTGCTCGGACTCTCTCGCAAATAAAGATTCTCATAAGACCCATGTACTCGAATCCACCGATCAGCGGTGCTCGCATCGTAAGCGAGATTCTCGGCGATCCTCATCTAAAACAAGAATGGCTGGGCGATGTCAAAGGCATGGCTGACAGAATAATATCCGTTCGTACAAAGCTTCGCGATAATTTGAAGAAAAACGGCAGCTCGCGCGACTGGAAACACATAACCGATCAAATCGGTATGTTCTGCTTCACCGGGCTCAAAGCACCCGAGGTAAGAATTTTTATCGATGAAATTTATTATCGCTGATTTTTTTTTATATTAGGTTGTGGAATAAATTCTCGCCGTTTTTGTATTTTCTCTGTCTTTCGAAAGCCTCAAAATTGTTTACACAACTTGTCAAAAAGGTCCATGCTTATCGTTTGATTATTGTTTTTCTTGTCAATAGGTCGAGAAATTGACGAAAGAATTCAGCGTTTATTTAACCAAAGACGGAAGAATATCGATGGCCGGTGTAACATCAAAGAACGTCGAATATCTCGCTAACGCGATTCATCAAGTGACTAAATAATTTCGCTATGCCATCGTACCAAAGAAAAAATACCAACAACAACGCAACCAGTTGAGATCTTGGACGAAGGAGGTGCACAAAAAAACAATTCGTACGATAATAATTACGTACGCGATTACGGACGTTGTATATTACAACGCCGATCGCGCGTCCGAGTAATCCAGAGCCTCATAAAAAAAAACCTAATGCATTTAGAATCGAATATTTTTATTTTTGTAAACGCATTGCGGGCAGTGTAGAGATTATAGTTTAATCGTATATCACAAAAATCGCACGTTTTATGCGTCGACCAGCGAACATATGGATAATTTTTATTTTTATTTTATCGAACGTTTTCCAATTGCGATTGTCCTTATATTTAGTATTTTTCTGTTGAAAGCTGCGGATTCGTTTAATCATGACTGGACGATTCCTTGGTTTTTTTTAATTTCAAGCCAACTTATCGATTATCTCGGGTTGACGGTTTCGATGATTTCAAGAGCGATTAGAGCCGGCCAAATATTGTTCGTCCAATTTTAGATATACAGTACTCATTTTTGCCGACGACCCTCGAATTTTTTTTTACCAAGTCTACATATTGTGAAACATGATTAAAACCGAATAGATGTCGGTCGCAGCGGTTGTATCATATTGTTAATTATACAATTTACAAATATATCCAATGACCGTTGTTTTTATTGTATTATAAATACTTTTTCTATTATTTTTATATGATTATTTTTATTGTTGTAATTTTATTCGAGTAATTTTATTCGATTATTAAATAAATAAAATCAAAAAAGAATTGCATTCGTTTTTATTTATGTCAAATGAGATAAAACGAGAGCGCTACTGTCGCGCGATGTTTTCTGTGGCCAACATCAGCGCCCTCCAATAAATCCGCGGTGAGAATTGGAACTATTTATTTTTTTAGTTCCGATTTTTGCCACGGATTAAAGAATTAAGGGCGCCACTATCGGCGACGGTGGCGCCCTCGAATAAATCCGTGGCGAGAATTGGAACTATTTATTTTTTTAGTTCCGATTTTTGCCACGGATTAAAGAATTAAGGGCGCCACTATCGGCGACGGTGGCGCCCTCGGATAAATCCGTGGCGAGAATTGGAACTATTTATTTTTTTAGTTCCGATTTCTGCCACGGATTGAAGAATTAAGGGCGCCACTATCGGCGACGGTGGCGCCCTCGAATAAATCCGTGGCGAGAATTGGAACTATTTATTTTTTTAGTTCCGATTTCTGCCACGGATTGAAGAATTAAGGGCGCCACTATCGGCGACGGTGGCGCCCTCGAATAAATCCGTGGCGAGAATTGGAACTATTTATTTTTTTAGTTCCGATTTCTGCCACGGATTGAAGAATTAAGGGCGCCACTATCGGCGAAAGTGGCGCCCTCGGATAAATCCGTGGCCAGAATTGGAACTATTTATTTTTTTAGTTCCGATTTCTGCCATGGATTGAAGAATTAAGGGCGCCACTATCGGCGACGGTGGCGCCCTCGGATAAATCCGTGGCCAGAATTGGAACTATTTATTTTTTTAGTTCCGATTTCTGCCACGGATTGAAGAATTAAGGGCGCCACTATCGGCGACGGTGGCGCCCTCGAATAAATCCGTGGCGAGAATTGGAACTATTTAGTTTTTTAGTTCCGATTTCTGCCACGAATTGAAGAATTAAGGGCGCCACTATCGGCGACGGTGGCGCCCTCGGATAAATCCGTGGCCAGAATTGGAACTATTTATTTTTTTAGTTCCGATTTCTGCCACGAATTGAAGAATTAAGGGCGCCACTATCGGCGACGGTGGCGCCCTCGGATAAATCCGTGGCCAGAATTGGAACTATTTATTTTTTTAGTTCCGATTTCTGCCACGGATTGAAGAATTAAGGGCACCACTATCGGCGACGGTGGCGCCCTCGAATAAATCCGTGGCGAGAATTGGAACTATTTATTTTTTTAGTTCCGATTTCTGCCACGGATTGAAGAATTAAGGGCGCCACTATCGGCGACGGTGGCGTCCTCGGATAAATCCGTGGCCAGAATTGGAACTATTTATTTTTTTAGTTCCGATTTCTGCCACGGATTGAAGAATTAAGGGCGCCACTATCGCCGACGGTGGCGCCCTCGGATAAATCTGTGGCGAGAATTGGAACTGTTTATTTTTTTTAGTTCCGATTTCTGCCACGGATTGAATAATTAAGGGCGCCACTATCGCCGACGGTGGCGCCCTCGGATAAATCCGTGGCGAGAATTGGAACTGTTTATTTTTTTAGTTCCGATTTCTGCCACGGATTGAAGAATTAAGGGCGCCACTATCGCCGACGGTGGTGCCCTCGGATAAATCCGTGGCGAGAATTGGAACTGTTTATTTTTTTAGTTCCGATTTCTGCCACGGAACGGAAAACGGGGTATCGCGTGCATCGTGAACTTTGCAGAAACATTTCCGAAAATACGAGAAATCACAAAAAATTGATGAGGTCACCACTGTTGCTGACATCAGCGCCCTCGATTATATCCGTGGCCAAAATTTGAACTTGTTGCACGCCCATCTTAATTCGGAAGTCAGTAGGAAAGAGTATTTGTGGGAAGGAATAAAGAATAACGCAGATCAGTCTATCTTTTCGTCACAACCAATAGTTTATTGAATATTTCCATAAATATAAATAATACATAAATAACCAGGGCAATAGGACCTTCTGAGAAGAATTCAGAATATACTATATAATATGTAATATGTGATGAGAATGTACAGTAATATAAAACTAACTAATTAACCGTAAACGATTCAATAATAATCATGATAATATTATCAATTATAATTCTTATTAAGTAATCAGACATATGTTTAGAAACATGTAATGTATGTAAGGGGGAGAATCTTGGTGACGGTTGATGGTAATACATCTGATGACGCAACTTTTACGGCGAGATGATCAGTGGCCTCGGCCATCTCGTATCCAGCTCTTTCGTGACCTCGAATGGCGAATGGGAATGAAATAAAAAAATTAAAATTAAATTTAAGTTGAGATTTCAATATTATATAAAGAAAATTCAAATAATAGTTGAAACGAAGTCATAGGATAAATATAACCGAAAAAATAAAATTGATGAATAAATTGATGAATTGGTGAACTAAGATATAATTAATTCGAATTGAAATTGAAATCGAAGATCTGAATCAAAATTAAACTAAGCGAGCAGAAAATTATAAAGTGATCAAAAGTAAAATTGAAATTGAATATACCGAATAAATAAAATCAGGAAATTGCAATAGAACAATTGATCTCAGAAACAAGGAAATAAAAGAAAAACTTCAAACGAATGCCATTCGGAAAACAAACAAATCAAAAGAACAGCCGAAAACTCGTCATTACCTTTACCGCTCTTAGCGCCGCCACCGGCATAAATGACAGAGAAACTTTACGTCGTCATCAATCCGTGGACTCGATCTTCTTCTATCCATCAGGTTCTCCGTGGTCCCCGAATAGCGGATGGCGGTCGATGGTGGTCGATGGCGCCATTTTGAAACAGTTCATTTAATTTTGCATCGCCATGGCAGACTGGCTTTCCCGGAAAATCGCGCGTTTGAGTGCAATTGACGATGACGAGGATAAACGACAAGTCGTTTCCGATATTCTCATCAAACTTCGAAGCCTGACGACTCGTGAGCTCGAGGAAATCGTTGTTACTCTCGACCTCGCCGGTCTTTTTTCCCAGTTAACCTCCGATAACAGGTTCGATGACGTAGCTTAAAAAGGGATTTGTTTTTGTTGTATTTTGACTCAAGAGATTTGATTATCCGATATATTATCATAAATTAAACTAATAATTTTGGAAGATAATCTATGAAAGATATTAATTTTCGATTTTTAAATTAATTTCCTGTCATCAAATTAGCTTTGAATTTCCAAATTTCAAATCCAATTTTCAAATTGATTACTTTGAATTATTGAATGGATAGATTTTAATCGTTGAATTGATTAATTTTAATTATTGAATTATTGAATTTCAATATATTTATTCAAATAATATTTATTATTTAACCTTTGACTATTTGTTGCAATCCTAGGCAATGCGTCGAAGACCTTTCCACTTCCCTCGATATCATTCTTGGCGCAATGGAGCCCGGAGAGCCTCGCCGACGTTATTCCGCAGAGCTCTGCAAATTCCTGCTCCATCCCGAATCCGCCGTCAAGACCGTTGCCCTAAAAGCTCTCCTGCGCGAAGCCGCTTCCCTCGAAAAATCCCCGCAATTGCTGGCCGACGCAAACATGCTCAGCCTGACGGTCGAACGTATCGGCGACGACGATCTTAGCGTCGCCAAACTGGCCATGGACGTCGCGAAGAATATCGGCGAGAGCTCCGACGGCCCCAAAATTCTATACTCCGGAATCTTATTGCGTACCATAGCCAGACTCTTGGCCAAAAACGACGTGGTGAGCTTTCGAGTCTACGAAGTAGTAGCTCACGTCGCCAACGTCTCCAAAGAACATCTCGAAGCTTCCGAAAGTTCAGGATTTCTCGAGAGTCTGATAAACATGCTGGATAACGACGATTTCCTTCTCAAACTCAACGCTCTCGAAGTAATGACAGATCTGACGTTGAACGAACGAGGATTGGATTATCTGGAAGAACGGGGAGTTCTTCAAAGATTGTCGGAAAAGATAATTCGCTCGAGTGAGGATCCTTTATCAAATTTAATGATACCGGGTTTGATGAAATTTTTCGGTTGCATAGAACGTTCGCGACCGAACGAGATAACGTCCAAATATCCCGGTGTGGTTTCGGCGCTTTTCGAGGTCATAGAAACCAACGATCCCGAGCTTTTGGCCAACGCTCTTGACACTCTGGGCTTCGTAGCCGGCACAGTCGACGGAAAATACGCCCTCCAGGCATTCGGCGATTCCATGCCTCGCGCCATGACGAAAATCGGCGAAATCGTGCAAACTTCCACCACGGAATTACGAGTACGCGGACTCGAAAATCTCGCCCTTATCCTGAGGGTCGATAAAAATCATCAGGACAATAGAATTCTCACACTCACGAGATCTTGGTTCGATTCGATCGGCGAAAATTCTCTCGAAATCGTCGTTAAACTGGCTAAACAACCTTTTCCCGATATTCGACGATCCGCTCTCGAAGTCATTGACGTTTTGTCCCTGCAAACTTGGGGACAGGAATACATCGCCGATCATCCCGGATTCGTCGAATTTTTGCTCTATCGTCGTATCGAGGCTTTCAAAGATTGCAAAGACGTTAAATATCGCATAGCCAAGAATTTATGCGCGACCGACGTCGATGTTTTCGACGCTGGAACGCTTCAGACCCTGAAAAAATTCATCAACGAAGGTCCGTACTACGTCGACGTGGAAATGGACGTCGCGACCGAAGGAGCCAGTTGAATATTCGTTCAAATTTCCATCGTCAATGCTTGAAAAACTAATGAATCGTACAATTTTAATGTAATCGACGCATTTTTTTTTCTTTCATTTTTTTTCGCCTCAATGGTTGCTTAAAAAATATTGTACATATTTTTATCATAGTTTGGAAAATAAATAATCGATTTTTGCAACATATTCGATGCCTCATTAAAACCGCGAAATATTCTTACGAATGAACAAAAATAATTTATTTTAACATCTAAGATTAAAGTATAAAATATTCGACAAATTTGTTGAGCGTTTCGAGTTTCTTTTTTTCTTCTTTCCTAAACACGTTGATTAATCTCACGAGAGATAAACGTTTTTACACGTCGATGGGGTTCAGCGTTGTCGAACGTTTTTGTTTTTGTTTTTCTTTTTTGTTTATAAATAATTGTCTTAATGTTAATTAAATAAACTAAGTATTGGTTTCGGCCGATGTGTTTTTTTCCGCATTGGAAATTGTTTTACTGGATTCGCTTCCTCTTCTTCGGCGATAAAATCTTGAGCATGCTAACCGCGGGAGCTTCGAAAGCCACCGAAACGACGAAAGAGAGGATGTAAGAAAGTACGACTTGGCCGAAAAACGTTATCACGACCGTGTCCTTGCCCAAATGAAACGGCGCGTCGAGATTCATCGCTGTAACGCGAATTACGATGGGATGAACGAGATAAGCGCAATACGTAACTCTGCTGAAGGGATAGAGAATCGGAGCCGAAAGAATGTCGTTTACCCAACCTGAAAACAAACAAACGAATGAATTTTATGTAACTACATTTTTTTATGGTAAACCCTGAAACGAGACAGTGAACGTGTGATGAAAAAAATGACAGAGTTGAAAGAAAACTTCAAGACTGAAATAAAAAAATGGAAAATTTAATCGAAAAATAAAAATTGACAAAGATTGTGAAGAATGAAAATCAGACGAGACTTTTAAAAAATTTATGAATGAATAAATGGAAAAGAGAAAGCGAGGACAAATTGAAAAGATTGAAAAGAAATTGAAATTAAGAGTAAGTCAAATACCTCCGTAACCGGTACTGCAAGCGATGACGATCCACGACAAACCGAGAGCCCAAGCGCTGTGGCTCAACGACGAGTAGGCAGCGGCGGTAACCGGAGAAAGTTCAGCCTCGTAGAGGCCGTAAAGCAAACTCAAAAGGCAAGCGGACGAAAGAAGCCAGCCGACGGCGACGGTAGTCTAAAAAGAAAAACCAAAAGATCGTTATAAATTCAGGGAGACTTAAAAAAATAATAAAAAAATTTCTTTGAACAATAAAAAATAAATAAAAATATTTAAAATTAATAAATAATTTGGTATCACGACCAAATAAAAATCCTTTCTCAAAAAGTCTTCGTAAAAACTTGCAAAAGTTTGAGATTTCTTGGAGATTTCTTACCTTTGACATTTTTATTTTACAGTCAGTCTTGAATAGATAATAACCGACGGTCATGCCGATTAGATAAGGTCCGAGTCTGGTCCACGGTTTGTCGTAGATCTTGTCGAAGAGGGCCAGAGGATCGTCGGAACTCGGCATGTGATTGTTCATAAAAGCTATGTAACCGGTTGTCATCCAGGAACTTATCAGCAACGTTACAACGCTGAACGCGGCGAATTTGAAATGATTCGTGGCTACGATTAACACAACCGCACCGAGAACGTAAAATTGAGTGTCGTCGGCGACGTACCAGCTCCACAGCATGCACTTCAATGGAAAAATATTAACGATTTAATAACACGTTCGGTTACCGAATTAATATAGAATAATAGATATTATTTTTTATTTCAATTGGAATATAAATCTCTTATTATACATCGAAATTCTATTATTTTTTTATTGAAAAATTTATCATTAGAGTAATGATGAATAATTACCTAATAATTGAAAAAATCGTTTTTATATCGAAAATAATCAAAATATAGATTTTTTTGGAAGATAGATTTTTTTTAATTTTTACTTTTTTTTTTTTAGATAAATAATTGAATCAGTTACCCACAAATAATTTATAATCAATCAATTAATTATTCCAATCAGAGACATAATTAATAATTATTTCATGATTGAGATGGAATTTAATATTTTATAATTAAAAAAAATCAATTTTCCCTAAAAAATAATCGAAATATCGATTTTTTTCTGTATAGATTCTATTTTTCTTCCTTTCTTTCGTTTTAGATAGGTAATGCATCGAACCAGTTATCGACAATTAATTTACAATCAATCAATGAATTATTCCAATCAGATTAATATAAATAAATAAATAAAATTCTCACCATCTGATCGACCGGGAAAAGCGTGTTGATATACAACAAATTTCGCCACCAATAATTCGGACAATTATAATGATCGGCCGTGGGCGGTTCGAAGACCGAATTAGCGTGAAACCATTTCATCGTCACCTCCACAACACCGAGAATAAACATGTAAGGCGCGGTGAGTCGACAAAAACGATAAAACAGAAAACCCACGAATTTTAGACAACCAGCGACGAAACCACGTGTGCCTTGCGTCAATTTGTTCAAATCTCCCATTGCGTTCGTGCGAAAATACAAAAAGCTCACGAGCAAACCGCCCATGAAGAAAAATGTATCGACGCTGAAAGCTCCGTTGGTTACTGTTTGAAACAAAAATTTTTTTTCCACGATTTTTCGATATTCCATGTTGTCGGAATAATTGAAGATTACGATGCAAGTATGGCCGAGTATGACCCAAGCCATGGAAAAAGCTCGAAGCCCGTGAATCGTGCTTATCGTGTCGCGTCCGACCGACGGATCGCAGATCGTTCTCATGTTCGCTCTGACCGAGAACGACAGCAAAAGCTCTTCGAATACGTCTGTAAAAAAAAAATATTCGTCAATTATTTATTTATTTTTCGGATTCAATAATTTGAAAAAAGCTCCCTTAATTACCTAAAATTCGTATAAAACAATTTACAAAATTTGTAAACTTGTATCTTGTTTTATTATTAAATAATTAAGAATGCTCACTCAAGTTTTGTCCATCGGGACTCGGTGGACGAGGCCGGGGTAAATAATTCTCGTGATCGTTGTTGTTGTTAACTATCGGAGTCGCGATTGTACCCGTCTCCGCTACTGGAACAGGAAGGTAGACCTTACCCTCAAACTCTACGAAACACAATAACAATATCCGTGTCACTGATTCTGGTAACGTCACCGTTGTTCCCCGTTACAGTCGGTCAATGACGTTGAATCAAACCCTAGCTGGCTACACCGGGGTCCAAAAAACCCTCGAGCTTAATCGACAAGTGTGCCAGCTAAGGGTTGAAAAATATTTATATATTAAACAATCGACATAGAGGATTGAAACAAATTTTATTGCAGAAATTGCATCGAAACTAGTCCTCGGTATTGTAAAATAAATACAAAAAAATCTTTAAGATCATTTAAATATTTTTCTAATAATTCTAAGATTATTTATTTTTATGGATGGAAAAGAAAAATAGCTACTTCTCATTGTTTCTTACCATTGGGCAATTTTTTATGTCCGTTTCCGGCGATTTGTTCGTGTTTCGAGTGTTTTTCCAAGTCGTAAGTCTTTGCTCGCTTGAGAGCGAATTTTCGGGACAGATAAAAATCGTAGGCGGTTCCCGCTATCATCAACAAACCGACGATGAAGCTGCAACCACTGAAAGAAAATAATATTTCGATCGTCAGTCGTGTTTTAATAAAAGAGAAAATTTATTCACTTTATTAATTTATTTTAAAAATCTTATGTATGTGTCGAAGGAACCGAAAGGAGGGAAAATTTGTGATTATACAACGCAAAACGTTGCTTAAATGTGCAACAAGGAAAACTTACATCAAAGCCCAGAAAACCGGATCGTCGAAAACGTCGTAATAATTTCGTTGATCTCGAACTTTTTGTATTATCGAATTTTTCGATGCCGTTTCACTCGCAGCGAGTTTTGCAATAACTCCGACGTCCGCAGCCGTACAGGAGAAAGGTAGACAAACTCCAAGATGAATGAGTCTCGTCTGCAAAATTTTCAAAGTGTCGAAAAAAAAATTAATTTCACGACCAATAAAAGAAAATAAAAATGTTCATTCTATAAAAAATATATTAACGATTAATTATTATAATAAGATGTAGAATATATTAATATATTACATTGTTAATTGTATTATATCTGTATAATATTACATTATTATGTTTTTCGAATCTTGAAAAAATCAATTAAATTTTTTTCTAATAATTCTAAGATCTTTTCAAAGATTTTGTATAAAATCTAGAAAATTAAAATAACGTCGATTTAATTACCGTTTGTGATAAAGTTCCATTGATCAATATTTTCATCATGAAAAATCCGAGTTTGTAGGGAGGAGTGTCGGTGACAGTAAGAGTAGAAAGATGAGCCCTGAAGAGGCCCTCGTTGGTTTTTTTCTTCGGTTCGGTGTTGAATCCTCCTGCCTCGTTGGCCGTCGAACTCGAGACGATCGACGTTTCAATCGGTGGCTTGACGTTTTTTTTGCTGTAATCGTAACCGATGTACGAACATTCGGACGCCGATCCCGTGAAAAATGTATTTCCCCAAAAAAATCCATTTGTGTAACGTCCCGATGAGTCGTCAGCTGCGAACAAAAATCATTTTTCATTTTTTACTAAAATTCAGGATGTCTCGATAATAAATTATAAATAATGAATAAATATTTATTATTATCGAGTGAATATTCGTGGATTGTATTTTGAGTCGTCAGCTGTGGAAGATAAATTATTTTTTGTATTGGTATTAATAAAATTTTGGATATCTCGACGACGTTCGAAAAATGGCGCCGGCAGTTGCGGGCTTCGAGTCAAACGAGAGACTGTCGACAATCTACCGGGTGACCTCATAAGCGGCTCGTAGACTTCTCGAACTCGTCTCTTGAATAATAATATTTGATGTATAATTCAGGCATTCAATTTTGTAAATATTTTATATTTCAGACGATTTAAGTAACCTACATATTTTATTAGCTATTTAGCCGATAGATGATGAACCGCGCCTGCATTTGACGTGCACACATTAAACCTCTCGACCATAACGATAGCTGTGCTATAAAAAGATTCCAATACGATAGCTACAGCGATGCTGGATGAAAGAATTAATTTTTCTTAAAAAAAAAAAAAAACATCAACCAACGGTGACCGATAATTCGTGAAATTTCGGATTGAAGATATTCGTAAACGAAAACGGTGTGGACACAGACAGTGTCATTCAAAAGAGAGTTTGTGGGAGAGCACTTCTTCACGCAACTTTCTCCGCTTCGGTGATTTGTGTACGGGCTCGTGACCTTTTACGATGCAAATCGTTCATGAAGATACTTAGAATTAAACATTCTTTCCTTTTCGATATTTTGGTATTTATTATATTTAATTTGTAAATTCTTTGAATGGTAATAAATATATTTAGTAATAAATTTGGTAATAAATAGTCAAAAGATTGAATTAAATTCTGATATGAAAATCGAAAAATATATAATAATCAATGAAATACCATCAAATTAATTCTAATATTATTTCAAATAAATACCAGAATATCGAAAAAGAAATCTTTATTCTAATAAAACAATAATCCACGTCTCAACGCTCCCCGGTTACTCAATCACCTCTCGATAATGAATCCACCCGTGATCCCACGCCCATTCTACGATAAATAATTCGATAAATAAATAAACAAAGGAAACAATAGAGACATTCCAACGCCATTAGTACGACCTATAATGTCGTGACGATCGTGAACGAGTTAACGTGTTACGGATGCTGGATAATGTTTGGAAACATGTTTCATGTGCGAAAGCTCGCCCGGATGAACAAGTACGGGTGTAAACGCGATTCGTGATGCCATTAGAATTTATCCGCGCAAGGATCCGAGGAAAGTCGTTCGGGCAAACAAATAGTCGCGAAACCGAACAACTCGTATCTCTCACTCGTGTATCTCGAACACGATTTTAAAAAACGTTCTCGTGTCGGACCGTTCGTCGTGTTTTCGCCACGTAGATCCCGCGGTCTTACATCTGCGATGAAGTAAGACTTTCTATTCGGGAAGTATAAACCAACGGCATTATCTAATCATCCCCCGACGGTTGGGAGCAAGTCGAGTTTGACTTTTCCTCGAGACTACCGGTTGCGCCTCGTCTACGAAGGATTTTATAATCCCCGGTGGGGATTATTACATCAGCTACTCGCCGCTGTTGCCGCGGTTCGAAAATTCAACGACTACGCTTCTCGTGCTACGACTCGCGATCCGGAGAAAGGTTTTCTAAAACGTTGTTTGGGCATCCGAGAATTCAACGAAATTCAATTTTTCGATCGTACGTGAGCGTAAATTTTTTTTGTTTACCTGTAAATTATTCTTAAAAAATCAAATAATAAAATACAATAGAATGAAATGAAATAAAATGGAAATCACGAAACAATAAAATTTTATTTTATAAAGAATCGACGAAATAAAATGTATCGAATTGATTCTTTAAATTCTACGGAATTTCATAATGAGGAGGTATTTTAGATTATCAATTATATTATGAAATATTGTATTTATATATTTTATATTAGTAAATTACGAAACAAAATAGGAGTATATCAGTATTGTGAATCGGTCTCGGGGTTTTGTATAGATTTTTAAGGTCCAAAGTCAAGGCCAACTGGTCGCACGTGAGACGAAGTTCCGAGAAATTTTTCACCGCACAATCCATCGACGGTGTATATATATGAGTGCGTATGTGTATGTCGAAGGTGTTGATCATACAAATTTCGAAAAATCGCCCAACATAAAAATATTCTCAAGTCTATGATCCACATTTTACGATTCCTCCGACTTCAATTGAATCCAAAAATGTATTGAAAGTAAGAGAATAAATAAATAAAACAAATAAAATAAATAAATATTTCTACCGAATTAATTACAAGAATTTTACTACAAAAAATGTTAGTCCAACTACTTCACAAACCAATAATTCCACATTGAGGTGGATGACACGGCAGCAAGAGCCTGGAAACGATTGCAAAACGACTTACACATTTTAATATTAGATAGAAAAAGAAATAACACCCACAAACACGCGCAACAGATGAAGAACGAAGTTTTATTAAGCCGCATTAATTTTCGTTTGATCGTTTCGTTGTACAAAACCGCGATCCGTTAACCGGTTTATTCCAATGGATTGCGTCCTCTGAAAATTAACGTTCACTGTCGAGGTTTCTCCGTCGCTGTTACAAAAGTCGTCATTGGTATTGCTTGTACCGCTGTTGCTCGCTCGGTGAAGTTCACGGGCCCTCGGTTTCTTTCTCAATTATTTATCGATGGCTTATTGCGCAAAAAATCGACGTCGATCGATCGATCGACCGTGGCGTTGAACGCGACTCAACACTGATCGTGAATAAAATTGTTCAGCTTCAAACCTTATTAAGGAAAAAATTCGTTAATTAATATTCTTTTCTCCATTTTTTTTCAAATTTTTGTTCGAATTGTTTATGATGTGATAAGATCATCGGATTGACGAGCGATCGAACGATCCGAACGTGTTTTGCTGGGAAAGTGTTCTTTATGAAAGAGAAAGGCTTGGTGATATTTCAAAATACGGAATCCGAGGCAGTGAACGATCTGCAGTAGAACCAGTCAGTCATTGGTCAGACATTTCCAAAATAGGAAATAAATCCCAATAAATTTTCTCGTTGATAAAAAAAATAATAAAATAACAAAATAATAATGACACAAAGTACTTTGAAGTCAAAACGAAGAGGCTAGCATTTTTGAACATCAAAACTGCGATTAAATCAGAAAGAAAAAAATTACGATCTGCAGTATTAATTATTTTCCATATGCAGCAACGTCGTACTCACGAGTCCCTGAAATATTATGAACCATCGTAACTAATAATGATAATGCAACGAGAAAAAGTGCGTGAAAGCTTGCGTAATTCGAAGGAGTGAGAGGCCCAAAGGAATTCAGCCTACTTCGAGTATCACCGGCAAGAAAATTGGAACGATTATGCAACGGCCAACGAAAGAAGCGTGGAAAAAAATTAAAAACGAATAAAAAAAGACCACGAGGGTTCTTTGCATGATATCGCCTGTATCGCGAGATTACCAAAGACCTTCTGGTTTCGAAGAAGTCTCGCCGCCGACGGTCCTCGTTTCCGTCCCTCATAAACTAAATAAAAAAATTACCGAAAGCGATATGATGTTGCAATTTTTAACTCGCCTTGAAAAAAATATATTTATTAAAATTAAAATCAGCAGTACGCTTATTAAAATAATTGTTAAGTGATTAAAATTCAATTTTGATGCGTCTTAACTTCGGTCTCGATGTAAACGCAAAGAATAAAATATTTTACCATAATATCAACCCCTTAAGAATTGTAATTTTCAAAAAATCTACACCGTTCGTATTTGATCAGACAAAATTCCGTAGCTTGCTGTGTTCGAGTTAAAAAAAATTACCGTTCGCAAATTTGTAAGACCGCGAGACTGAAGTAATTTCTGTCTGGAAAGCAGTGTTGTACATGCATAAATATAAAAACGTACGTGAGTTCGACAAACGATTACGCATTCGAATAAAGATGGGTCAGCAAGGCTCGCACTAAAAGCTCCACAACTACAAAACTCGTGTGTGAGTATTATTTATCTTTCTCTCGTTTTCAAGCGCATCGAGTAAACACAGCGCACGTTTGTTCGTTATTTCGCGAACGAGAGAAAAAGAAATTTCGAGCTCCGGGTTTCGCAGCCCGACAATAATTAAAAGGAAGAAAGAAAAGAAAAAAAAAGGACGAAGAACGAAACTAAAGAAAACAAACGGGAGTGAAGGTATCTCGCGAAATGACAACTTTCTCGGTAAAGTTACAGAGCGACGAAATTAACATCCGCGAGCGTGACGAGACAAACTCGTCTAGGAAGCACCATTGCCCCATTTTGTGAACTTTTACTCGAAGAATGATAAAGAAGCTTCGCGAAACGCGCGATTAGCCCCGGCGACGATCGGACGAAGAATCGTTAAACGAATTAAGTAATAATAATTGATAATTTATTGCCGAATCAAATAATAACAACGGATTATATTTTACCGAATCAAATGAATTTTTTTAGTGCACGAACCAGTTTTAGATCGCGAGAGGTAACCAATTTCTAATTCGAACTACAATTCCTCTGTTATTCATTTATATATTAATTTAAAAAAAATAGTAAATTTTTTTTCGTCTTCGTTGAATCAAAATATTCAATTATTCATATTCACGTAGAAATAAATAGACACACCATAAATCTATATCTTAATCATTTACAACGTATCTACAAACATTGCAAAGAAAACCTATGACCCGATTTCACGGAGCAAATCATTAATCGTTAAGCGATCGAATTATAATTTCTATTACAGACCACACAGTAGTAAATACGAAAAGTGAAAATGGCTCAATTTGCCCTGCATGATTGGTTTAGCCATATATATACATCGCTGACACAAATATAGACCGACTATATAGCGAGAATCAAGCATCTGGGATAGTTATGTACTTCCGCGAAAGTCCACATGATTCATGACAAACCATATGCACTCACGTTATATCGAACGGTCTGACCATTGCGCACCTGCGTTTTTTTCCTTCCTTTACCGCACAAACGTAATCACTCGGTCGCGATATTTTCCAACATCTCGCGGTCTTTCTTCGCCACGCGACTATCGACTGTGATGTAATTTTCTTACAAATAATTACACACGTCCGAACCCACAATTTTCCATATTCGTCAGCGATGGTTCAGACATTTTGTAAAATAATTCGGAATTTACCATGTGTTTGGGGAAAAGACAAGATTGCGTCAATTTATGTCGTTAATCAGTTTCCATTAATTAAAATCTTGGCTATAGATAACACAGAGAATAATTTTTTTGCGAGTAATAAATAATTTAAGCGTTGACAAAGAGCCATTCAATAACCAAATTCCCACTTTATAAGTAATACAAAAAATTCATTGAATTATTATTTATTGAATAATAAAAAAAACGAGACCCAAAGCATAACCGTTATAATCTTCCAACCCTCTTCTCAATTCCACAAAAAATTGAACCAACAAATCGAAAAATTCCTGAACAGAATTCCATCTTTATAAACCAAAATTGTGCAAATTGTAAATAGAATCAATTTTTTTAACTTTACGTGGATATTCGCATCAAGTGTTTGTACAGTCAGTAGCTTCACAGTCGACACAAACGCGCGCGTGTGTGTATGGCGGTTCGGCAAACATGCTATCTTCATTATCATACCGTTAAGGGGTTCCTACCTACGTTATTTCCCTCTGCATAACTTGTTACGGCTTTCTAATGCCAGTAGCATATATGCTCAAACGTATGTGTGTCGTTCAACCGTTGAATAAAATCGCTTCGTCGTCGTCACCGCGCGGCTTTATATCTGTATACATCGTCGAGCGTACGAGATTCTGTGAACACCGCGGCTGTTGATTGAAACGCGGCCGGTTATCCGTGGATCGCGGTGGGTATTACCCACCACGTCGCGTTATTACGAGACTATAAAGCGAGAGTATCGACGAATTTCTCATTGGATTTCGTTTCTTTCAGGTGTTTATCGTTGGATCGCAACGGTTTAGTAACGGAATTATGATCTATTTCCTTGATCAAGGACGGGATTGATGATACAACGAGATTAATCCTGACTGTGGGATATACGTGGAGCTCATGATGATGAATTACGGATTATTGGAACGTCAACAGGTTAATGATTTAATCAGAAACTGGTGGCAAATAATAAATTTGATGCAGAGGAAATATTAATGCTAAAATTAAATTTAAAAGTGGAATCAAAAACACAACAAAAATAAGAGTCAAATAATAATCAAATAAAAATGTTTAACTAAACATTGAGGTCGACATTCTCTCGAAATAAAAATAAAAATAAAATCAAAACAATAATAGAAAATAAAAATATAAATTCGAAAAAAATAAGAAAGTACCAAGAACAAATTTGCATAATAATTTCTATTGCCGACTACGAAATGTACGCACGGGTTTATCGCATCATCTCATCACAGAGAAGAACCAGTTTCTTTTTCTCAGTGGGTCAGAAGAATCGGGCGTACGGGTAATTTTATTTTGGACCGCGTGGGTCTACACCTTCGCACCAAAGCACACGACGTCAGGATACATACGCGTATGCGAGGCTATCGCTACATCCTCAAGGGCACGGAGATGTAAAAAAGAAGAAATAAAACTCGTCGGACTGGATGGCAACGTCTTATCGAGTCCCGAACGGCGAGACGAGAGATATGCCGCGACGAGAGACGGAGAGTGATAGAAGCGAAAGGAAAAGAGCGAGGTCAAACTTTCTAGGTACCCGGCCCTACTGATCTCCGCTGCTTCGCTCTCTTCATCTCCTTCTTCAGCAACTGTTATTCTTTTCCAATATTTTTTTTTTTTGCAAAATCACATCAGTCGTTGACTTGTTTTCAATGACACTATTTTTTCCAAACGAATGGCGTGTGAGCGAGTCAGGAATGACCTTAAAAAACATTCTATCGATGAATTATTCATTATAAAAATTATATTACATTAATAGATTAATTAATTATACGAAAAATGAACAATAATTAATATTTCTAATGGAATACGTAATAATTCCATCCAATTAATAATAATTAATTGATTATTTACTCTATAAATTATATAAATATGAATTAAAATTGAATAAATTTGGTTTCTATCGATGCGTTTAGTTTGACGGCGATCTGTAAATTTCGCGGCCGTTGAATAAATGAACCCTCATCAATAAATGATATCGTTGTGAATGAGAAAGTTTTTTTTCACTCTTTTTTTCTACCAAACGCAAGAATTTCCGCGTGACCGCGTGCATCCTGCGAATGCCAGTTTCGGCCGAGCCTCTGTGTACAAACCTTCCGCAATATGCACGCGAGTATGTATATTCTCATTATTCCGTTAACTCGTGCGAAAAAAAATATTGTCCCCATTCACTCGTAACGGACGACTTGTTTCGCGTACGGTTAGCCCACAAACCGTTGCCACGAATTTCTTTTTGTGAAAATGCGAATTGCTATGAAATCGAATTGAATGGAAAAAAAAATAGGCTAATAAAAGGTCTGCGATAGTTGTGAAGCTTGATCGGTGACTATATTTATAATCGAAGGTTCTCGGGGTCCGGTTTTAGCCGCGTTGTAGCCGCTAAAAAGTGAAACCCGCTGTTGGACACGAAAGTGGGCGCAAGTTTGTTGTCCGGTACATCGAAACAGCGACTGTACAAGCCTCGTCGACCCTCTTTTCTTTCCATCCACTATTTTCTCTTCATCGCAATACAGCTGTCGCGTTTTTTTTCAAGGTTCATTATTATTATTATCATTATTATGATTGTTAATCGAGTTTTATACTCTGACAAGGACTTGCTACGTCTCGAATCTCTTTCCAAAGATACACTTTTAATTTTTCAATAATAATAATAATAATAGTTACTATTATATTATTATAATAATATAATATAATGAAGCTATCGTATTATTAAAAATTTACTAATAATGATTAAATATACAATAATATTGATTCAAAAAAATTATTATCATTATTATTATCATCTGAAAATCGAAAGTGAATACTTCGAAAGAATTTCTAGACGCAGGGAGTTCCCGTGAGACTATAAAATTCGACAATAAATTTTAGGCAGAGCAAATTTATGACAATATAAAGAGATCCGGCATGATTTCATGCACCAACACGCTGGATCTGACACACTGGTTTCTCGACCGGAGAAAGTGTACGCGCGCGCGCGTCAATCGATGGATCGCGACGCACCGCTCGACTACGTCCGCATCGAGGATCCTCGCTCGAGCCGGGAGCGATCGTTTTCAACGGCTTTTACGGTCGTCTCGTTCTTCTCTCACTCGCTTTTTACAAAATCGTTTGAGATCTCGACCGCAGAAGGCACGATAGAAGACAGAGAGAGAGAAAGTAAAGCTGATACAATGGGAGATAAAGTCTAGAGATAGTTTGAAATTTAACTCATCTGATCGGGCGATCGTCGGCATTAAAGTTTAATGCTGTACGACTAGTAGAAGTAGTAGAAGTAGTAGTAAAAGTCGAGCGATAGTCAGACAGTGCGTTTTAAAGTGGCAACCGGAGCTCTTGCTACTCAATAAATGAATAAAATCTTGTTGGACCTTGGAAATGTTGCTTCAACAATATTTTTCAGAATTATTTATGGACTGAATCAGCATTCCGATGAAAATTTTAAGGCCAGTTGAACGTCAATACGCCGTCGAAAGTTTCTATCGTGGTAAAAATAATAAGGTCGATAATCATTTTTTTTTACACTTTCTCTTGCTTTTCACAGATCTATAATATGTGTCCAGCGATCCGGGATGGGCGTCATTCAATGGGAATATATTTAGAATAGTATTCCAAACAACTAACCATTAAAATTATTGAAATAATATAATTGAATTAAAGATAAATAATATAATTAATGTGAATGAAATCTATAATTAAAATTCTAGCCTCTATTCTTCTATTCCGTAATGAAATGATCGACTTGTGATAGGAAATTTTAACGTTCCTGCAATGGTTTTAGCACCAAATAACGAAACAACGAAACGACGATTCTCGAGAACGAAAGCAAGAGTAATGATAATAAATAAGACAATATCGATTCCCCGTTGAATCAATTCTTTCTAAATAAATCAAACAACGCCAACTAAATAAATATAAAAGTAATAACAATAATAGAGCTAACAGTGAGGACTCGTTAAAATATTTTTTTCTTAATGAACCAAGTAATGTCAGCTCACTAAATAAAGAATCATTAACTTTTTCTTGCTCAGTTTCTCGAACCCGTTACTTCGTTAATTCAGTTATTTTGCGACGTATATATTATTTTCATTACCTTTGAGTGCCCACATCTCATGATTTCTCAGACCTCGAACGAATCTCGTGATGTCACGTTCGCACTCCGTTCCGACCGGATATTTGCCTTCCTCCCAATTGTGAGCAAGATTTTTCGTGCTATAAATGTCCAACATCTCGGAAATCGTCGTCCAGTTGCGACCTCGCGATTCTTCTTCATCGTTTTGCGGCAAGCTTCTCGTTCGATGAATCGAACTCTCGGCAGCTTCCAAATTTCCCAGACTATCGGGGGCCAAAGAATCATCACCGAAACTTTCAATCGCCAGACAGGCTAATATTGTCAAGCACCACTTTAATTCACGCATCGTTGCAGTCACACGTCGCCGTTTTGTTTATTTTTTAATTTTTTTTACGACGATACGAAATCGATTTAATTAAAAAAATTTTTAAGTGATTTATGAATTTTACGACCATCGGCTACGTCTTCATCGTTGACGCTGTGAGATTGATTTGTTGACGTAGCATCGATTTTAACTGTCAGTCATTCTTGTCAACATTCGTCGTTGATTGATTAATCGTCGTCCGGAGCACAATTTTTTTTGGGGAAAAAAATTCTTCCCGGTTGTATTTAATTAAATTAAATTTAATTTAATTTTTATTCCCAATCGAATTAATTGTTTAGCAATAGTCAATGAACCCCACGCGGTCAGCAAAAAATTATCGCGACCCGATTGTATTTTTATTTCCGGCAAATTTAATTACTTTTGATTTATTTTCAATTTTTTTTTCTTTAATTTCTCTTGGTCGCGTAAATTATTAGCGGACTTCCGTTCGTCGCGGCTCGAATGTTTATCTCGCAACTCGATTGCCCGATGGCCAGCGACGAACTGTATCGTTCGTCATAGAGGCAAGTGGACAACTGATCGTTTGGTCTGGTGTCTCGAAGTCGAAGCGACGACTCGCCTCTGAAGCTCGAATCCCACCGGTTGTGGAACCACAGTCGAACGTCTTGGCTCTTGTCCCTTACGTGGTGGGGGACTGTACTCGTTAAAAAAAATGAAAATCTTCGGAGTACACGATCCCACGAGTCTGCATTGGTCCTGCAATCATTCTTATCGTGCTTCCTCGTCCAGGAAGCGTTGATTTTATTTTTTAATGGGTTCAATGTGAAAAAATTAAGAAATCAAATGAAGAAACTAATTAAAATTTCGTCGTGTTGGGTAAAAGATTTTACCGAAATATAACAGCAGCATTTGAATTATTATTAAACAATGAATTTTTTAGTTCTTTTGTTTCCAAATTTTCTTTATCAATCGCAACATTTTTTACAATCGTCGGTTCCTTCTTTTTTTTGTTTGATTAATCACGCAGAGAATATATATAAGCTTGCTTGATTTTTTGTTGAGCAATCGTTGTTGAAGCAGCATTTAAAATTCATCGAGCAATGAATTTTTAAATTCAGAAAAAAAAAAGAAAATGTATTCATCATTCGCTCAAAGTTTCATAAACGAAATTAAGAAATTGATCGAACACCACCGTTTGATTTCCATCGATATTACCTTGTCTCTTCTTTCCATCCTCTCGTGACTCGAAAGTCGGAAATTCTTTGGTACTTATCGCAGCATGTCACTGAATAGTTTCGTAAGTACACGAACGTGCGTGAATGCACGATCTTTTTCAGCTACCGATTTCGAAGACCATGAGTGCCAGAAAGAACCTGCAAAGGACAATGCACTCATTAAATGCTCCGTTCGTGTCTTATCTTTTTTTTAAGGGCAACCAAAAATCGATTTTCCGTCGATTTTGTTCAATTTAAATAATTATAGCAAAATAAATGTTCGATAAATTAATTTAGAAGAAGAAAATCTATTGCAACATAAGATAGAATTCCTAAGAAGAGTCCCAAAAATATTACCAAATTTTTCGGATGCTTTTTACATAGAAAAAAAATATCTAATATTAATTTAATATTTGAAAAAATATTAAATGGCTAATTGATGCTTGCCGATGATAAATAAACTAAATAAATGAATAAATAAGCGATCCATTATTCCAAAAACGTCGTTTGAGACAATCTGCAAGCACAATAAATTTTATAATGATCGACACTTTACGTCCCAAAACGTCGATACAGAATTTCTTCCCACCCTTCAATTTTTCAAATATGTATAATCGATTTCCGGTACGAAAATAAACAAACGAAAACCGTTAATCCGAAAGAACTGTAGTAATTTCCCCGATATCGTAACACTGTATCGTAATATTGTTATTAATGTCCGGTAACGTGTTATATCGTCCGATTGAGACACGCATTTATCGAGAAAACCGGTAGAAAAAAACGAAAAAAAAAAAAACAACTGGAAAATGTAACGTCTCGAGCTGCGTTATCGAGTACTTCGGCTGGCACGCAAGATTTTATAATTATTAAGTTGCTCTCGTACGTAACGATTGTGCCGGATAGCCGATCATTTGCTCTCGAGAAATTCTTACGTCCATGTGGACAGAACGAGTTTATAACTTTCCAACCGACACTTTCATCGTTAAAATCGGAATAATGATTTTTGTTGAAGATACGTATATATATATATATATCTATATAAATATATCTTTTTTCTTTTGCATCCCGGAAATTTCGCAAAACGTTGAGTCACCCTGCATTTGTCCATCGGGACGACATCTGCCTGTTCTTATCGCTTTGTATTATTATTATTTATTTATTTATTTTTATTTTTGTTCGGTTCAAGACGGAAATGGAGAAAATAATAGAATTAGAGAAGAGAAAGATAGCTCGAAAGAATTTGCTACTCATCTTGCTCGAATCTCTAGTTGCGCAATTTCAGACTCGAGTTCTACGCTCATTTCTGTCTCTCTCTCTCCCGCTTTGTCTTTGGTCAATGATCCAAACGTTTTCTCGTGATAGCATCGGCAAACATATCCGGCTAGTTTGCTACCGGAAACCGTACAAATGTATTCTACTAATTGATCGTACGACATATTACTAAAAAAAAATTAAAGAAACTTTACATTCAAATTCAATTCACGTGAAAAAAATTCCAATCTTCCATTCCATGTCAATGAAGCTTTGTAACGGTACCAAAAAAAAATTGCTTTTGTGATAGACTTGTCAAAATGAAAAAAATGAGCCGAAACATCCGGGTTTTTTTCATACCTTTTCATTTTTTTATATATTTGTTTTCAATTTGATTATTTCTTTACCTTTATTTTGTTTAATATACCTTTGATTGTTTTTCTGCCGTTTTTTCTACCTTTTTATTGTCGTGGAAGCTACTTTGTCGAACGGATGCGCTCGAGTCGATTCGTTGCGTTAACCCCCACGAAGAATTCACCGCAACGCGAAGTTTCACCTGTCGAATCAATGGAATTATCACACACATGGGACGTATTAATATTTCATTGCGAATCCGGAAAGACTCCCGTGAAGAACTGTAATTTAACGCTTGCGACCGTTCGTCCGTAATTCGTTCTTCCTACGTCCGTCGTGAATTTGCACATTCGCAATTGCAACGCGATTATCGAAGCATCGAATATTTCACTTTCATCATTGATCTAGCGTATAATCAAACAACGAAGCTTTCGAAATCAAACGATCGAAAGTTCGTAAAAATATTAATTCCTGACTATTTATTTCTCATATTCATTTTAAAATCAATTGTAATTATTGTTAAATAATTTTTCTAAAAATAAATACAGAACCATTAAAAATTCCAGAGATAAAAAAAGATTATACCTGTGATAAAGATTCGTTGGCTCGGGGCTCGTTTTTATATTTTTTTTCTTCTTCTAGGATTACGGACAACTTTCATCTTGAACATGCTGTTGTGAAAATATCATTTCAATCTGTGATTTCTCTAAAGCCTCGCCCTTCCTCGCTCCATGAGTGCTTCCATTCGTTTGTAGACGTCTTTCTAAATCGCGAATCTTCCCATTTTTAAACACCGCAATGGGTCGTAATATATTTTTTTCAAACCCCAGTCAATGATCAGGCAACGATACTCTTCGTCCAAAAGAACTATCGTCATCTTACTGAAAATCTTGATAATTATTCGCGACTGTTTTATTCGAACGAAAAATATCGTTAATTTATATTAACTTTACGAAGTATATTTTCTTTTTTATTTCTTAAAAAACTTAATTTGCGTTGGGCGTCGTCAGTACGAAATCGACGTTAACCAGTGTCTTGCACTAATATAATATAATATAATATAATATAATATAATATAATATAATATAATATAATATAATAATAATAATAATAATAATAATAATAATAATAATAATAATAATAATAATAATAATAATAATAATAATAATAATAATAATAATAATAATAATAATAATAATAATAATAATAATAATAATAATAATAATAATATTAATAATATTAACAATAATAATAATAATGCTATATTATAAAAATAATAATAAAAGTAATAATAAAAATTAATAAGACAAAATCTTTGCACCTCCGTCTTACCTCAAGATCAAAGATAATTCCAGCGATTTCAGCATGAAAATATCTATACACAAAATATTTCCCGGAATTAAATTACAAAATGCCATAAAAAAAAAACATTTTTCCATCGCTTCGAAATAAATTATTCCAACGATGTTGACACACGTGTCGCGTATATGCAATATAGCTGCGCTCCGCAGCGTCAAGACCGTGAATTAAAAGAAAATGTCGTGAGAAATTTTACCACGCATCTCGAATTAAACTTTCTTAAACAGCTAAACAAAGCAACGTTTTAATTGTTTGCGATTCGAAAAGTCTTTCACCTCTGTTGTATCTCGCTAACGAGCCGTTCGCCACCGACTTAACTCGGGAAATGTCGCGATGAACTGTAATTATCATAATAATTGTCATTAATTCATCCCCGAGCTCATCCAGCATCGATTAAAACGCGGAGTAAACGCGTAAACTCGAAATCGTTGGTTTCTTCCTGGAATTTCTCATTTTTTCTGGTATCAATTACGTTTCCACTGACGAAGGGGATGAACGATTCGAAGCAGTGATACCATGGGAGCCTCGAATAACAAGCTCAGGAACAAGGAAACCCCGTAGGACGCCACCGTGATGCCAAAGAAGAGAATCGCCTGAAAAGTATTTCAAATAAATAATAATGATTAATGAATAAACGCTGCGGCTGTCGCTCGATTTATCGACGGTCGTGAATCTAGAATTATAACAGAGCTCTGGTAAATATTGCGAGACTTTCTCCTTCGCGACAAGACGGTCACGGCATCTACCGTTAATTCCACCGCGGAATCCTTTCCTATTTTACCAGCCGGCGCTTAGCATTTGATGAGAAAAAATTATTTTTATTTCAAATTTGCTCTCTCAGGAAGGAAATAAAGGAGAAGAAAACTTTAAATTGACATTTTTTTGGATCATGTGCGTGACAAAAGTATTAAGGTTTGCTCTCTTATTGAGAGAAGCTTTATGACGGTGGAAATAATTGTTATAAGAATTTTTAAACAGAAGATAAAATTCTATTTCCCTGATAATAATAAAATTATTGTACAGCGTACGTACGACGAATCCTTTGGTGAGATGAAAAGAGCTCTCACCGCTCAAGATCAATGCTCGCATTAACGCGGGATGCACCAAATACGCGCAATAAGTCAGTCTCGAAAGCGGATAGATGTATTTCCACGATAATATTTTTTCGGCGATACCTGCGAACTCAAACAATCGTGAGATATTTGACAAATCTGTCATTGCCGAAAAAAATGTCACTACAATAAAATATAAATGAAATAGCACAAGCAATGAAGATAAAACGTAATCGGAGAATAATGACGTACCTGACAAACTGCGATTGTAGAAAAAATAAAATGAAATACCATAAAAAAACAATAAAATGAATTCGAATAAAATCAAATTAAATTCTGTAATTTCATGTATCTTCGTGGTCGTTGGCACAAGCAATAAAAATGAAACCAACTCGATAAAATCATGAAATACTTCACTATCGGTAATTATATAATTTAGAAAAAATTAAATTCAGAAAAAAATTAAAGAAGACGTTAATTTCACATACCTCCGTGGCCGGTGACGCAAGCAATCAATATAAAACCAACGCTTATCGCCCATCCGGAATGCGACAGCGCCGTGTAAAGCGCCGATGACAAATGATTCAAATTATTCCCATAAAGCCCGTAGACAATGCTTAGCAGAGTCACGATCGAAGAAGTCCAGCCGAGAACGATCGTAGTTTTGTTTAATTTCAATTTACAACCGACCCTGCAGAGATACCATCCTGCCGCCATTCCGATCAGGTATGGACCCATTCTCGTCCACGGCTTGTCGTACAGACTCTCGTAATGGGCAAAGGGTTCTTGAATGCTGACGAGAAATAAAAAAATTAAAATTATCCAATTGGAAAAATAAACAAAGAGAGAAAATAAATAACAGAATAATAATTTATAAAAAGAACTCACGTTGATATGTGTTTGGTACTCAATGAAATTAATGCCGTGGTGATCCAGGATGTGATTAAAAATACGATACCAATCGTTGCCGCAACGGAGACGCAGCTGAATCCAAAAAAATCCCGTCAATTTTTTCCATCCCAATTTTTTTTACAATTTCACGAATATCCCAACATTAAAAAAAAATAGAATAAAATATAAACCTGGCGCCAACAATGAGAATAATTATTCCAATGGTATAGAATTGGGTGTCATTGGCGAGGTACCAACTCCAAACCATGCACTGCAAATTAATTTAAAAATTTGCAATATTATCGCACAATTATTATTTTTTTTTTTTATGATTTCGCAAATCGTCGTAATCACCCGATCGTCCATGTCGAAATACGTGTTTATGTAAAGAGCATTACGCCACCAAAATTTTTCACAAGTTTTGTGATCCAGAGACGTCAATTCGATGACCGAATGATCGTGATACCACTTCATGGATACCTGAATCAATCCAATGACGAGCAAATACGGCGGCGTTAATCTGAAATATCTGTACGACATCATGCCCATAAATTGCATGAATTTCCCGACGAAACCGCGAATAATCCTCTTTTCCTTCATTCTATGCTGGGACATTGTACGAAAGTACAAAAATGACACCAAACAACCACTGAAAAAAAGAAAAGAAGAAACAAAAAAAAATATATTTCAATTGAGTGAATAATTTTTCAGCAAAATTAAATTAAAATTAAATTTTTCTAGGTGTTAAAAATAATCAACCTGATGAAGAAGAAAGTATCGACCGCGTAGGTGCCGTTGCTGATCGTCTGATACAGAAAATCCTCTTCGGCTTTGGAGCGAAACATTTTGTTGTCTGGAAAATTTTAATTCCTTTTTTATTATTAATTCATTATCAATTATATTGGACTACTTTTAATTAGACTTGCGTGGGTAAATCTGTTATAGCAATTAGTCACGCGATGGAATTGTTTTTTTTCTTTTGGTTGTGATGATAAATTTACCGGATACTTCGTTGGCCATTAGACAAGTGTGGACTCCTATTATCCAGAGCATCGATATAAAACGCAATCCGTGAATCGGTGCTAAGGTATCGCTGCCAACGTCGAGACTGGCGAGCTTCGAAATATTCAGAAGAAGACTGAACGACAGAAGAGCTTCGGACATTGGCCTTGGTACGTCTTTGGAATTCCAGACGTCTATCAATAAATTAGTTATTTATTTTATTTTATATTAATTTCTTTCATTACATTTTTAAATATTTTTTAAAGTCATGGAAACAATTTTTTTTTTACTTTTTCAATTACAATTGAAAATAATTGGCTGCTCATTTTAATCTCCCGCCGAAGATCGGCTGTAAATTGAATAGCAATCTTACTCAAGAATAAAGAAATTAAATTCCTAGATTTTTCTGGAAATCAAATATTTTATTAAATCAAAAATAAAAAAAATAAACACAAGCACGAAACCATGAATCCTATTTTTCTGTTAACCATACCGAGAGATCCGTTGTGCTGTTTAATCGACCAAAGCCTCGAGATCGTTATTTCATCGTTGAAATTTTCCCTCGGTCGCATTATCTTCGATTCCTCGATCCTCATAACTGTCACGTTATTTCTCATCGCGTTTTCGCGATGCAAAATTTGATAGCGAAGCGCCACATCGTAAGACGTTCCAAGGATAACGAGGGTTGTAGCAACCCCGAAAGAAATTCTGCAAACACGTGGAAAAGATTGTACACAGACGCGAGAAATTTATCGATCTTTTACAGTGGACTTTTGCGAGCTTGTGCTTACAGTATAATGTAAAAAATAAAGTCGTTCCACGGATTATATCCTTCGGAAAGATTCCTAACGTGATCAACGGTCACCAGTCTCGGTAAATTTTGATGCATGTTGCTCGTCGAATATTTTATAAGCTCCATAACGTCGACGGGTTTGCAGCTTGCGGGCATGCAGACGCCCAACGTTATGCTGTGACTCTGAAAAAATAAATCAATTGATTAGTCAAAATGAAAAGAACGAATAAATAAATAAGTAAATAAATGACTAAACAAATGAATCGATAAATCAACGACTCAATCAATAAATGAATGAATCAATAAATAATCTAAATAAATAAATCAATTGGGACGACAAAATTTAAAAAATGGTATTTCAATAAACAAAAAAATATATTTATAACTTACTCCGTTTATTTCGCTCGCAAATATATCGAGTTTGAGACTAACGGAATTAACACTGACGCGAAAAGGGGGAACGTCAGGACTTCTGTCGCGTTCGCTGTGATCGCTCGTGATGGAAACAACGAAATTGTTATCCATGTCACGGCACTGATCCGATGCTCCGATCCAGTATCTGCTGCCTGACAAAACACCCCACGTGTGTCTGCCACTCGCGTCCACCACTTAAATATGATAGGAAAATTAAATAAACTACAGTTTCATTGGATTCTCTTGTTGTTACAACCAATTTTATCAATGTGTAACTATGTGAGTTAATTTCTGACAATTTTTATAAAATTTAATTTAATTTTTGTTATATTTCGAATTTTTTTTTCATTGAAAAAAAAATTGTACTTATTTCTATGTTACTGTATTTTATTTATGTATTTTTAATTCAATTATCGATTGATTTATTTTGGACTATACAACGCTTTTCGGGAGATTCAATCGATTCTGTTGTATTCTGGTGATGATTGCAAAGTGAAAGCAATCTCCATTGAAATAAAAAAATTACTCGCATCTTTATTATTACTAATATCATTATTGTTTGCAATATTAATTTGCGGCGTCGAAACGTTACCGCAAATATTAATAAGAAGCCCCTATCGGGCAATTTCGTGAGGTTACGCATGCACTACCACGCCTCGGAGCACCTCGAAACGTAACACTTATTATACAATATAGCGATATCGCACCAAACTATGTGCTCGGTGCTCGGTCGGAAGGTAAACGGATCTGGTCTTGTATATCGCGGCTCCGACGACTTTCTCACTTTCTACAGGAAAACATTTTCGTTCGCAAAGGGGTTTGATCATCGTTGATAGCTCTGCGGATGTTGTATCCCAATCCTCGGACCCAACGGTTAGCCGAAAAAAAATTTAATGGGCGAAGATAAACATTCGCAATTCGCTTTTGATTTCAATTACAAGCTTCCATCGATCGTGCATCGATTATCGGAATTGTTGTGGATATTTATTATCCAGAAGTGCATGAGATTATATACCATTATTCTCGTTACGGGCTTCCCGTCTTAGAATGCCATTATCCGAAGAATTGAGAAGCGGAGGCATTTTATTTTCATTTTATTCTTATTTTTTTGTTTATTGATTTTTTTTTGTTCCGAGTGAAAAGCTGATATTGAATATAAATGTTCGAACGTGCTTGTAATTGGAATTAAAACGGAAAAGAGTGACAAACGAGCCGATTACGAATACGGATTTTCTCGATAATCGCGCGCGATTCTTTGTATTTTTTTTTATCTATAAAATTTCTGTTTTATTTTACGCGGAATCAACTTGGCGTGTTGTGTTTTAATTGCACGAGAAATCCATGCGGCACGTAGTGAAATTGAATTTCAAGAAAGCACGCGAAGCGTTATCGTAATAATACGCAAGTATAATTGCGTGTGTGTTGCAATAAATCATGTAACGGAAACGTTTAAGTTGAAATACTCTGCATTATCGCGTTTTTTTGTTTCGGATTAAAATGTAACGGGTAAGATGTTATTCCATCTACAGTCACGTGAATGAATTATGTAATGATTGTATGATCCGCCTGCAACTGACCAGACGACATTTTAACACATAGAACTATTAAATCACGTCGGAAATTATCGTCGAATGTCGAATGAAAACAAATTATTTGGCGAAAAATAATATAATCATTCCGATGCGTATATAAAAACGATATTTTTAAGATCGAATGTCAAACTCACATAAAAAAAGGACTATTAAATATCGAATTAAAAGATAATTCGAGAGGAAATTAAAGAAAAAAAACTTCTCTCCCCAAAATACCGAATATTAAAATTTTCTCGTCCTTGAAAACAATTTCGTCATACCGATTGCGAATCTGCGATCTGATGCAACGAAAAACATAAACACAAGCATCGACACGGAATCATATTATATTCTTGAACTCGACAGTGATTCCGCGATCGCGAGTGCCTTGATCCAGATGAAAGTAAGCGCAGGATCAAGTACTCGTAAATCACCTTCCAAAGCAAGACCGGTCTGTGGTCGACGACATCCAACGTCGGGACAACTTTCCGCAACCCGAGAATTTCGCCAGACCGGATTATGTTGGGCGAACCCGTTCAACGCTCGTGGGAGACTTCCGGATCGCGGACAATACTTATACGCATACACTGAGTTTCATTCAAACGACATAATTACAATTGGTTTTGTACAAATACGGCGAATAATGGCATTGGAAAGTCGAGAGTCGGTTTTTGCGGAAAATTGCGAGAATATCGTTTAAATTGTCATACGAATTTAATTCCATTCTTGTTGAATTACGTACGACCCAGGATTAATTAAGGGGGTTATTTCTCCGTCATTATTTATCTATTAAATTTCATTATATTCTTAACATTCCTTGGCGACATGAATAAAAATATCAATTTTTTTTTTTCGATGTTTGAATTATTTATCTTCTACCATATTTTTAATAATAAATAAATTGCTAAATAAGTATTTATTTATTTATTCATTCATTATTATTATAATTAGATTGATATTCTTAGAGATCAGAAATAGAAATGACGTAGCTTATCCAATTTCCATTTATTTTTAATATTAAAAAATTTGGAAGAGAATAAATAAATCAAGAAACGAAAGAAATGAAAATTATTGATATATTGATTAATATCACCAAGGACCCTATAGAATTTTCACTTTCTTTTGCTTTCTAGGCTTACATGCCCCCTTAAATAAATTATGATAGCTTACTTCTGAGAGCCCAGCTGGAACCGGAACCAAGTGCCGACAAAAATTCGGTAACATCTTTTTCGCATCCCCCAAAAATTTTAACGTCCCCGAGTTTACGATCGTTCCACACCGGTATCAATAATTTTGGATTCCATAAATCAAGAAGATCCTCGAGATCCACAAAATTGTCAAATCGCACTGGCAACTCCACACCGATGGTTTCATCAACGCTCATTGTCGTTATCGAGACGCTCGACAACCCCTCCGACGATGAATTAATTTCCGGCACTTTGAGTATACGTTTGTCATTGGAACAAACTGTTCCAACATTTGTCATCACCAACGCGCATAAAATCGCGATATTCATTGCCATGGTGGCGGTTATAAAAATTATGATATCTGCATATATATAAATTTTTAGAAATATATTCAATATTTATATAAATATATGATAAAATTTATATTTATATAAATATATCATAACATTTATAATCATATAAATATATTATATAATTTATAATTATGCAAATATATTATATAAAATGATATTTTATTGAAAAAAAAATATATATATATCTATAAAACTCGACTTGTGTGGTTTCTTAATCAGTTGATTTTTCGAATTACGAATGTGGAGTGAAAATAAATGAGCAACAGTTGCTCGAGTACTGTGCCATGTCCATCGGTGTGGACTTGGGATATATTGTGTTGATGAACTCCCACCACCCTGGAAACTGCTCGACCAACAGGATTTTTCGTCAGTCCCGTGTATATAACCGGCTCTACCTTCGCGTTCGCGCACTTTCGAAGCAACCCGCGTGCATTGCAACTGTGTACGATCGCACGAGCTCTTCCGGTTACTTCCAGACCGATCGAAACGTTCGATCAAACGTTTCTCGTCTTTTTGTCTGTTTCGTCCACACTGTGGATGCTGCTCGTTCGTTAAAGCCGAGTATCGTTATTAATTTTCTCTCAACGTTGCTTACGCAACTCTTCTATCAATCCACGGCTACGCGAAAAATGCAGAACCCGTAGGGGGTGGGGGTGGGCGGCCTTTTTTGACCGAAGAATAATGATTCTCGAGAAAATCGGGGATGGGGGTTCATTTAATGACAATTTATTTGAAATAAATTTGCAAACGGATAACTATGAGAGATTTACATGCAAGAATCAAAATTTTGACATTTCTGCAATAATAATAAATAATTTTGATGGATTATTGTTTTAACAGTGATTCTAATATTCAGGAGCAATTATGATCTATGATAATGCTCTGTTCAACGAATTTGCATATTATCGCGTGCACGATTGCTGATTTTTCTTTTCAATCGATAAAATTATCCATCTACTTCACTCTAGTTAATGAGATTAATTATCAGGATAAATATTGTATGATTCTTAGAATTAGTTATGCCCGGTACAAAAAAAGATCTCATATTTTTTTTTCAATTCTTTGGAACAATTATAAGCATTAACAAATTCGTGGCCATTTTGAAAATTGCGTGTTGAATTTAGTCTCCTTTATCGACAATTTTATTGTTTGAAAAGAACGTAGCATTTCTTAAATAGAAAAAAAGCATTTTTACCGTTCTGAGGAACGACGTGAAGAATGAGCTTGTGACTGATCGTTCAAAAACTTCCTTTTCGAGAGCTTCCATCGTTTTTCAAAAGCCATTCTCGGAGGGAAAAAAAACAAATTCAAATTTTACAATACGAGCTTTTTAAAAAAAACGCAAACGCCATCGCACCAACTCCTATGACGTCCTAACAATTTTTCCGACTCCATAATTTATGTATTCGTATCATTGTACTAATAACAACAAATACACAATAAATCTAAAGACGTAATAGTCACGGATTCTGTAATTTCCTCGTGCTAAATTCGAAACTCGTTCGAGCGACAGGCAAACCCTACTACTGCACAGCGGCTCGGCAATTAGGTAATAACACCAAAGATGACTCTGATTGCATCGTGTGGCGCTAAATTTAATGCGGCTAAACTGATACTAAGAAAATTGTGATCATAGATCCTGTCGGTATTGCAGATTCAGGACGAGCCCGGACGAAATGTGTTTACTCTCGGTCGGTATTGCAGTCCGCGTGAACGAAAGGAGTCAAATTATTCGGAATGATGAAGAAAGGAAGATCGGATATGAATGAAGAAAGTTTGAGCGAATAATCCCTAAGAATCATCAGTATGATTTGTCTATGAACATATCATATTAATAATTATTAATCATCATCCCATCGATCACCTAAGACCGATAATTTAATCAGTCTTTAATTTGCACCTTCTATCCTACACCCTATCACGTACCGTTCTAGTCGCAATATTTCACGCGAATTCAATTGCATCCATCCCAAGTCCCTGACATGGATTCGCTTATACTGGATACGCCGCAAGTGTACCGTACGGGCTGTTGTAAATGCGATTACATACGTATCGTAAAGGTTTCGGTCCAGCCTCGCACGCGTTGCGGTATCTCGTTAGCCGACTGTCAAATCGGATTAAAGTCCCTCGCGTCGTATCCTCGTCATGCGTTCGCGGATTTATCTATTCCTCTCACCCCTCTCTCGCTTCGATGTGGACGTTCTATCATGGGGTTTGATTGACCAAACAACCAACACCTACGACCAGGGGGCAATTATCATTTTTATTTATCAAAAAGAAAAAAAAAACATGTTTCGAAGGAACTAAAGTTTTGGTAGGCGAACGCACAGAGGCGTGGGCGAGGTAAGAATTATTTCGTTTTTTTTTTTTTTTTTTTTTCACATTTCGATTGCTTTTTCTCTCCCTCTCATCATTCTTCTTTTCGCAACGCGTATTATAATAATAGCGAGAAATCGTTAACATGAAATATAAAATTCTCTCAATCGTCAACTATTTATATCGATAGAATTTCTTCTCTCATTACCTTTTTTTTTCTCTCACAACTTTTTTTTTTTTTTTTTCAAAGATCCTCGACATATAAATATGGTACAGTCACATAACGTCAACGTTGAGAATTTTTTGTTCTTTGCATAACCGATTCACAAATAGATACAGCGAGAACTTTTCTATACACGGTCATACATTTAGCGGTTTTCTAAATCAGATGTTTTTTTTTAAATTTTTTTTTTACCTTCGCTTACACACAAACATGTATTTATAGCGTATAATATATGTAAATCTTCATATTTATATATATTATGTAAACTATTTATATATGTATATCGATGTCCGCCCCGTAGCTCTTCGCTAAAACATTTATACAAAAATCTAACGTCAGACTCGCGTGGGTTCTCGAACGCGTTTCCGTCTCTAATCTTTTCATTTTCTTAAAATTTACACATCAAAGAACGTCGTCGCTTCGGCCGTAATGTTTTCTCTCCCTTCTTCTTCCTCCTCTTCGTATTTAAGCCGAATAGAAACGAACGTAGAATCATCGTCGATATGCCGTTGGCGTACTCGAACCGGCGGCTCTGCATTTTCTTTTTTTTTTTTTTTTGGCACTTAACAAACGAAAAACTCTTCGTGAGCCTCGTAAACTGCGATTGGGCTGAGTCAGTCGCCACAATTCCACGAAATTCTTCGGGGTTACGTCGGACAAGTCGCAATTCGATGAAAAATTCTCAGGCCATCGTCGACAGCTATCTCAAAAAACATTTTGAAAAAAAAAAAAAATCGGAAATCCAGTGGTTAAAAAAAAAACAAAAATCGAAATTGCCTTCACGATCGTTCGACCGCAAAATCTCCAGCCATCGTCGTAGCGAAGCGACTCAACGCGACAAAAATCCATGTCGAAGCTGCTCTTTCGTCATTGACGCGTGAAGAAAAATAATTTATTATCTTGCAATTACGTTTTTTCGCGAACTTACGCGAAAAAATTCCTTAAGATTCGAGAGATTTTATTTGATTTCTTCTTTAGCCATTTTGTGGAATAATCCCGTGGTCGAATCTCTCTCCGTTCATTCGTCGCCGTTTTTTCGGCCCGGAAAAAAAGGAGCTTTAACACAAACCCATTGTCGCGTAAATTATCCTTTCGTTAAAACTTTTCATAGTTCAGTCTTATCTCGCGATTCATCCGTGTTCCGGTCACGTCATTTGTACCGCGTTCGAACCGCGTTTTCTCGAACCGTTGAAATTACGCGGATTCGCGGTCAATTGAAATTGTTGTACGTAAGGATTGTTACGAAGTACATTGCCAACAACGGGTGATCCCGTATTTCCGTATTGCGATTGTACGCCGATAATACCGGTTTGATGAAGATATTGATCACGATAGAGAGCCAATTGAGCGACGTATTCGTCGTTTACAGGTCCCGATTGCGATTGATAATGATTGCGCGACAAACGTCCACCTCCCGGACCTCCTCCCGGACTTTTTCCACCTCCTCCGGGGCCGACAACGTCGCCGATCATCGTCGTACAATTAGCGTTGTATTCTTTGGCATTGTAATCCGTATAAATCAAATTCGTCGGTGATGGGACGCAAGGAGGTGTCACGGAATTTTTCAAACTTTGCGTCGGACTTTGAGTTATTGATTCCAAAACGTGTCTTGGCATGTTTGGAGACGGGGTGTGAACTTCTTGAAGACCATCAACGCGATTAGCGTTTCTTACGAAAACAGGAGCGCTTTCGGGTCTTCCACCTATTATATTTCTCATACCTTCGCGATCTTTCGCGCTCAAACTGTTTCGTGAAGTGCTCAGACCGGATGTTGGATCGAAAAAATTCGTTGCGTTGTTCAGATCGGTCATGCTTGATAGACTCATGCTCGCCAATTCCCAACGTCTCATGAGATCGGAAATTCTTTCGGCTTTCATCGTCGCGTCCATGCTTTCGTCGTAATCCGGACCCTGGAATCAACGGAAGAACGATTTATAAAATAACAACGTTACCGGGGTGTGAAAATGCAAAGGTGTAACAAAAATTAAGGGGGGATTTTTACATCTAGATATTAACGTAGATTTTTGTTTCTTTCGTTTTTTTATTTTTTCGAAAGAGTAATTATAGCGCCAAAAAAGGTGCGATTTGCGCGCCAAGCGGATATTTTGAAGTATCTTGATCCTGTAGAATCGTGAAGAAAGATGGACTCGATCGGATAATATTAAGGAGTTCCGCGATTTTTTAAAAGTTCTCGAAAGTAAAAACTTCAAAAAATCAGGTCAATCTCTAATTAATCGGGATTGTTTGTACGAAACGCCTTAATAACTATCCCGAAAAAATGTTGGTTCATTCTCGCGAAGAAATTCTAACAATCGATTGAGTTATAACAAATTTTGTGACTTCCCATTGAATAAATGCAGATAAATTCTATGAGCTCTTCATTTCCGACCATTTTCGTAATTTTTTTTTCTTTTTTTTTTTTTTGGCAATGAGCACAGTTGCGGGGTGAAAGACAGGAGAGCACGTCTATTTCGGGTTGATGAGAAAATGTACGCCAGTGCTAAACAGGTGCGCGAGGCGGCCAATGTGCTAATGACTCCCCTTTGGAGACTAATTAAGTTTCATCCCAGCTCGAGGCTTTGACCTCCCTCCTTTCATCCTCCTTCGTCGGAGTTCAATATACCGCGTTCGAAACTTCGTACCCAATATCTTCACTGTCAAATCCATTACTCACACGGCTATGAACTAATAATAACAGCTATCGCGCTATTTTAGGCTCACGAATTATAAATTCTGCATTAAAATTTCAGTTAAGGAGAAAAAAAATGTCGTTAACGACTTGAATCAACAGAGCTTCCTCGTAATGTAATTTATTAATTCAACATTTCTATAAAGTCACAGTTTTTCAAAGACTTTTGCCGTTAAGTTTTTAATCTCTCAATTTTCTCTCCTATAGAATACTTGAATGAATGAGTAAATAAAGTTCGGGAAAATGGAAAAAATATCTGGTAGTAATTTACAAGTCGTTACGTACGTTTTCTATCTTTTCGTCCAACATCTTGAAGAAGTCCAGTTGACTGGAAGATACCTCTCTGAAAGATAGAAGAATAAAAAAAATTCCGTGAGTAAAACTAATAAAATAATCTGGCGTAGGATCGACGGAGCGAATATTCGCACTGCTGTTAATTATAAACTTACGCTTGCTGCAAAAGAGGCCCGCTTCCGGGTCCGCCGGACTTCTTCTTCGCCTGCGACTTTACGTCAACCGAACCGTTCTGATTATCCTCGTTTCTGTTTATTTCCGCGCCGTTGTTGTTCGTTTTGTTGCTCTTCGTACTTCCATTCTTCTGCTCGATCGATGCGGATCCTGTAATCAATTGAAGAAAAAAAAATTCCGTCAATAATCATACGATTATATTGAAAATTCGTTGTTTCGCATATTCAGATAAATTCGATTTCCGAATAATTGCGCGCAATTGTACTCCGTAGACGCGCATAATTATTTGCGACGTTGCACGTGGCAGTTTCAAAAATAGCAACGAAAAAAAAAACCAGAAAAAAATCCAAGAATAGGCAGAGCAGAAGTGAAGAAGGGGTAAAAAAAAATTGAACGAAGGCCTTCGTCGAGGTCGAGACCCAGACCTCGAAAGTGTCGGCTCTATCGGCGTCGCGACGCCACGAACGAGAAAGAAATCAACAAAGGTTCACGCGTGTGTGTCACGCGATTTTCCGAGTTTTCTCACAGATCCGGAATTCGCTGCGTTTGTCGGACAAAAACAAATTTTAAAAAAATATATATTCGAGCGAATAATGAAAGATCGGAGGTTCGATCTATTTTTATTTCATTGAAACGACAAGCGCTCGGGGGATTAAACGATGCGTAAGCAATGAAGACGCTTCCAGTCAAAGGTCGATTAATTAAATCGTTCGAAAAAATCCGGTAAACAAGACTTCGGTTTTATCGGCTGCGCGTTGAAGCGAGATTTGATGCGCGGTTTAATCAGTTGATATTTCGCAGCGTTCTGAGAATTTTGTTTTCGAAATAACATTGTAGAATTGTTGTTATCGTCTACGAGCGCATGGACAAATAAAGTGTGGTTCTTTAGATGAGAAGTAATATTTTTACTCATTGAACGAACTTTTAGGAGCCGGGAATTCAGAATTATTCGACTTCAAGACATACAATTTCAACATGGCTGTACGTCTTGAAGATATCAAATTTTTCGATCTACTGCTCAATACATTTTTGTAGGGAATCCAATTCCCTACAAATTAGTATCTAAATAATTGAATTTCCGACAGTCTTTACCGACTTACGCAATAAATGGCGCCAAAAAAAAAAATTCTTGAAACTCCTTACCGCGAGAATTTCGTTATGTCAGAATCTAATCTTCGAGACTGAGCACGAGATGGAGAAAAATATTTTTCTTGACACAATCTAATCTATATGTATGTATGTTAATAGAGTATCCGTGTATCCGTATACATATATGGATAAATACAAAACGTCTGAGTCGTAGAACGCCGCCTCATTAATTGGCCGATGTTGACCGAGTCGAAGCAAAGGAGAACGAACCCGTTCCGTCTATCACAATGGAAACGCAAATAAACCCGGCGATATAAAAGCCTCAGACATGGGCGAGTAACCGACAGACCGAGATAGAAAATTCGTACGTGAGTTGGCGGCAGACAGACGAGAAGGACTCACGTGCGACCCACCAACGACACCTGGCAAAAAAACAGAATCGTCGTCTTAGCTTTTATTCAACCGCTTCAATGCTGCTGTAACAGCAGTCTGTCATCACTGCTATTGATCATAAGCACGCCGAATGAATAATAAGAGAAAAGAGCCTCACGCGTACCATTCGGGCAACGTTGAATCAACAAGGAACAACTGAAAATTATTTATTCATTTTTTTAATTATTTTTTTTAGCTAAATTATTCGATATCGACGATTAAAAAAAGAAGAATTGAAATAAATAGTTAACCCATGAGTTTTGCTAATAGCTAATATGATATCGAAACGCAATATTCCCAAATATTCAATATTTTTTTATAATAAATAATTATATATACTAAATTATTTAATATTTCCAAACATTTAAAGATCAACGGGGAAAAAAATGAGAACCGACATACTCTTGCCACGATTCTGCATAGCCGTGAATCAATTTCGTGATGATCAATCGATGCATTTCCGAGAAATCTCAAATAGCGTTTTCGAAGCGGTCGCGAAACGCGTCGGCCATCACCGGCTCCGCATAACCGCAATGTCAGAGACGATGATCATTTATCGGTTCGCGTCACACGCGTGGCAACCCACCGTGGAGGCGTGCCTCCTTGATTAATAGTCCTACGTAATATCGTGACGGCTAAATTGTTTCTTCGATACATTCATTCGCGCAGAAACTACCTATCGCACGTCACCGCGAGCTTGTTATAACGTTGCAACAACGTGCGAAGAGGATTTCCGTCACGACGAGCTGCATATTGGCGTCCCGGGGTATTATTAAACATCCATATTACACCGTAACCTATAGTTATGTATATGAGTGTGGATTTGTTTTACCGATACGAATAACGAGAAATTGCCGGTAGTTTATTCAAGCCGACGGCGAAGAGTGGAAATAACGACGACCATTGGGATTATCGACCTAATTAATCAGTCGTTGAAGACATCTGGCGAACAATTTTATCGGATAATTGAAATTCCTTCGTTCTTCGGCTCATCAATTATTGAAAGGATGGAACTGTAGTCGGACGAGATGAAGGAATATCGTCAAAGAGAACCTGGAATTCCAATACTCCCAGTTATTACCTATATTAGTTCGTCATCTTGCCATATATACATGTTCTATAAGTGTATATATATGGATTGCAATAGGTCATGCCCGGCGGGAATTTTAATTGTAAAAAAAGAGGGCAATATCGAGTTCAATAAAAAATGAGAACCTAGCGGCAAAGAACGACGTAATTTCAAAGAGAAAATTAATTATCGTCAAGAAAGTTACTACCGCGTAATTATCGATGAATTGTACGAGGCTCGGAGATTCTCCGTTTCACAACTCGGGACGAGCCTGCAATTGTTCACGAGGAAGTAAAAAAAAAAAACAGAGGATGAAAGGACAGTTGGCGCGTCGATATAGAATAAATTTACATAACTGGCTCGGCGAACACGCTATTGCTCTCAATGGATCATTGCCTCATAGAAGAGACGCAGAGGGAGAGAAAGAGCAGAGATTGTAGAGATAGAGACAGAACACCAGAATTCGCCATTATCCCTTTCTCCGAACGAATGACTCTGGAATGTCATATTATTATTTATTAAAAGAGGTCAATCGAAATTATTCAACACAGATTTTGTTCAACTCCATGAGAGACTAATTATTTCTCCCTCAAAATATTTTTAAAATATAGTTTTGTAGACGGGATATTTCCGTTATTGTAATAATTGAAATTAAGGAGCCAAATCATTTCGCATATAAAATTTAATTTGGATTTAAGTTCAACAATTTACCGACAAAAATCTCTGTATATCGAAATCTTTTAAAAACATTTGAACGCATTAAATTTATTTCTCAAATATTTCTCACATCGTCTTCCGATTTACGTCACCACGTCCACGTTTTTCCGTGTCCACAATCGAATATTCACACACACACACACGCGAACGAAAAAAAAATTATTTGCATTGACTCGATAATGGACGAAGCACACTCGCACGAGCGAGCGCTCTTCGGTTTCCGCGTCTGCGTGTTCCAAGGCCGAAGATGGCCTGGTCGTAAGGAATTTCAATGTAAAATGTCCCGGACTTAATCGCGAAATTTCCGGTTTTGGAAATGAAAGAATCTAAATCAGCGGCTGTGGACAAAAAAAATCCGACGATACGCTTGAAAAATATTCTAAAATTTATTTTTTCGCGTGCAAACGTTTAGATCGAGGTTTTGAAAGAATTCGCCAAAAGATTCTACAATTTATTCGCGTGACGCAGAATACTTCTAGCGAATATCTGTTGCGCTGCACAAACATGTATATTTATATATTTATATATGCATGTGTGTGTATACGTATATAAAGCAATGCTGTTCTCCCGGTTAATTTTATGCTATACGCTCACGTTTCTCTATATTTAGACGAGAAGAACCGTGCCGCAAAGACCACCGAGCTCAACGCGATGACGACGGCGCAGATTTTCGCGTCAGAAATTTGTACAAAGATTAGTGGCGCACTGGCCCGACGGCTCGACGAAGCGCGGAACCCGGAGTTATTTCTCTGTGTGCGACACGTAGACACTAGCTCTAGACACTAACGTACGAGAAAAGCCCTCGGGACTATGACGCGTGCGTAAATGCGTTTAGCGTTCACACACACACACACATACACACTGCGGGGCAACAAAATATTATAATTACGCCGTTCGTGCGGTCGTCACGAGTCTCGTGAGAAGATCAGGCTCAAATCTGCCGACGATGAATAGATAAGAGACGGAGGACAAGTAAAGAATAGGATTTTGAAGTAACTAGATTATAGTCCCAGGGCTTTGAATTAATTGTGGTTGTTTGAGAAGGTTTTGTGGGGTATCTTACGTCGATTCAGGGGAGACCCTTAAAGATATTAAAAATTATTTGAATAAATTGGATAATAATCGTCAGAGAAATAAGAAAGAAGAAAGAATTTTCGAACTCACTACGATAAAAAAATGTTGCCCATTCAACGGCGTTAAGACAATAACGAAGTAGAGTAAGTAGAAGAGGGCGGAGGATCGGCCAGTGCTCCTGGCCCGGATATCGATCCGTTGGCTGTGGCGGGTTGAGAATTCAACATCGTGTACCAGAGAGGGCTCTCTCTCTCGCCCAGCTCCGGAGGAAATTGCTTAAAGCCGATATCCATCCCGGTATCCGTGTCTTTGCCCGGATACCGCTTAGATAAAGATACAAATTCATATCTCGATTAATACATAGACATACATATCGTGCAAAGAGTATGAAATTAATAGTCTAGCCGAGCTCGTGTTCAGCCCCTTCAGGCTGCATCTCAACTGCTCGAATCACGACAGACATTTCAAAATGTACAGAATCGAAGGGCGGAAGAGCGCGGGGGGGGGGGGGGGGGGGGGGGATGGTAAGATACCTCTCGCCCATATAGTCGTAACAATAACACGAACCATCGCACACTCTCCAATATTCTCGTCCAACCGATGAGGCGTTTTATGTTCAAGGCCTCGACGATATTTCCAGCGCTGTAGCTGAGATAAGATACATTCACAGATCAATTTCCTAATGCACCGTGTAGCGGTTAAGGTGAAAAAAAAAAGAATCAAACAAAAATGAAAGAAAAAGTCGACGTGATTCATCGGCATTGAATAAAGATACGATTTCTCATATTGCAACGAGTAAATAAACACGCCAACATCGCACCGGTATCGAGTACTTTATTCCGAAGAATCTCGCGAAGCAAAAACCCGGTTAGCGTGGTGCAATCGTTGCACCTACTTGCGGCTGTTGCAGCTCCCGCTGTTGCCGCGAACTCTCGCCGGCCGGCTTGCCGACGCATTCTACAAATATAACACTCGAAAGCGAGAATTTCGACGGTTCTTTCGTCGGTATTTTGGTTTCATTATCCGAAGTTTCGTGAAGCGAATGGGCGAGAGTTGCAACGTTATTCCCTAAGAACGACGAAGGACGTCGTTGCCGAATCTTCTTATCCGAGTGAAACGAGTTCACCTTGAACGGTGGCCATAACGCGATTTTCCACGACGATTAAGGGCGACCACCCACGCGTTTGATTTCCACACGGTCGGCGATCGATGCGATACGGCGTTTATTATTAACGAAGATCGGAAAATCGTTTTGCGTTATTTATAGATTCGCGCATAGACGTTTTGTTTGCTAGGTTATAATGGCCGAATGGGTGTTATGCATCGGCAATGGCGGTCCATTATCCGCCGCGGATATTAGCGACGTACGCAAACACATTGGGATTTACCTTCGCGGCAACGGACCGAGAAATAGAACTACGTCTCGTGGCGGTAATGGATTTGCGGCACGGAGACGGGGGGCCGAAACGTATTGAGAGTGTGAAGGAACATCCGGTTTGATACGAGCTTTCGAGCTTTTGCGCGCAATACGAGATCCCTCGGACGATCGATGACACGAAACGAATATAAGTTATTCATCGTAGCCTCGTCGTGTCCGCGTGGGCGTCGCTCTCGATTTTTATCGTAATCCGATAACATCTGCGTGATGAAACATTTTCCATTTATTTATTTATTTATTGATTTATTAATTTATTTCGCTTCCCGGATGAGTGTATCGACGTTGCGATGAATTATTATTTCCGGTAGAAAAGATTGGAACGATGTTGTATTTTATTTTTACAAAAATATTTCTTTGTTATTTGTAAAACAATTTTTATCGTTGTCATCGATATTATTTCGAGGGAAAAAAATTGGGACAGTGTAATATTTTACTTTTGTAGGAATATTTCTTTGTTATTCGAAAAATATTATTATTTTATAGATTATGTTATAGAAATATTTACAGAAATATTTCATTGTTATTTAAAAAAATAGTGTTATTATTATTATTATTATCATTATTATTATTATTTCCATCTGTACGGCAACCCCACTTTTTATGCAACCCCACCCTTTTTACCACCACTAGGTCGACCTAACCAGCGATTAAATATTAAGTCGAGAGAAAAATCTATGAATTGGTTTTGTCGGACAATGCCCATCGGCATTATCGTTATTTATTTCACGCGTCATCGATCGCCCGATATAATAATAAGAGCAGCGAGATACGTGGGCGGGAGAGGGAAAAGTCGTCGAAGCGGGTCGCGACTCAACGGCGCCGAAATCGATGTTCATCGAAAGGCGTTGGAACTCGAAACGTCCGGTGGAAATCGTAATGGGCGAAGTTTGCGTTTATTTCCGATGGAAAATAGTCCGGACGAAACATTGCGATTCGCTCGAGAATGTGCAATGCTTCGTGACGTTAAAAGGTTTCGCTGACGATTCGAAATGCAATCTGCCTCATGAGAATTCGTACGAAAATCTATATCGCGTCGACTGGTATCGGCACGGCCGGAGATATTATTGGAACTGATAGCGGCGAGAGTCGCTTTGAGGGACAATGTTTGAGACACTTCATGTCTATGTATTTTTTTAAGGGCTATTTCTGTGTCTATTAGGGTGTGTTGATTTTTTCCCGACGGCCATACGAAAAGGAAAATACGGAAATGTTGATAGATTGAAGGCCATTAAATAAACAAAAAAATTGGTGATTACTCATTTTTAAGGTCTTTTCGACGATAAATGAATACGTACTCGATGTTCCCGAATGTCATTGCAGCTTCCATCGATAAATACTTTCAATAAATGTTTTCAGTGCAATATTTATCGATGACGAAGATCACGACACTATAATTTCTCTATTTATGGATCTATGAATCTGTAAATCTATGAATCTATGAGTCTGTGAATCTGTGACTCACGTTTTCGATGACTCAACGAAGACGTCTCTCTTCTCGTCTGACTATCGAGACTTTCGGAAAGGCTTTCGAGTCCCAGAAGCCACCGAGCTCGCGTTTGCCTTCGCATCCATTAATCTCTTATCGCCCCAAGCGCTTCGTCAACGACGAGTCTCGAAAGATCTCGATTTCTTTGAGCTCTAATCGGCGACCAATTTCATCCCAAGGGACATTTGTTCCATCAGCCCCAACCTAACCGCTCTGATGGGTATCCGCAAATTCCATTCTCTGACAAATCCCCAGCCTAATAACTTTGTGGAACCCTCCGGAATCAACTGCAAAGTTATTTATGTATTTTTAGTTACAAGAACTCATTCTTTATCCGAAGATCTTCAAGTGTCATAAATTTCTCCCCAATCCGAGAAATATAAATCGCGATTCGAACTCGCACTTGACCGGCTTTTCTTTTTCACCCCTCTTACGTCGCTCTCGCGTTTCGGTGGCATTTATCGCGTGTCGCGTCGTATCAAAATCGTCGTGAAAACAACGACCTGGATACGTCTGTCATACGCGCAATTACAATGGCCGATCCTTCTCGCATCTCATCCACGCTTAATCGCCAAGAAACCAATATTTTTTCAACTGCCAACGCTTTGGACAACCGCTCGTCCGAAAACAAAAATGCATTGTCGATGAAAACAACGAAATTTTCTTTTGTTCTCTCTCTTTACCCACAAACGCCCCAGCAATTAGCGAATTCAATGTGAAAATTCGTTCATCTAGCGCGAATTTGCTTGCGTTACGTCGCTTCGTAGAAGAGACGGAGTGTAAGAAGACAGACTGGCGGATAGAGTGGATATTCTATTTAAAACGTCGGACATTAAATGTTCTTCCTTTCTATTTCGGTTGTTAAGTCGCGAGACCCGACTCACGTTCACGAACACGCGAACGCGCGCGTGCGTGCTTCGCTCGGTTTTTCTGCACGGCCAATTCGTTTCGGCGAGTCTTCGTGTGGCGAGTGACCGTTCTGACGAAAACCGACTTGCGCTCTAATTTTATTGTTATCGTGACCGAAGCACGCGAAGGCGATATAATCGCCAGCACGCGCGCATCGGACCGCGATAAGCTCGAGGATAACACACGTAGACGACGATGATGGCGATGGGCCGACAGGGAAGCCTCGGACGGCTGACGGCGGGCGAAGAGGAGGAGCAGGGAGGTAGTGGAAAAGGCGAAACAGAGGCGTGAAAAGATTTTTTTTTTTTTCGATAAAAGCCGGGATTTTTATGTCATTGTTAATCTCCGATCGATAAAGTCCCAATTCGCTCCAGCTATGGAATATTCCGTAGCCCTAAAATGTATAAAAATTTCGTAAAGATCCGAAATCTATAAGATATAGTTCAATATTTATTTCAAAATATCGTATATTTCCGTGCTGATTTTATATCTATTTTAATCAATCTAATAATTCTATATTTGTTCCATATCCATTTCGATACATCTTATCTCGACCAGTTGACGCTCCGGGTTATCAAATATCATTAGTATATATCTCGAACGAGCGAAATTGGAATTGAAGCGACCGCGGACGAAACGTAGTTAAATCATTAGCGTGGGAGCGAATAAAACTTAATATCCATTGTCGACGACACGCACGTCAGAGTTAAAAAAAAAAAAAAACAATCACAAAAAACAATTTGTTATTGTTGTCACGTTCGCGTGCGCGTGGAAAATACGCCGATAATCAAACGTCTGAAAGCCGATACAACGAATATTCCAGAGCAAGGTGAAATATTTTAAGATTAATGCGTCGTAAATCCCGACCGATTTTTATCAGCCAAAGAACGTTTTATTCGCCACGAGAAATCGAAATACGTTTAACTCACGATTATCGCGGATAAAAGCCGGTCTCAAGTACGTTTTAAGCATGTAGATGTGTCCGAATGTGCTTCGAATCTTGCAATAATCGTTGCGAGATGTTGCGCAAAATCGTAAATCCGTAATCCTCAGCATCGACGTTCGCAGAGGTCGCTGCGTATCTCATTCGTTTCGACGCGATGGAAATGAAAGAAGAAAAGAGAAGGTGAAAAAAAAAAAAATGAAAACGAGATTTACCTGGAGATAGTGAAATATGCGATTTCGGAGACAATGCGGCTGCACTCGACAGGTACACAAACGTGATAACGATCTCGAGATTTAATCCTTCCCCGATCATTTGCATCCCGAGTGGCTGCGGGGCTGCGTCACTCATGCGTTGTTCGATGCGAAAAACAAGATAACAATATTGCTCGTGGATGCATCGAGATTCGTTAGCTGCCAAGTTTGTCTCCTCATTCATATTGCGTTCAACAAATGACAAAGCTTTTCCTTTTGATCCATTTAATAATGCGCGACAACCGCGCGATTAATCTTTCTTTTTTATTCTGTAGAAACTCCAACGCGTCTCAGATTCGTGCGTTTGTCGTGCGCCGATTAGTGTATGGTTGTTTGTCGCACCCTCAAAGTGTATCGTGGGGTCGAATCGACCCAAGGCTTTGAAAAAATAGAAACTATCGTCCTAAAAATCTGGAAAAATTCACGAATGAACCTCAAGATTTCCACTTTACGATGAAACGTTGAGATACAAAGTTTCCGGAATTCATTAATTATAAGAATAACAATAAACAAGTGAACTGCGGAAAAATGCGAGAACTTTGAAATTTTTTCCTGGGTCTAATCGACTCCACGATACAATCATCGACTTAATTCATTTGTTTTTTTATTCCTAGATGGCTTTAGTGGGTTTCTGTTGCGCCTCCGCGAAACCCCAGCGCCGCGATTACGCCCAATGGCCGCTCATCATTCCACGATCGTAACAAATTCGCTCGAAAAGCCTTCCCTCGCATTATGCGCGATGATGCTTCGAAACGATAAACGTAAACAGATAAGACGCGCAGCAACAGCGATCAGAAAAAGCCGGCCATGATCCGTACGAGATGGATAAACATTCGACGTTAATCCAACGTTCGTTCGATTTGCCCTTACGCCGCCCGTCTGACCTCACGCCAGTTAGGATGCTGCGTTGTTGCGTTTTGCCAGCCAACCACCTCCGTTGATTGCAGCGTCTTCATGGACGTTCGTTCCATGACTTTCTATTAATAGAAATAAACGCGTCTACGGATAGCACACGAACGCCACGGCGTGTCCCGATTACGGTAGATGAGATTTTCATACGGACGCGAATGCGCGAGAATCCGACACACGGCGTTGTGGCATCGACATCAATCACGGATAGTAAGCACGGCCTTGAATCGAGGATGGAATCCGCGATTCTTGGCCGACGGCTTCATTGACGAACGAGGATGATTTTTGCGTCGAAGAAACAAATTTTCCTGCCCATTTTAGAGTCAATTAATAAGTTTCACTTGCTTAGAACGTGCTCCGGACATTTTTAATTCCTCTAATCATCGTTATTTCTCTAATTGGTCTAATTTATTTATTTAATTAGACCTCTAGTCGCCACCAGAGTCGTAGGCAACAGCGAGGAATTAAAAATGTGGCGACTCTGGGATATAGATTAACAATTTGGGGTCATGCAAGGCCCCAGGTGTGATGAGTGGCAAACCAGAAAATGCTGGTGACCAGATGGTTCATTGAATTTCATTTCATTATTCATTTCCACAAAAATTAATTTCTCTCAAGTTAATAATTTATCTAAAATATTGCTCCAGGCAATAATATCCCCTCTAAAATACCTTTCGAGCTACAAAATCGCTACCACGTATTCGACCGACGATTAAACCAGTTCATCATCGCGATGTACAGGTAGACACTTGCGAGTGAGTCAGACAAATCCATTTGAAAGTTGAGTCATAGACGAAGATCGTCAAATCGTCAACTGGTTGTTGGCGCCGTGCAATTCCGAGAACTCGTGTGGCAAAGCGATGTCACGGAGAAATAACCGCCAAAGGGGGGGGGGGGGGGAGGGGACAATGACGCAGCATCAGCAACGTAAAGTTTCAGATCCAACTTCAACAGCGGGTTAACAATCTTGAAACAATGCGATTTAACAGACACGCCTCCGACAGCTCAGCTGCCGGCCACATACGCTGCTGCTGCCCTCTCGGGCATGTGCCACCCACACACGTAAAAAAAAAAAAAAAAAAAAAAAATTCATGAACCCCGTTCGCAATTATTCGTTGCTACAACGAATGTACAACGTCCACGAGTTTTATCCCGCACGTTTCTAGCTTTCTCGCCTGTTTCCCGCGTGCTCGTCGTCGATTCGAATCCGCGAGTGGTTGCACGCGACGTCGAAACATCGGTAAAACGATGCCGACGTCCAAGACACACGTTCGTGTCGTGTCGGAAACCACGACGCACTTTGATATATCGTTTCATCGACGACCGCAATTGGTTGGCTAATTTTACGGTGCCCGAATGACGCGCGAAGATCGGCAACGATCGCTAATTCGTCCGACGTGTGGGTCGAAATTAAATAACGTGAGAACGATATTTTACTGTAACGAAGGTGTTTGAACGGTTTAAAGATGGCGTCGAGCATTTTAGGTGCGATTTGAAGGCGTTGAATCAGCGCTAATTGTATTTTCGCGAGTCTGATCGACGATTCGACGCGTCAACGCGCGAGCGAGATTCAACGTCGTACGATCGCGTAATCGACGATGGCATTGAAGAATCTTCGGGCATTTGTAAATTCGCATATTTATAATTATAGCCATTAATTAGCCTCGACTAAAAATAAAAAACAAAAAAGATTTTATCAAAAAGAAATTTTAAAAGTTTTCCATTTCTATCCGTGAGTTCTAAACCGATTTTTTATTGCAATCAAAATCACGCATGAGAGCATCTACGCTTTTATATATCGAAATGCGACGGTCGAATAATGGAAAAAACAAATTTTAATGTCAATACAGATTTTGCGAATTCAATTTATAAGCATAAAAGATCTTAGTCGAATGATGTTTAGACTTGACAATCGTAATTGATCGTACGACGTTGAGATAATCAACGTCGATGGTTGACACGATAGAGCCGAAATTGTTCCCACTTGTAGAAACAAAAAACAATTTTAAAAAAAGTTATAAGATAAAAAAATGTCCACCAATTCGATCTAAAAAAAAAAAAAAAAAAAAAAAAAAAAAAAAAAAAAATAAATAAAAAAATAACCGCAAGACCTTTCGAAGGAATAAACGTCACGCATGCACGAAAATTATCATGCAACAACCGGAGCGTTGGTAACCAATCGGAACCCATTCGTTTATGTAGCACACACCGACCACGTTTCTATTTTCAACGTCGCAGTTGTGCTTGTCAATGAAATTTTCGACGGTTACGTGGGCACGAGAAACTACGTAGGCAACGTCTGGCTCCTAATGGTTCGCGCGTAATGTGTGTACCTTTAATAATATTCTCGATTTTCAGCGAGAACCGTTGCGGAAGGGACGGAACACAACCATGCCGAATATTATTAATAGACCTTAAGAAGGAAAAAAAAATCTCTTGGACGCGGTTTGTCGAAACGCTTTCGCGTCGTTCGGCTCGTCCATGTCTGTTAATCGCCATTCGGCATAACTTTGGGCATCGTCAGATCCGCGTAGCTCCAGCCGGAAGCGTACATTGCGACACAAATTCCGGAACCAATTGTCACCCGGTGTTTGCGTCGTTGCAGTGGCGTCTGTGACAGCCTTGCTAATTGAGCTTTTGCTTATTTGCTTGGCTTATTAACTTTGCTACACTCATTTTAATTCCTCATCAAGGACATGAAAAATCTTCCGAGCAAGATTTTGATGTCAACATGTTTAAAATATGTCAAATGGTCCAGGAAAAATGTCGTAACGATGACCTTGCGAAATTCGAAGGTTTATAACTCGAAAATGGTTTGAGCTAAAGCTGTCAAATTTCGCGTACATGTGAAGACCTGCGACATCTCTGTCATTTGTAATTTTCGTGTCAATATGTTCGAGAGATGGGAAATGGTCAAGGAAAAAAGTGACGACCTTGCGAAATTTGAAAGCCTCTATAACTCGAGAACGGTTTGAGCTACGGCGCTCGAACTTTGGGCACGTGTGCAGTCCCATAACGTCCATGTTACATTTAATTTTCGCAATAATCGACGGAGCTGCTTGCATTTTACAGCGTTTTGAAATTTCCCCAAAAATGTGGGTTACTTCTCTCTAGGTTTTGCAAATTTCGAGTCATCGGTGCAGAATAGTTTTTTCCAAATAGAAAGATGCTCACGAATGTTTGGTATTGAATTTAGGCCGAATCCATCGAAAATTTCAGATTTTATGGAATTTTTAATTTTTCTCAAAACTCATTATCGCTCTAATTTGAGTCACCTTCGACTAATTTGACCCACAATTTCCACAGATATAGCAGAACAACACTCAATCCCACCGTGTATAAAATTTGTTAAAGACCGGCCAAAGTGATCTGATTTTGAATTTTAGAATTTTTCATTTCCATTTTTCGAATTTTCGATACTTTGAATTTTCCAACGCTCAAATCTCCCCAGAAGGACAACAAGCTTCAAGTTAAAACCCTCCAAAAATACATAACATCCTTAAAAATAAAAAAGAATACAAAATAGGGTAGGGCACGATTCAAAAAGAAATAAAGATGTCGGAATGGGGAGAGGTTGAAGGGAGGCAGATGGGGACCAATTGATTGTAAGAAACTTACCCTTGGCTCTGCGAGCCAGGTGGCTTATGTTCTGTCTCAAAATTTTTAGCCACATCGCGGCGCGCTGTCGCTTTCTACTCGGCGGTTCGGGCGTTATTCCAACCAGCGTGACGGTTATGGAGCCAACGGCGCGGTCGCGCGGAATAAGCGGCGTCGCGGCCGAAGAAACGAAAAAAAAAAACGTGTCGCGGCGAATGCGGCGAACTCGATACGTGGCTGAGGTCCGTTTTTTTTCTATTCTTTTTTTCGTTCAATTTTTCCTTGCTGATGCACGTTATCACGCTCGTTCCGACAATTCGCGTTATCTTCTTCACAAATGTCTTCTTTGAATTATCTTCAATAATTATTATTATTATTCCGAGTTTTTATATTAAATTAAAAAACTATTTAAATAATAAAAGTCTTCGTCCCGAATGATATGTATATCTCAATAAATAATCAGTACTTCAGAAATTATTCAAAATTCAAGCTCAATATTGAGGACCCTTCGCGGGTTCTCAATATTCGCTCCAAATCTTCAATGTCTTTGTATTTTGACAAATTCAACCCCGAATTTAACCCGTAACTAATTTTTTCCGTCTCTTCTTTTTTTTCCTCGTTTTCGTTTCGTTCACGATTCCTCGTAGATCATTAAATTCTTCACGTCAGCACTTCGTCGAACGGCACTTTATCGTCGCGTTGATTCGACGTTCAAGCATTTATGCGAATTTTTCGATTGTAAAAGAAGAAGGAAAAAAAAATTCCGTACGTTGTGATAAACCCTGACGTCAGAGATGTCTCATGTACGATGGTTCGTTCAAGACTGAAGAGCGGGGCAACGGTTTACGTTCTCTCCGGCTAAGCCCGTCGATCTCATGCACGACCAAACGACGACGTAGATACGTAGTCGAAGTGTGCGGCGTCGTTGGGTGAGAGACTCTGTCTCCCCTCCCCCATGGTTCCCCCCCGTGGTGCTCAACACCGCGAAGCCGTGATGTCCAAGTGGGACGGAACCGGGACGGACGCGAAACGACCACGACGAGGACAGAGAAACCCGCACGCGTTACAACGCGGGCACGTCGTCATCGTCACGTAGACAAACGGTTCGGCGGCAATTGCGTGCCACTCCGCCCTTTCGCCTCTTCGTCCTTCTCCTTCTCACCCTCGCCCCCCCCCCTCCTCATTGGAAACACAGCCGGTACGTCGATGTTTTCGCTAGTCTACTATCGAGAACGATAATGTCGACCCCGTGGGTAGATCCTTCGAGCAAGGTCTTTATCTCCCTCGATCGTGGCGTCTTCGTCATCGCAAGAAGAAAAAAAAATCTTCATTCTCGGTTTCGCGCCGTCGCTGTTTTCGATCGACGGGGCGTTGATGCCGGTTCAAACCCGAGCGTTCCGGAAGAACGTTTGCGTAAAACGCAAAAAATTTTTCGCGGGATTTATGGGGGGCGTGACCGTCGGTGTGACGCAGTTACGTTTTATGTTCTTCGTTTGCATGATTTCAGAGACTCGAGGATTTTTTTTTCCTCTTCTTCTTCTTTCATTTGTTCACGACAAACGTAATAATGTTGACAAATGTAAATTGCACGTCGGTTGAAACGATTTGCGTAAATATCGACGGTTTCGGAAGGTCGGAGAGGATAACGCGGATGTTGGATTCGAAAAAGAGGATTCAAAAGCGTTCGAGAATGTTTTTGGGTATTCGAATTGTTCGATCCGAGATTTATCATTCGACGTTGAATCGTTGAGTTATATTTTCACGCTGTGCGATCTTCGTCTTTGGTCTTATCTCGCGTTGTTATCGCGAACTACGGGGTTTTTTTAAAGAGAAATCAGCGAGGAACGCGTCTCAATAATCGCCGGCTGGTTTCGACGTCAACAAGTTGCGCGCGCAACTGTAGCGGTCGATGCAATGGCGGGAGAATAGCATCGTTGCAACGATGAACGAAAACGAGTTTACCGGATGCAATGCTGGGAATAATAATGATAATAAATATTGTAACTATTATTATGATAATTGTTGTGCTTATCATTATTCATATTTTTTAATTGTAAGATAATTTTTACGAAAATTAAAATTTAAAAACTGGTTCAATCGATTTTTAATTTGACTTTCTTCAAAGAGTTATTCTATGATAATAACATAATATATATAAATAATAATAATAATAATAATGAATAATAACAATAATAATAATAATAATAATATAATATTTATGTTTATGTATACTTTTTCAGCCATCGACTTATAAAGTCAAAGAAAAATTCGATAGTCACGAATTCAACGCCCCGATAATTTCGTTAAATTGTAATCGTTGTATGACGATTACGGATGAGTGCTTCGGGCCTTTCGAGGTTTCGTTAAAACATCGAACGTCCGGCCATAATGAATCTGAAAAAAAAAGCATGAGCGAGACCTGTCGCGCTGGTAAAATGAGCGAGGCTTTCGCCTAGTTGCAACGCTTGCGTCAATGACAACAACGCCAACGCGGAGTTAAACGAAAGAGAGTGAGGCCTACCACCGGTAATTGGACCGGAAGCGGTTGGGTCTGGACGACAACAATGGCCACGCCCACGTGATTACTCGACATGACCGAAATGTTTGAACTGTGACGTCGGCCGGTCGAACGATCAACCCAAATCTATATATCTATATGTATATATCATGCTTGTGACAAGAGGTTGTGTCCACGTCTTATCAGAACCACGTCGAAGCCCCGCCGGTGTGACCATTGGCGTGATTCGTTGTCACTATTAATAATCGTACGTACTCCGGTTTATCTGCGTTTTCACGTCTGGCGGTGCTAACAAATCATAATTTTTCATACTTTTTCGTTACGTCTGTACTCGTATCTCGTGAGAGTTATTATTCGCGCATAAACAACCGCCGACGATAAACATGTTCATGTACGCGATACATATCGCGCGTATTATTCCCAACTGCGTTGCTATTTCATACGTTTTATTTATATTTTTTGCTAAAATTGGAGGCTGAATCTGTGGTTTTGAATTTTTTATCATCTTGGATATCTCTATGTTTTCTTTGTTTTTATTTCGTTTTCCGAAAATGACTTTTGTCGGAGAATAAGCAAAGTGCGACGTTGGTGTAATTATCAATAGATATCAGTGTGGTCTCTTTTTCTGTCTCCCTTTTCGCTCGAGATTATTGAACCGTGGATCTGCGATTCGGTCGGACAAACGACCTTTGAACTATCCAACGGAATAAATCGCATCGATTCGCATTTTTAACGTTCGTTCGTCGGAGTATCCGGAAAATATGCCAAGCGATTCACTATTTTTCTCTCTTAAAAAATTAAATTTTCCATCAGATATTTTTTCGAAATTTTTCCTCATAGTGCAACCAATTCTCCGAATATTCATCTGCCACATAAACACATTCTGTTTAAACTTATGGCAATATTTTTTCATTTTTTTCATCATAGATTATCTGACTGTCATCATTTTTTCAATTTTTTAATTTTCTAATATCTTATTTAAAAAATTCTTAATCATAAAGAAAAAAATTAATAGAACAATTGAAAAAATGAGCCCCCAGTCTGTGAGGTTTTTTTCTATGGTTACAGACTGAGGGTTGATTTTTCAAATTCTTTTAGACATACGTATATTATTTTTTTTGCGAAAGAAAATTATGCGGTTGGACCAGTGCGATCCAGCCGAGGCGACCGGTCGTAACATTGATACGCACTGGAAACAATAACGTCTCGGTTAGTACGTTTCGTTAGTATGCTCGCGGTTATAAGCCTCTCAGACTTGCTGCGGTTATGTCCCGATAAAGCATCGGAGATTGTAGCTGCAATGTACATATATACGAAGAACGAAATAAGTTTGGTACGCGAACCAGTTAGATCCGCAAAAAATATAAACTCCTTAAAAGACTATGTAACATTCTCAGGTTTTCTTCTACATACACCCTGTATATATTCCCATTTATACATACATCTGTATATGCCTGTCGCTGTTCACGTGATTGCCTTGTGTGCAAGTTGAAAAAAAAAAGAGAGAAAGAAAAATAAAATAAACGCGAAACTCTGGACATCGTCGGCAATCGCCATTCGGAGAAGCTTGCACCTAACCTTTCCTAGAATGCCTATAAAAAAAAAAAAAAAATTGGCAAATTCTTCGAATGTATAATCTCCGGATTTTTGCATTATTTTTTATGGCTTCTCTTCGAAGAGAAAAAAAAGAAAGATGGTCGATTCTATACCGACCGAAAAATTTACGCTATCTCGAGACGATGGGCTAAGCCGGCGGAGCCGCCATGACGTGGGACGAGATAAAGTTTCGAATTCGCAAATACTTATTTTCGCGGTTTTGCACGCATGTATATAGCACGGACGTGTGCGTGTATGTTTGTGTGTGTGTGTGTGTGTGTGTGTTGCTGATTAATCGAAACCAGATGTGTCGGCCTCAGTTACAAATTCTTAAATTAGCAAAAGAATTGTCGTCATACCGAAATTTCTGCGTTGAATCGTGATTATGTAAACCGTTAAAAGAAAAAAAATCTACATCTCTGATTATACTTCAATCCTTCGCGGGGTATCGTTGAACTGTGGCCAATATTCGCATTGGTTTTGCTCATTATGTATATATTTCATATGAAATATATATATAATTATTTATAAACTAATGACATGATAATAATAATAATGCCTCTATTATTTTTTCGCTGTCGTTGTGGTGCGAACAGAAAACAATGTTATTCGATCATTATATAATAATGATAATTATTATTATTATTAATCATTTATTTGGTTCTGAATTTCTTGCTCAATTAATTAATCAATTCATTAATTCATCGTCCATGAAAGAATATAGGTGATTAATAATTTCGCATCAATAGAATTTCCATCCACCGTACCGAGAGCACAAAGTTTCGAAGCCGAAGCCGAAGATACGCAGCGGCGAGAGTACGCTATCGACAACGATCGACGGTCCCGTCGTTATCGTTCGATCGAGATTGAACGCGGCGCGTGATATTACCGCGCGTCCGTGCGTCAGGTACCGACGATAACTGATATCGCACATTGAGAAAGGAGGCTCGGCGCGAGAGACGCGACGCGAGAGGCCACACCGCCGTACGTGTGTACAGTCACGTTCGCATAAATATATATGTAATATATATACGTAGAAGCATTGCCGGAGTCAATAATTCGTGTTACCGTGAGGCTTTGTCAGTCGTTTGCAACGTCACAGTCGCAAATGAAAGAGGAAGAAGAGAGAAAATAATCAAACGAAAAGATTTTAAGAGATTTGACCGTACGGAGGTGCGGGATAAATAGAAACGAGGTCAACGTAGTACGCGCTGCGTTAGGTCCCATTAGAGACAATCTGGGTCGTGCTGCGTCAACGAGAGATTCGGCGTGATAAGCCAATTTATCGTTGCAAAGTTTTTGTTTGTGCTACGTTGTTATGTGTATAACGTTTGCGTATTACGCATCGTGTTGTGAGATGAGAAATTAAACGTTTATTCAATTTTATGCGCTCATTAAAGCGCAAAAATATTGTCGATTTGCGCACAACTCCGGTTGGATTGAACATAAATTGCTATCATTAAAATTATGCATTATCTATAGTTAATAATATATGTTTTACGATAATTTATGGTTCAATTGCTATAAAATTATAATGAGAAAATTATTAATCAATTGTTCTTTCTCAGTTTATCATTTTTTTATCGTAATAGAAATTACAAATATAAAAGAATAATTTTTCAATATTGTTTTCGGCCATTACGGCGATATAATGAATTTATCATTATTATTGGAATATAGTTCAAAGCAATGTTGAAAATTTATTAATTTATTTTTGAAATCTCAATATTCCCAAAAAACAATGAAAAAAAAAAAATATCATTACATTACAAATATTTTTTATCAAAAATCGTAAATACATCGATAAAAATCTTCGATTATTCTATAAACCGCGACCGGATGTATTACGAATTCATTGTAGGAAAATATCGTATAAATCGATAAAAATTTGCGATAACGTCAATCTACTCACTCAACGAGTCTCCGTTCTTCTTGGCCGAATTGTTTTTATTTTTTTTGTTCTTCGAATAGATGTTACCGATTTTGCTCTGTCCACAACCCATTCTGCCGGCCCCGTTGGTACGTCAGCTTCGTCGCGCCCACACAACGCCCCCCGATCACGACAATATAACACGTTTATGTCGATGAAAAAAAATTTTATCATTCCCGATCGAGCGATTATTTTTTGTCGCAACGACGAAAATTCCGAAACTCGATAAACTCGCACCAAACTCGCACGAACTCGTGGACGCGAATGTTCGTTCGTAAAAAATCACAATTTTTCCGAATGTTCTTCACGATCCCGAACATTTCCATTCGATCGTGCGAAATATTTTTTTTTCACAATTTTCCCGGATATTTTCCATCGTCGCTCTTTCCATTGTTCGAATTGGAAGAATTAATTTTTTTCTTCGACTCGAAGTTAAACTATTTCGACGTGTAATAAATTTTAGCCCGAATTGTCGATGCAATAAATTTGCAATAATTGATAATACGTTATTTATGCATTATTTTCGTTATGAAGTTCACGTATTTTTGGGCCGAAGGTTTCGCAAGAATGTGACCCCACTTTTGTATGTAGATGTATATATGTATAGATTTATATAATTTCTTCCGTGTGTATAAATTGGAGGATGAGACAGAGTTGACTTTGGTTCGGGCGATTTTACCGCGATTCGTTGCATCGGACGGTATTTAAACCGCGTCTATGCTGACTTCCGGTGCATTCACACGTAGATATGTGGTCATACGTTGTCGAGACACAAAACCGTTGTCGGCGACTCGATGCCGGATATATATTTTTAAAAACACGAAAAAGGAGAATAAGAATTCAATTCCACAAAAGTTCCATTTTTATGGAGGCGCTGGATTTGGTAGAAAGATGGACGCTTCGCGTCTCAATGCATAAATTATTGATTTTCATGTGTATATCGTAAACGATCGATTGCGAACTTTCGATCAGTCTTTGGATTTCGATAGCTTATTTTATTATTATTGTTCTCATCTTCTTTCTAAATATTTTTTCTCTGCTATTTTCTTCTTCTCTGCAATCCTTTTTTCTGCCTTTGGTTCAATCTTTTGATATTTGATATTTTTTTTTCTTTCTTATCTCTTCCTCACTTCGAAATATAATATTAATTCGAAACATTCGTATTCATTTTCTTCGTTTTCTTTTTTTTTTTGTTCGATCGTAGATTGGTCTACGTACAGTCTGCAAGCATCCACTCCATGACTCCTTCGACCTCCGGCTCTTCGTTAATTTCTTCGTGATCGTCGTTTATAACTTAATATCAGTCTCGAACTCTCCAAAATTCCGTTACGCGATTCATCGTGTCCAACCCAGGTTCCCATCGTCAAGATGCAATCGCGTGGAGCCCCTCATCGTGCCGACAAATATCGGATTATCCGAACGTCCCCCAAAGCTCCGGAAATACTTGTAAATCGGTCGTCGGACACGATGGAACACACTCGGAGCGTCGTTGACGAACGTTTAAAAGCTCGTTGATGCCTCGAGCCTCGCACTAATTTCCGTGGAAGCCATTTTTCCGCGGATCGAATTTCCACCGTGGAAAAAAAAACAAATACATATATATCTATATATACGTATTCGTATTTCTCTGCAATATGGCCGATGGTCGTTGAAAAATATGCAGAGCCCGCTCTGCTCACCGACGAGTGCGTTCGAAATTCCCAAAATGGTCGCGAGGCGAAATATAAACGCGGATTAAAAAAAATAAAAAAATTGAAAATCAAATAAATAAATAATTTTTTTTACAAATCAATAGTGGGGGGGGGGGGAATAGAATAAGGGAAAGAGGAAGAGAAGGGAAGACGCAAGATTATCGCGGGAAATACGAAACCATCCGAATATCGATGAAATATATATGTATATAGAAGTCGACTCGACGGAATCAAATACGCGAGCTAACTGTCGACCTCCGGTTCTTCGTATGGGGCTTCTTCCCGTTTATCTCTCGTTGCGATGTCGGAGGTCGTTCTCGGAGTTACGATCTTTTTTTTTTTTTCGATGTTTCGAAAACAAACGCGCGCAACGAAGCCGATGAGAGGAGAAACAACGGCAACGGAGATCGAAAATTCTTCGTCACTGCAAGCGCACTGACTTTCCAAATAATTTTTCTCTCCCCCGATGGTTAATCGACAATCGAGAATCCAAATTTGGTATCTGCAAGAATGAAAATCAAGAGAGAAAATTAATTAAAAGGTTTATCGTGTAGATAAATGGCGATAGACTGAGGAGGGCGTGGAATGAAGAGCGAGGGGGGGGGGGGGGGGGGGTGGAGATTAATTTCAACGAGATCGATCCAATGTGAGAGACCGAACGTTCTATTGACCAAACGTGGCAAACGGAATCGCGAACGTGACTTTCGCAGATTCAATCTTATCAGCGCGAAACTAATTACTATGTCCGAAGCGATGCACGTGTAATTACACTATGTAGGATATACGTTATGATTTATCTTGCGTTGATTTGTTGTTTCAGATTGTTCGAGGATGCTTCGACGTTACGCGTTATAGACGAATTCGATATCTTGTACGTCTCCAACATTTTTTGAAAATTATACCGAAAACTTTTGAGGCACAGAGTTGGAAAAGTATTTGATTTTTTATCCGATATATTACACGGATCGACTATGAGAGATAAAACTTATTAATCTTTTTTCCAACATTATTTTATCAACGATAATAATAATAATATTATCGATCATAAATGAAATAAGCAATTAATAATAACAAAAGTCATAATTAATAAATAATATAATCAATTATAATGAATATCGTATTATTATTATCAGTATTATTATATTTATTGATCATAATAATTAATAATAATAATGATAATAATTTTCTTAAGTCTTTACACTTGGCAAGTGACTCATTTATGAACCAAGAAGGAAACGTTTCAAGAATCTGTCACACAAACCGTGACGCGTCGCGTCTCCGGATTCTCTCAAACTAATCCCACTGATAAACACAACGATATCCGACAAAACCTTTTAATCTCCCTGATTTCATTTTATTCATTATTTGTTTCTGATTATCCCCAAGACAGAAGCGAAAACACGTTATTCGCTCCTTTGCACTTCGACGTTTATAATAATTTTCTTGCTCTCCGAGATTTCCCACAATAACAATGAGTGCAAACAAATCACGCGGATGCAATAAAAGGCTCGAATCGCGTTCGAAAGAATCAAAATTTTTTAACGATGTTGCGTCGGCCATTGCGGTCCTATTTACAAATATTTTTTAATCTCATCCGCTCATATTCGGTTTAACGTGTTGGTGTAGGCGAAATTTTTTCGATCTACAAACGATCAGTTCAAATCCAGTTTTTTATTTTTATATTTTTATTTTTATTTTTATTACTTTTTTTCCGTTCTCCACCCATCCGGGTTAGTAATCCGTACGCAGCAGTTTTCAATTCTTCGCGACCCAACGACGCCTACCGCACTCGTTCGTGCCGAAAAATAAACGTAAAAAAAAGAAACCATCGACTTGAAAATTAAATTCCTCTCGCAATTATTCACAGTAATATCGTATAGTGTTTACACTCTCGATATATCCAACGTTATTGACCGCGTGGTTGCGTGTGACGGAATACACAACGGTCGAGCGGATAAAACGTATTAGCGCCAATGAGAAAAGAAAAAAAATAACAATAATAAAAATAATAATTATAGCTTGGTAAGCCGATTAATGAAATTGTAAACGTATGATAAGCTCGTGTACGTAGCTGACCGTCTATATTTGATGTTCTACGGGTATAATTAACAAGTGGCGAGTCATCTGTTACCTACGTTTAATAACCGGGTGACGATTTTTCGGACGAAAGAAGATCGATCGACGTCAAGGAATAAATGTGCGACGTTACGTAAATATTCTATCTTTCTTTTGATACTTGGGGTCTTTAACCCATAGTGGTCGACGTGGGTCAATTTCACTCGGACAAAATTTTCCAACGAAGGGTGCGGAGGGGTAGAGAGTTTCCTCAAGAATGAACAAAGTCGCTCCTATTGCATCGATTTTGTAATTTCAAGCCCTGAATTTCCCAATTAAATATTCGGAATAAATTAACTTTTCGAAAGGCCTCGTTCTAAGTCATTGATTTTTTTAGGGCTATATCTCGTGGGTCATACCCTGAATTTTTATGAAAAAATATTTAAAATTGCCAAAGTTATGAATTTTTCCGAAAAAGTACGTTTTTCCAATAATTTTTTTTTACGTGAATTTTTGGTTAGTACTCAAAATAAAAAATATCGTTAAAGTAACAAACAAAGTACATTTTAGGATGTTAAAATCACGTCTCTGAATTTTTCTTCTCAATGTAATGTTTTATTTCCACTCAGAACTACTTCAAAGTTCGCCCGGGTCGAATCGACCTACGATGACGTAGTCGTCGTCATTCCTGTAAAATGTGACCACTGAGGGTTAAATTTGCACCTCGCTCTTGAAATACTTTGGTTCCCGATTGTTCTTAAAGGTGACCATTATTAATTATTAATTTTAATTAAATTCACATTCAATAAAATTAAATTCTTTCTTTCAAAATATTTTTTTTAATCATCACTAACTCGCTGTAACGCGTTTAGCTCAATGAAAAATCTTTGTCGCCGTAACGTAGCACAAGTTTTTCCAATTTATTCGTACGAGAACGTCACGATGTCCCACGATGTTATTATCATTTTACTTCCTCGAAGAGGAAGCCAAGTTACGGTCCAAAAAGTTTTTAAAATCAGGATTTTGGTGTCGATACGTTCAAAATATCGTAAAAAATCTAAAAAAGTTTTATGGATCACATTTGCGAAAAATTGCAGAATTTATGCGTGTGCAACAACCTTCTAAACTTCAAACGTCCATAACTCAAAAACGGTTCCGGCTACATCGCTCAAATTTCCCGCACTCGTGCAGCTTCATAACATCCACATCACGTGCAACAATTAATGCAGTCTTTCGGATTCGACAGCGTTTTGAGATTCCTAAAAAAAATGTCGGTTATCACTCGAGGCGTCCGCAAATTTTGCAAAAATTCGTCTAAATAGTTCTTTGCGGACAGAACGAAGCTCACGAATGTTCAGAATTTAATCTGGACCGAATTCATCGACTCTTTTCTTTGATCATCCCTCACGGCGTTATTTCCGGGACATTAGGATGTAAACGCGAGCCCGAAGTCGACAAAAGACCGGAATCGACCTCGCAGGGTTCAACAGCACTTGTGTTATCGCTGTGTTTAAAAAATTTTAACTTTTGTAATTCTGACATTAAGTCGATAGGTAAAAATCGTAAATATCGTTAATATCGTTGTACACGGTGTTGATATAAAGATAACGGATCAGTGGGCAACGTGTCGGACTGTCAAGGGGGTTTATCAGGCTTTGGAGTCAAGAATTGGCCGAGGAGTCAAACTGTTAAACCGCGAGAGTTCGCCCTAGTCACTCTGTTTCTACAATACGACGTTGTTGAGAGCTTGATTGGATTGATCATTCCTCGATCGAACTCATGACTCGTTTCTTATGTCTCTTTCTGTCTTTCTGAATCTGTTTTTCGTACTTATCGCCTGCGTTCTCTCTCTCTTTCTCTCTCTATTTCTCTTTCTCCCCTCTCTATCTCTTTCGTTTTGTATTCATCCCTCTCTCTCTTTCTTTTCCTATTTCTGCCTCTTCCTCTCTCTCTTTCTTTTTCTATTTCTCCCTCTCTCTCGCTCCTTCGCTGGATCTGTCAATTTTTTATTGACCTCTTTCTACAGTTCATTGTCTCAAACCCCACCACTGAAAAGCTGAGAATACATTTTTCTGTGCGATAGTAAAGCCGATGATACTCTAATACGATTTTTTATTCTATCGTTATTTATGACTTTTCTTCTAGTTTTTGAAAAAAAATAATATTTTGTTGTACTATGAAGATGATAACGAATGATGCTGCTCGGGGCTTCGGTGTTTACACGTTCGGTGTGAATAAAAATTTGAATTGTGACGATAATTACGATATATGGAGCGATGAACTTTGTATACGCGTTTTGGTTGTATGCAGTTTAATGTTCAGGAAACGTGTTTTTCTTTTTTCTTTTCTTTTGTGTGTGTGCGATGGTTTCACACACGATGTTACGAGAATGCGACCGTATACGCCCTACCGCCACGATGTTCCAGCATCGACTGGTGGCGAAGGCGCCACAACCAGAGGCGCATGCGTCTCACAGACTCGAGTCTATTTCTTCTTATTTTTTTTATATTCCACCTGTGCTACTGGCAAAACCCTCGAGCCGATATATGTATACTAGGGTGGTTTTTAATTCGGGTTATATTTTTATTTTCGATCGCGCCGGAGTCTCAATCGATTAAAAAAAAATAAAACAAAAATGATAAGCCGAATTCGACCTTTGTAGTACAATTCTAACCATTCTCCTTATTTAGGTGAAGTTTCCTGTTTAAAGTACATACAATTTCTTTATTTTTTGGATGGTATATTGGCGGTGGGACTAATTATTGCTGGGGAAATTCCCCGCAAAATCAGATTTTTTAAAGAATATTTTATCTCCCCGAATATAACCCCGCCGATATAATTAAGAGAAATGTAAAATGTCGATGTATTTTCAACAGAAAAATTCGACTCGAATCAGCGCGTAGTAAGAATTAGACCAGAAAAGTAAAATTAGGCCTAAGGATTTTGTTATTTTTTTGGAATTGATGGAGACCTGGTCGCAATCAAATTGCGATAATGGCCCAAATGTGAACCACCCTAATATATATATAAATGCATGTTAGACAGGCGGTATCACTGCTACCAGCAGGGCCACTGAGCAATATGCTTCCCACACGCAGACACGCATACCGGAGATATTGGCCTACCGTTATAGGAAATTATACAGGGTCGTTCATGTACGATCAATTGTTTCATATCCTTGTAAAATTAAATTTCCGATTCACTCGACAATTAGACGATTGGTTACTAAAAGAAAAAAATAATGACGAAGAAATTTCCTCGCGACAGTTTATTTATATTGATTTAGAAAATGACTAACTAAAACTATACTAAATAACGAGAACCAAAAAATAAATTTTTTTTTCATGCCTCGCTCCCCACTCCAGGACTCATTTTCACATTTTTCCTTGTCATTCTAAAAACCGTTCTCGACTATATCCCGGAATTTCTAACCTCCTTTGATTTTAATTAATTAACCTTCTTGGTTTATCATAAAATCGCCCAAACAAATTCTATATTTTGTTACCCGTCGACCGCTCCTTTATTTCATTTTCAAGGTTAGAATTAAGACGAAAAATCTTAAAAAACCTTTAATCCGCTGTTTGCAAAAATGGTTGCTGCCATTTTATTCCAAACAATTGCTGCGCTTTTTCACAATGCAAAAACTCCGGCAGGTGTCAACACAATTATCTTGTGAATCGACCTGTAGGCGCGACACGATGTCGTACGCGACAACGACGTGCGCGCCTCCACCCAGATGCGCCAGGAATCAGCGACAGTGGCGTTCGAACGAAATATGCCAACAATGCCATCGCACCGCCACATTATATGCACGACACAGCTGATGACAATGGTGATTGTCAATTATGCGTGCATTCATGACAGCCGAAACGCTATCGCGGGTGCGGATCACAGTTCTGACAGGTCAATAAATCGGATAAAAATGCTCCGAAAATTGATGAAACGAATTGACATGGCTCCGACTGTCAATGTCCCGAAAGTGATACACATTATTAACCCAAAAACTTTGCAATAATTAATAATCAAAAATATTCACACAAGAATTAAAAAGATGGCAAATTAGGTACTCAAATTTTTTTTTTTGGATTTTTCCTATATCATGCGGGGTATCATTCAAAAGGGCTTGTTATGTAGAATACGAAAATATTTTTTTCAAAATTTTAAATAGCATGTTTCTAAAGATATCTTCAATAATATGCAAAAATCGAACATGCCTTTCTCTCCTGTATATTTTAAAAACTATTAAACCTAAAACATTTAAAAAATCAGGGAACGTAAATACCTGTCTGACGTCGAGCTGAGAAACCGCAATCCAAACGAGAGAGAGAGAGCTTATGAGAAAAAGAGTGTAGTAGGAGTGTACGAACGCAAAGCCTCGCTACGGGATTACTAGTTTTAACCGAGCGCAAAGTCACGACCTTCCGACGGGGATTCCCGGCTTTGCGATTCATCGATACCGCGCCGTTGTAGTACTCGTGTACCCGACAACGTAATTTCCGTCTTCCTATTTATTGGAAATAATAATAGTAATAATAATAATAATGATGATAATAATTTTACTTCCACGATACGAATCGCTTGTCATGACGATAACAAAATCCCGGAGCTTGTTATTCCACAGGTCCGAGCTCATATCCGGGCGCCAGTCGTCTCTCGATATGCCCGTTGATCACTGTTGAAGCCAAACGAAATCAATAATGTCGTAGTAATTGGATTGTAACAAGTGTTTCATAATATCCGTAAACTGAAAATCTATGAATTATTCCTTGTAATAATAATAATATACTTACCATGACTATAACGTAACATACGATTCACATAAAAAATTGCTAATTTGTAGATTTTAACCAAAAACTTGTTTTTCAAAAATTAATTTCTTCCCAAACCCAAAAATAACTTTCACAAATGTTCGCAGATGAGCTAAAAAAAATCAAGATTGTAAATTTCTTAACGTTAAACTCGCTACATTGTTTCACAAAAATAAAGTTATTCTTCTTATCCTCCGGGCACGCCAATAATTACCTAATTGGGTCACGTGAATGTGATTAATAATTTGGTCGAAAACACCCTGAAAGATACAAAGCAAAAATTATTTAGTAAGAGCATGGTTTCCTCATTCTCCAATACTGACCGGGAAAATATCGTTGTAGTCGACGTATAATAAACCTGTAATCATTGCGAAGATCGAGTCAATTTTATTCGTAGTATTTTTTATCTTTTTTTTTTTTTTTCGTTCGTCAGATACAATTAAAACGACCGATCGATTTTTCCATTCCACGAGAGACATTAATTACTCCATCGCGTGTTCCCCAACTCTTTTAAATATCGCGTCTCGAACGGTAGCCGGTCGTTATTTCGTTCATTAATTGATCAATTCATTAATTTTTCAAATATCCTAAACGTTTCATTTTTATTTTCCCTTTTTCTTGTTCTTTTCTGTTTTTAATATTTTTTTTTTTCACTTTTTTATTAATCATTTTTTTTTGGCTAACGAAAAGAGTACAAGCAATTCGCTCTCGACGGGGACCAGTCGCAATTGAATAAATGGAAACTTTCATCAGCCGACGATCTTACACACACATCGTTCCGTTTTTTCCCCTCATACACATAAGCAGCTTTTTTTTCTTTTAACAATACGTTCAAGCAAATGTAATAGCGAAGGAATGTCAGCCGAGACGCGCGACGGACATTATACAAATTCAGTCGCGCATTATTATTTCGAACAACTGTGGACATTATCGACGAAACACACATTCGCACGCGGAACCGCGAGTACGAGATAATTAAATGCACAAATCTTTCGAAATATAACAACGATATTAGAATCAAAATCGTATTTCCGTGAGCCAGATGGCGAGAAAAAAATTTTTTACGTGAAAAATTTCGACGATGTACGAAAAAAAATCGGTTAAAAAAAAAAATTGACCGAACGAGAAAGAACGAGATATCGAGTCGGACACGATTTATGTGACAAATGCGTGAAATGAGTTTGAAATCTAATTTATTTTTCGGTCACACGTGGCGAAATACGATTTTCCGCGTTTGCATTTATTCCCGACGATTTTTTTTTTTTTTAAATCATCTTCGCATCACGAGACTCATCCTCGATTATTCATTAATTATGTTTCACGGTTTCACTGTTTCCTCGACTGCGAGAGAGCGTCGTCGTTTAATTGTAAATATTGTATCCAGAGTCTGTTTCATTTTATTTTAATCCATATTTATATATATATATGTATATATTTATATTTTATTATTTCATTTTCGGTTTTTTCTTTATCTCGCATATTTATCCGAATGTTCAATCCACTGTTTATCGTAATTATCACTTCTAACGTTTTTTTAATTCTTCTTCGCATTCACACACTTTTGAAGACGATTTTTTTTTATCATTGGTTTCCATTCTCGCGCACAATCAATTTTACATCCGATCACATAAATAAATAAATAACTCCCGTGTAAGCCGGAAATTTAAGACGGTATATTTTTTGTTAAAATTTGTATCGTTTTTATTTTTATTTTTATTTTTTTAAATTCTTTTTAACTTATCATACGATGCCTGCAACCGTACACCAAAAGAGATCTTCCACACTTAGGCCCGTTAGTGTCGTTCGACCCGATTCGTACGAGCAACATTCTACGTCAATTATAATCATCGATAATTAAACTTCGACACTGCTCGAAGGATCGGGTTTTATTTTTTTTTTTCTTCTTTTCGTACCGTCGCTCGTGCATTATTAATCGTCGCGAATAACAAGAGAGAGAGAGAGAGAGAGAGAGAGAGAGAGCGAGCTTTGCCCAACTGAAAAGAGATTTCGTAAGACGTAATTGTTATTCATTAAAGCTCATAATATCGAACACTTGGGGGCTCGAAATAACGAGATAAAAATCAAATGAAAAAATTTAAATAAAATTTCGATCGCGAAAATTGAATGAAAGAAAAGAGAAAAAAAAAATAACGACGATCTTTCACGACTATCTAAACGTTACTTATTCATAAAACGATTACGTTTATTTTTTTACATCCTTTTTAAGGATCTCCGACCTAACCAACGGTTGCCACGCACGCTCGTTCGTTCGTTCGTAATTCATTAATATTATATATACAGAGATCTACAAACTGCGATTCGTGAGTGTTCGTGTATATACGCGTGTCTGTGTTTCTCCCACGTGTGAACTAGCAGTAATAATAGTTATAAGTAGTAGTTATAGTAATAGTGGTTGATTCAACTTGTGGTTCTATGAATAAAGACAATCAAGAGAACTTCGTTTCCTCATAGAGGAAGCTTTTTTATCGTTTGTTCGTTTTTTTTCGGAATGACGTGTATTAAATATTATTCGTTTAAAATATTCTTCAACGAGATTAATTTCCCGAGAATTTAAAGATGTTACATCTTTTTTTTCTCCTCGAGCTCCAGAAAAATTGGACAATGATTGAAAAAAAAAAAAAAAAAAGAAAAAAAAATTGATAATAGCAAGATCTTAAAGATTTGAGTGCAATGAACTTATTTTTTTTTCGTCTTAGAGTTAGTTTGTTTACGTTTTTTTTTTTCGGAAACACAGTCGTAGTATCACGTGGTTTGCAGCTACATTTAAAGTACAGCTACATAAAATTCAACAGCCGACCGGCTACGAACGATGCAACACCGTCACTGTACATGAATAAACATTTCTTTTTAAATCATTATTATTATTATTATTATTATTTTAATTTAATTTATCTAGAACTTCGTCGAAATGAACGTCGAGACATCGACGCACAAATTTCTCAACGTAAAAACGTCAATTAATCAACATTTTATCGACGTTGCAATCGCATTACGTCCGAGTACCGTAGAATTTAATTTTTTTTTCGAGGATTTGCGAATCTCATCGCCAGCAATCAGCGTCGGAGTGTCGTCGTACGACCGCAATCGGCAAACATTTACGCACGGTACCGCCGGTCTGGCGAAATCGTCCCTAAATATTGCCACCCGTTGGATAAAACGGGAAACCACCGAATTGAAAATTAACCGGAGTTTTCGGCGATGCGCAAGCGTAAAGAAAATCGTCCGATTGAAATTGCGTACGATTTAAATTCGGTTCGGACGCCGAACTCGTTATTTTCGGTAATCCACGAATAAGAGCTTCGAGACTAGCCAATATTTGACGAAATATCGGTCTTTCTTCGCGTGAAAATTTAATACAATCCTCGGTCAAACGTTTCAATGCTTTTGGCGTGTCAGAACGTAATTTCATTAAATCCGGTCGTAAATAACCACTTCCGACTTTCCAAAGTATAAGATCTTTGGCTTTTTCGTTAACGTTGGAATATGGCAATTGTCCGGCCAATAATTCGAAAAGAACGATACCAAATGCATAAACGTCGGATTGAAAACTATAAGGATTTTCTTTTTTTTCCATTCTAATAACTTCCGGTGCCATCCAAAGTATCGATCCCGTTGGTTGATGAGACTGTTGAGAACCCGACCAACGTGTTTTCGCCGTTGCAAGACCAAAATCACCAATTTTAACCGTTAAATCGTCGTGAAGAAATATATTGTTGCTCTTCAAATCACGATGAATTATATTTTTTGCATGAAGATAATCCATACCCTGAGCAGTTTGACGTCCAATTTCAATCAACGTCAACAATTCGAATTTCGATTCGAAAACGTGAAGATGTTTGTAAAGCGACGAACCTTCGCACCATTGAGTGACGATAGCGAGATCGGGTTTGCTAACGCAACCCATAAACAATAAAATATTAACGTGACGAGTTTTTCGTAACACGGCAACTTCGTTTTTAAAAGCTTGAAGCTGCGCAGTCGTTGGAATTTTTACTTTCAACGTTTTAACAGCTACGTAACCGTGCCAATGGGCTTTGTAAACAGTTCCAAACGAACCCGAACCAATTCTTTGTCCCATCAAGATCTCACCGGCTGGAATTTCCCAATCTTCGATGGATTCGCGAGGTGCCAAAAGATTTTTCGACGATTCGTCGGCCGAACGTGCTCTGGGACGTTTGGGTCGCAACGTGCTGGTTGGACTGGCTTGCGTGGATTGGCTGTGCTTCGTCGGACTGCTTCCCGGTGAAACCGGACTCTGCGTTGGTCCAATGGGACGTCCCAGACTCTGCGATCTCGCATACTCGTCAGCCGTCGTTGCATCGCCTATCCCCGGTTTAACCGTGTTTATGCAAACGTTAGGTGCCGAACTTGAACGATCTTGTTGTCCGAGCGTACGAGGATGTCGTTGATTTCTCGGTGCAGGCAACGACGGCGAAATTCCCCTTCCCAAATCGTAACCCGTTGGAAATGGCAATATATCGGGGCACCATTCCAAATTTTTTGCCAACAACGTTTGATAATAAGCGTCTTGCATTCTAACTTGACGACAGAGAGCGGGAACGCCGTTGGCACATCTCTGATGAAATCTGTAATTGCACGTGCGACAATAAAAACCTTGGAACAACAATTTTCTGCAACATTCGCAAAACGCGAGAGTGAAGAAAGTTTTTCGAACAAAATTGTGGGATATGGACGTCGTTATTGGAAATTTGTCCAATATTTCGACAGATATTTCGTCGCAATCCAGGGACGATATGTCCGTGTCCCAGGGTATAGGAAATTTGGAATTGTCCGAACCGACTATGTACACGACGCACATCTCCGTCGTGAGATTTCGTAGTTTCATGGCTTTTGCAAGAGCGTCTCGCAACGACCGTCCGTTACGAACCTGCGATCAAACAAATTTTGACGAATCAATAGAGTTATTAAATTAATCAAACAAAATTAGTTAGGAAATCCTGGTAATAAAATTCTTCGGCACTGCATAGGAATCCTGCGAGCCCATGGGAAGGCAGAGGCCAAATAAAATTCACTTCAAGGCACTCGTAACGCTCAGAAATATCAATGTAACAACACGCATACCAAAAAAGCAATGAAAATGAATGTCACAGATGAAAAAAAAATCCACAGATCACCAAAGCCTCAAAAACTTTGATTGTCCAACGAAAAAAAAACAAAGCAGAAACATCTCCCGACAATCCGACAACTCACCTGTACGCTGGTTCTCTGTTGATTGGGCAAATGCGCCCTTAGCAAAGATTTGGAAGGAGTTCTCGGACATCGATGAGTCGTCGTTGGATTATCATCCTCTTGGGTTCCCGTAATCGTCGAATTAAGAAGCTCATTGAGATTTTGTTCCTTAGATTCGAGCTCGTGAAGTTTGCTCGTTAATTCGTGATATTCCGTGAGATATATAGACGGTGGATGTTGAAAACCGGCGAAACGATTGTTAAGAGCGTCGATGTTTTGTCGCGTGACCTTGATTACGCTCTGTATATTCTGAAGCTCGTATCTCAGAGGATCGGTGTCTACGTAGCCGTCTTCGGGATCGCTTAGCTCGCCCGGATCGAGACCGCCTCGATCGTACGACGACATTGTACGATTTTCGGCGACTTCGCGATTCGCAGGACGATTAATTTTCTTTCTATCTCGTCGACGTTTGGAATCTCTGGAAACGTTCGAATGACACCTGGGACCCGTTAATCCCGCGAATTGTCTATCGTGAACCGTGTTCAACCTGGATTCACCGATCACGGCCATTTTACAGCGTCGACGAGCATCGTGGGGACGTTCGCGTCGCCAAACTCGCGCACTCACACTAAATTCTTCCAGGTCCACCGGTTGTGTTTCTTGAGAGTCGCCCAGCACAGCTTATCCCACAGATCGTGGTGATATTTGGTGATATTTATTCTACGCGTGGGCGTCTCCTCAAATCCCTTCCAGGGTCGTTCGTACGGCGCAACGTTTCGGCCAATCGACGATTCGGCATCAACGTTTTTCGTCGTTTAACAAAATGGCGGCGACCAATGGCGTCGACCTGGACATTCGCTATGTTGATTGTTTTTTTCTAACCTGATCTGAGATTCGCCCGCCAACATACGAGATATGCATCCGAGCGACGACGACTGGCTGTTATCGCAAGATCATTTCTAATCGATGATGAATGGGGAGATTGTAATTTTAAGGAATATGATTAGCTGAGATTATTAATGTTACCACGACTGGAATTTGGACCACGGGGGAGGCTGTGCTGGCCATTTCAACACCTTCTTGGTGAGGACCCATTCGCAGCTTCCCTTTGCTTCAATCTGGCGCTGTTGCGTCTGTGCGGTTGCGCTCGCATCTGACTTTGAAGTCACGCGCGAGCCGATACTCGGTCGATAACAGAAAATTGTAAAGCATTGTTCTCCGCCGCGATTTACGTTTCGTTAAAAAGACGAGAATGGAAATGACTGAGTTCTACAAATTTTCAATCGATCGTCCTCTCTTTCCGTCTTAAAAATCAACGACGGCAAAGAATTTCACTTTGCAAAAATTTGAGATTTCGGACTTCTTGTCTGACCACCACTGTCCTTTACTTTCCTCCGCGTTACCTGTATAATCTTTGTATTTATCCTTCGTTATTTCCACTTTGAAAGATCTAACTCTATTTCTCTCGCAATTATAACGGACTAAGAGAAAAATACGGGATCTAGAAGATTTCTAAAAAATTATTACAACCAATTATTACGGCCGAATGCAGAATAATTTCGACAAATGTCGATAAGAAAACTTGCTGTACCATACAACGTGCGATCAAAGACCGTTCGCGGGAAATTACGTCAGCAAAGGGCTGCGTTCGATCCTCGTGAAATTTCACCAACAAACCAGTTGATTATATATCCTGTTGCTCGTCTTATTTACGATGATAATAACAGCTGTATCTGTAAACCGATAAAAATTATTTCGTTACAATTACTTCTCGGCCATTATTTCCCATGCAAAATTTTCATTTGTTTCTTTTCCGAATCAACGACGAATCGCAGAAAAAACCCACATCACAATTATATATTAAAAAAAAAATTCCGTAAACACGAGAACGCCGCGTTGCAGTCTCTGACGTCACTGCAGACACCGTTGACGTCAGTTGACGTCAGTGGCGAATGATACCGTCGTCGGGGCAACGATGAAAGTCGATCCTAGATGGACCGATATATTCGTCTCTCGCGTCCCCTTCAATTCCAAATGAGAGATTTACTTCAAACGAGAAACAAGGATTTAAAAATGTCACACACGATCTATGATATATATGCGACCGATAAAGCGCACGTGGGTTTTCAACATGGACTATTGATGCGACATTTTTTTTTTAGAATTAGTAAGAACAGCTGATAGCATTCGAAGGTCAAAGTCGAATCTGGTTTCTCCGGTTCGGTGAGGAAAGTTATTTGTCAACTCGTACAGTTCGTTCGCAGTGTCCAACATGTTGGCCGGAAAACTTGCATTTGTTACAGGTTTGATAACAAAATAATCTGCGAGCTGAAAATTACAAGCTGCTTTTTCCGATTACTCTGGAAAAAAAATCGTTTAATAAAAAGTTTGGACCCTTTTCAAACAGTCGACATGGAAATTTTGATACAATTCCCCTCCCCGCCAACGTCACATAGCTTCCTCCTTGAGGATGCAAAATGAATTAACTTTGATGTATAGCAAATTTGGAGTAATCGAATGTGAAAACTTTTTTTTCGTGCCATGGCGAGGAGTCACGTGACGCTAATAAGGTTTGTGATTGTGTCTAAGGTGCCGGAAGTGGTATCGGGAGGGCGGCTTGCAGAGCCCTGGCCGGAGAAGGGGCGAAGGTCATAGCGGCCGATCAAAACGTCAAAAACGCCGAAGACACCGTTGCTCTTATGCAGGGTTGAAAAATAAATAAATAAATAAAAGATTACTGTCGATGATATTTCAATCATTAGAAATTTTCTTGGTAATCATTTAATCAATCACGTTCCAGGAACTGACCATCTTGCTGTCGACGTCGACGTGTCGCAAGTCGAAAGCGTGAAAAAAGCTTTCGACACGATTTCCGAACGTTTCGCAATGGCGCCGACGATTTTGGTCAATTCGGCGGGTATCACCAGAGACAATTTTTTGTTGAAACTCAGCCCGATGGATTTCGATCGCGTCTTGGAGGTGAATTTGAGGGGAACGTTTTTGGTGACTCAGACCGGTGTCAATAAAATGATAGAATCAAAAGCTTCCACGGGCGGTTCGGTCGTCAATATATCGTCGATTATCGGGAAAACGGGAAACATCGGTCAATGCAATTACAGCGCTTCGAAAGCCGGAGTTGAAGCATTTACCAAAAGTGCATCGATGGAATTTGGAAAGTATGAATTTTCATCTTTATCTGAAATAAATTTCCATGTAAATAAATTAATTAATATTTTTGTCTTCGATATATTCCACGTTTGAAATATTTCTTATTTGTGTCTTTTCGGTTGCAAAGATTTGGGGTGCGGGTCAACGCGATTCTTCCGGGTTTGATAGACACCCCGATTGTAAAAACCATTCCAGAACCTGTGAAAAAAATGTTTCTACAAAAAATTCCTCTGGGAAGACTGGGAAAGCCGGAGGAAGTTGCAGAGCTGATTATTTTCTTGGCATCGGACAAAAGTTCTTACGTAAACGGCGCTTCCATCGAAATAACCGGAGGTTTTCATTGATCGTCAATTTTTTTTTGTATTATTTTCGTACAAATTGAAATGATCGAAAAAATTATAAATATATACATTTCTTTTTAATATTTTTAAGTCAACGAACTTATTTATTCTTTCCTTTGAGCTTTCTTGCGTGTTTGTGCGCCTTGTAGTGCAATTTACGTTTTTCATCGACGATTTCCTTGTACTTTCTCTTGTTGTATTTAGAGAATTCCGCATCGGCCATTAGTTCGTCCACAATCGTTCTTTTACGTTCCTTTTTGGTCAGACGTCCGTTGTAATAATCGATCGGCGAATCCACGACTTTGCCGATTTGGAAATATTTTGGCAACGCTTTGATGTCGTTCTTTTTGTAGAAATGTTTAGGGTCCAATACGGATCTCATTTGAATTATTTCCAAATCGTGCTTTACTTCCTGCGTCATTTCGGGCGCCGGCATGT
>OZ020165.1:54961-140893 GCA_963971145.1 Sussaba pulchella | reverse complement strand
CTGGTGTAATACATGCAAGCAGGTAGCTCGCTAACTAGTGATCAAGTCACTGGCAGACTATCATAATGAAACAAGTTCATGAACCTCAGATCATGCATTGAGATTATTCGGAGATATTCGGAAATTTTCAAATTATTTTCTTAGCAGATAATCTGATATGATTGAATGCTGAATTGCATTTCGGTCCAATGGAGCTTTTTCAGCTGATAATTTTTATTTTTCCATAATTGTTGTACTCACGAAGAATTGTTTTTCGAAAACAGGTGGCAGAACTCGCGACGAATAAACACAGGACGACGGGTAGTGAGACAATCCAGCTCCTCTTATTGTTATTCGTACGTTCGTACGTTCGCATATTTGTAGTTTCGTTTTTGAGTGAAGTTCGATATAGGTTTTCGATGAAAGAAATATTTGACACGGAAGCTAATAGAAACACTTTTTGTCAAAAGTTTTCCGAGTAACAAGTGAAGCCGTAAGTCGATGGGGTCAGTTCGGACCAAGAAAAATTGTTCGTATTTCAGAAATATAATGTACGAGTTTGACGTTTTATGTTAAGTTGTCGAAAATTGTGTGTGCGTGCGTGCGTTATCCTTTTTCTTCTTATTTTTTTTTTTTTTTTCTTTTTTCCACGAGAAGACAAGATCTTAAAGCGATGAGTCGTGCCCAAACTGCTCGATCCGAACTAATAGTCGGCCACGCCGGACTCCCATGGTTTTATATATTCGCGGGGCTGTGTCACACGTACACTATCAACGAGTCAATCAAGCCCGCGGTGTGCGCTCGAGCATTCAAAAGAGCTCTTTCCCATTCCCTCCTCCATCCTGCGGTCCGACTCAACTCGATGCCAAGGTGAAGTGATCTTTGTCCAAATTCTCGCCACCATTTTCTTTTTACCCTTCTTTTTTTTATCATTTTACTGGGCCAATTTTTGTAATTAACTAAAAATGATCGGAGTAGGTCTCAAAGTTCAGAATCTCATTTGTCCGAAAACGTATATATAGATATAGTCGCGTAGGAAATAACCATCTTCGCGCGGGTCAACGAGCTACGCTACTATATCTCTATATATTAGGCTTGCTTGAAAAAAAAACTTTTTTTTTTCTTTCAATCAAAATACATTCACGCCAAAGGATCTTCCATCAAGAGAATCGTGTCCAAAAATGAGCCCGATCGGACCATTTTTAGGGGTCGCGCAAGTTTTTTCTAGTTTTCCCATTTGATTAACATGGGAAGAACGAAATGTTTCCATTCAAAAAATCGTAGCTCCGCCAATTTTATAGGTACATTGATCCGGTTAGTTCCATTTGAAAGCTCTTGAAAAACCGCTTAAAACGGTGTGCGGATCTTTGGGATCCCATTGCAACTTCCATCAATAATTTTGTTGTTTCGTAAGATGCTGCTATATAGGATAACGACCTCGAGAAAAGATTTCCCCCGCGACAGCGGTTGAGTTAACCCATTAATCGAGAATGCGCCGAGTGCATACTCGGGTATCTCTTGTAATATGCGCCACTCTCGTTTTGTGTTTTCTTTCAGAGGCAACGTCCCTTCCACCCTTTGATATTATATTGCAAATTAAACAACAAATTACGATAGATCGGTGAATAAGGCACACGGTGGTTCAACAGGGCCCGCACCTGTGCGGAGGGTTGGAAAATCTGTCGAGGGGTGCGTTGCAACCAACGAACCCTTCATAATTCAATTATTCAGAGATAATGAAAAAAATTGTAAAATCCAAAGCTTCCTCTTACGAAAAAGCTCAATTACCGATAAATTTATAAGATATCGATTATCGACAGCAATTAATATGTGGCGATATCGTTAAAAGGAAAATTAACGAAATACCGTTGCTCAGCCATTCGTGATTATCTAATATATTAATATATATTCCACTAATTTTTACTTAGGACAAACAATAAGAAATAAAAACTATCCTGCCAAAACACATTTTATAGCATTATTTTTTTCTTTCAAATAAAACTGGCTTCGTTTGGTAGAATGGTTTATGGATACTCATGCATTAAACATTAAATGCAACAGAATCGATCTAAGATTTTTTCTAATATTGTGGTTGGACTTTCTTATCTAGACCTTTGTTGAATTTTAAAAAAAAAGTAAATTTTCGTGGAAACCGGTAACGAAGAGCCTAGAGTCCCGCAATAAATTGGGCTTAATTATTGAGATGCCCGCTACCGCTGCGTATGCGGGTCTCACGCGTGCGGCGCGCCTCAATGAACACAACCTATCCTCCCAGACAAGATCTTCAATAATCGGACGAGTGGGAACTGAATGATTTTTACTTCTAGCTGTGCGTTAGTAATCGGATTTTTTGAGTTTTTTTATCTATTCTGTGAACCGAAAAAACATAATTGCAGTAGTGCTCTTAACTCATTTTCTCCGTTTTACTAGATTAAAACGAAAACAAATTCGTATATATGGTATATATTTAACGATTAATAATAATTTTGGAATCAAACCTTCGGATAATGTTCATGGGTGAAAATCCGTTCGATCTCGTAGGCAATAGATGAGTGTAGCACCGAATGACTATTAATTGTATTAACGTTCAATTAATAAATACATTCTCATCTGAAGGTGAATAAGAAATACCAGCTCTTCGCCGCATTCAAAAAACAGGTTTGTCAATGATGATTCTTTACTTGAAAAAGTAGAATGTATCGCGACTCGACGACAATTTATTCTTTTCCTTATTGGCTTTTTATGGAACTGAAGCTGCAGTTGTTTGCCGTTCATCCTTACCTTCGGGCTTAGTTTGAGAGGACAACGAATAAAAAAAACAAACTATAAAGTTGGGACTTTTGTTTATTTTATTTTTAACGTTTTTGCAAATCAAGTCTGTCCAGGCGGCGGGAGGATTCTTTTTCTTTCGCTGCTATAACGATGCTATGTCAAATTTCGACACAGATTCGAACGCTTCTCGGCTAATCTCCCGACAAACGAGTATTTAATTACCAAAAAATTAGGGAAAGAATGCATTGTGTCAAATCCTAAGGCTTCGGAAGAATTAAAAGAAAGAAAGGAAAGAAAACGTCATTGGGTTGAAAATGAATTCAACCCTACGTTTTGAAAGAAAAAAGTGTCTTCCCATTGCTCGTCATACGATGATATTGTTTTGGCCGTTCGTAACTATAATTCCCGAATGCACAAACAGTTTTTAATTAGTTATCATGTTATAATTTTGATTATACGGAGTTAGGAAATTGGAAACTGTTTATTGTTATTGACCAGGCTATGGAGATTGGTCGCGTGATGAGCCGGCGACTGCGCGAATAAGACGCCCAATATCTCCGCTGAGTGACTGAGTCCTCGTTCTGTAATCTACAAGTATATTTGAAAGATAAACTTTTGACGCCAGGTGAACCGTCTAAAACTTTTCTCGAGAGTGTTGAACTTCCGTTTTCGTCGCGGCACCCGATTCCCTTCACGATCGTCGGCTCACCAACGTTTTGCGCGGAGCTCTCCCGTTCGAAAACTTTTCCAAGGTTTCAGAATGTTACGCGTACTCAACGTACTCGCGACGAATTAGAAGTCGATCCTACCACCGCAAAAGCTTTAACGATCCAACAAAACCATCGCAACAATATCTTAAACTTTCAAAATATCTCAAATAACACGAACAGAATAACATTTTTTTCAAACACTATCACGATTTATGAGGGACAACATGTCGTTAAACAACAAATATTAGTTATAAATATTGATACTAATCATCATATTGATTTTGTTTAGTAGTTAATATTATGACTATAATTCGTTTCGTACGTTAGTAGCATATTTTTATCCATTACAAAAATATATATTTATGGATCATGAGGACAATTAATTAATCTTTTGGAAACCCCCAGGTCAGGCATAAATATTTCAGAATAAATCATGAATTGTAAATGAACCAATGAGATGTATTTATACACGTGAAATCAATAGTTTCGTGAGGTCATAGTGGAAATCTCGCGATTGCGGCGGAATGAGCGATGTAATTAAATCCGGAGACAAGATGGAGACTCCATTTATTTTGCATCTGTCTATTTGAGTCGTCCAACCGTGTCGCGACCAGTTTTTCTTCCAGAATAATTCGGCCGTCGCATTCTCGTGCTCCTCTGACATTAACACTCTTCCGTCATCCTGTTTTCTCAACAAAAAACGCACACGTTGGTTTAGAAAAAGGCATAACGTAGAACTTTTTAAATGCTATTTTCTGGTAAACTCCACGCACACAATCATTTTAATGGAATGCATGAGTGGTAGCATTTTCAATACAGATTATATCGCTCATTCATGTAGCATCGAGCCCGAGTCATCTATCTGAAAAGCTAAAAAAAATATGTTTTCACCCCCATTTCGGACTAGAGTACACTTTGGAGATCAGCGAACGAATGAATTAAATTTGCTGTTGGAGTTAGCTGTGGGAAGTTATACCGTGGCCGTAGGAGAGGGTAAAAAGGGCGAGAGACCGAGGGATGGTTGGTATAAGGTAAGCGAGGAAGCGAGCCTCGTGCGCATGCCGGAAATAACGTTCGATCGATCCAGCTTCCGCCTAGCTGGCCGCGTGCAAGCTTTTACTGAGCTGCCGGTGCTCAATATTGTCCCGAACGGGGCATACGTCTAATTCCACTTTCAACGTATTTAGTCCGATCGCTCAATTTTGACAGCACCGTCGCTGAGGTTCTGTTGTTAAACTACAACTCTCAAGACGAACTGATGGAAAAAACACAAAAAACGACAGAGAATTCCGGTAATAAAATGTCTCGAACTCTGTATCGCCTCAAAATAATACCAGTAGTTGCATACTTATGAATTATCACCGGTGATGTAATTCAAGCTCTCTTTCTGGAATAAAATATTTTATCATCTAAATTTATTAATTCTTTAATGAATATCGTAATGAGTCGTAGTATTTGTATCCTGCAAATGTTAACATTGTATATAGAATAATGGGAAGTCACCCAACGATTTTCTGCATAATTTTATTAGTAGTTTATTGTTACGCAGTGACGAATTCATAAAAATTAATAATCATTTGCGAGCTCTTGATCAGTCCGCAAGGTTTAGCAAAGCTTCTTGAGCCTTTGAGTTTCAAGGATTGGAGAAAGGACGTCTGTGGTCAAACCTCTCTGTGGAGTTCGAGGCGTGGGTAAAGGATAGGAAAGTTTACAGTCAGTCGCAGGTAGTAGATTTGGACGTTAGCGGTCAGCCTGGTGTTGACCGAACATAGTCTGCTCGCCTTCACCCCCTGCCTGTGAAGTCTCGGTTCTATGAGCCGCCTAATGTAATCTTGCGAGTATAAAATTTACTTCGTGGTAAGAATAGAACGAACTTCGTACATTAATAACGGGAGCAAAGTTATTTTCATGAGGTGTCTTGAGTAATTCATTTATTTTCATTTAACTACATTAATGTTCTGTTACATAGCTTCATTTTTATGTATATATATATATATATATATATATATATATACTTATATATTGACATTATAATTACGTACAACGTTAACATTTATAATATTTATGTATAACCTAACAACATGGAACGTAATATCCGTCGCATCTTTTGTCGCTCGCGGTTGTTAAAGCAAGATGCAAATAAAAATCAATTATACGGACATTTGAATGTATAAAATCAATCAAAGCGAAAACGACATGCGAGACCGTTTAGCACGACTAAGTGTACTCACTGACAGTATCTATATGCATATCTGTTGAGGACCGACAATCTTTATCTCTAGTTTATTATTCATACAATTCGTTCGAAAGAGAAGTGAAAAAAAAACTAATTAGTAAATTTTTTATTTTTTTTTAATTTTTATTGTAACAAAAGAACATTTGAACTATCGCGATAATCCGATTATTGTCAATCCTCTGTCATCAACTCTCGATCACTCGAAGGATTAATTAAGCGTTGCTTTGTATCTCGTTGAAAAAGTCGTTTGTTTGAGAGGTTCGAAAGGGGTGATGTTACTTATAGGAGGATGAGAAATGAGAAACTGAAGTTATTCGTGAGATTCGACGATCTAGCAATCGAGAGTGGGAAATATCGACTAAAGAGCATTTCTTATCGATGGCCACGAGATTCATTGACTTGTTTTTATTAATTTTTTCCCTTTTTTTTACCGAGCATTCAATACGTATCATAATAAAAATGTGAATACCGTATTGAACTTTAATTGCTCAAGGACAGAGGCAATTTGTTTCTTAAACATGTTCGTTTATTGTTATAGCATGAAATTGATATTATGGTTAATTGACTAACAATAAGTATATTGTACGTGGCGTGGATGACGCTAGGAAGAGTATGGTCCCGATCGTTCGACATTTCTTTTTATTTATTGAATTTAATCGTTAATCGTTAATAATTGATATATTGACGAATTATTGATTTCCAAATAATTCATTTCATGTTGCATAAGGGATTGATTTATCATTCAAATTATTTATGATGTGACAAACGCGCGTGATTACTCTGCTTTGGCCGACAAAAGCTTCGACCTACATTTGATAAATTCATCGACTTCGGAGATAGTATAAAAAACGGGGAATAAAAAAAAATAAAGAATTAAAAAAAAATAAAACGAGAGAGAGCAGCCCGATGTCGTCAGTCGCAAAAATATGTGTCATAAATAATCCAGAGGTATGATCTCTTCGTACGTAACGTTGGGTCGTCGGATCGGTAAGTTTAATGCCTCATCTTATCTATGCGACGATCAACCATAACCAATAGATATAATTTGGGTTTCTCGCTTCGTCATTACTCATTCCCATTTACATATATATTTCTTCCCGTTACAGATGCCCGGCAGATCGATTCTCAAATATGTTTACCTACAAACCGGTTCATTTTATCACCAATATTTATCCATGACGCTTCATTTTCCACATATTAATTTTTTTCACGTTATAACCACGAATCTCATAAATTTTATCAATTCAATAAATTCTTCCAATTATTTATATGAAAAATGATATCCATAATAATAATAAAATTCACGAGCTTTATCAAATAAATAATGTACATTAATAATAAAATGATTAATTTTAATAATATTTATCGGTGATTCGTCAATTAATGAACGATTGTAATAACGAATTGTTAACAAACGATTGAATGACCTAGCGGGTTCCAATTGTTTGTGTTTTATTGATTGAGGTAATTTAGCAATGCAGTAGTTGGCTGGTTGAATTGTCGAAAATTGAATAATCGTGGCCGAGAATTGGATGTTGTGGGGCGGCAGGGTTGGGGTGGCTTTGCCTGGTACCGTAGATTAGGCAGATGACGATGATGGGATGATGGTAGGAATGGGGATATATAGTAAATATAGCACGTGAGGATGCAAGCTCGACAGGAATACACGCCCGAACCTTATCGTCATATCAACATCACTGTCTCGCATTATACATACACATACATGTTTACAAATATATATATATATAAGGGTGGTCCATATTTAACGTTAAAAAATCAAGTTCTCCACCCTCTATAATATTCAAAGATATAAAAAATGAATTTCCGTATTTTTTCCCGATTTTTCATTGACTGCTTTAATTTGACTACTTTTATAAGAAAGTTTGAAAAAATAAATGATGTGATAAACTATGCCGCTAAAACGCCAACAAGTATTAGCAGCTGTACGGTAAGCATGACTTAAGAAAATAAAGTAAATATCGACATAGCATTTTTTTCAAGTGCAACGAAGCCGGTGAAAACCGAGAAGAAACCTTAAACGTTTAATGTAAATTCGCATTGAAATCGGAAATATGACATATGTTTTTTTTATTTATTTGTCATTGAAACACCTAATTCCGAAAATTTTGTGAAAAAATGAATAAGTATCGAATGTGTTAACCGACTTGGATAACAATTTAATATGTCATAGATATCACCGAACTCGAGAAAAATGTTCTCTTTTCTCCAAACGTATTTTTGGCGAACTTCAAATTTGTGTGGAACCACTAAATTTTTTATCAAAATTTTGTTACTCTTTCACATTATCGTTTACGATATATATTTCTCCTACGTTTTTTTACCGGCTGCGTGACACTTAAAACAAAATTCAATGCCGATTTGTATTTTATGTGTTTCGATTGAATTTGCCGCACAGTCACAAACATTTGTTTGTGTTTTTGTGGCACAGGTTTTTACATCATACATTTTTTTCAGATTTTTTTTCATCTTTTTCGTATTTAAATTGATAATGTGACATAAATAATTTTTTGAAACTTTCCTATAAATCATAAGCAGACCAAGGCAATCAAAGAAAAATCGAAGAAAAAAAACCACGGAAATAAGTTTTTTATATTTTCGAATCAGATGGAGGGTAGAGAAAGTGAATTTTTTTCAAAGATCACCCTAATATTCATATGAGCCATTCCATGGAATAATAGAGAACTTGTGGGCTCCACTATCTGGGATTCTTATGATATTTACACAGCTTGGAGTGCATGTTAATAAACAAGTTGTGAAATATTTTCAGATTTTTTTTCCATCGTTTTTGCAGCTATCGATTCAATTATTCTTCATTCTTTTCGTTTTCTTTTGTTTTCAAGTATTTTTTTCACATGCTTACGCTGTTGAAGAAAAGTATGAAAAATCCGTTGTTGACGTGAAATTGTCTCAGCCTTTCGAAAAAAATATAAAAGCTGTTACTTGGCCGTTACCCGAATTTTAGAAATTTTTTCAATACTTTTGTCGGACAGCTGATGAAATTTCGCAGGAGAGGATGTATTTTTCGTTGCTTCTTTGTGATTACAATTGTCAGCTTTTAAGTTCATTGAGCGTCTTGATAAAAGAAAAATAAATGAATTAAAAAAAAAAAACGATCAAAAATATTTGTATAGTCGCAATAACGCTTACGTTATTAGTAGACAAGTAAGACAAATAGTAAAATTACATTTTCGGAATCTTTAATTAATTATAAAAGAACTTTCGAAGAACCCAACTCCAAAAATAAAAATGTGTAAAATGTTCTCAGTCGTTCGATAAAAGTATTGTAAGAAATCCCACTCCCCCCCCCCCCCCCCCCCCCCCATCGCCAAGAAAAAAAAAAAGAGTCAATTAACAGCTGCCAAAATAATAGGAAAAAAAATCGGTCTTAATGTGGGAATCTGTTTTTCAACATATACACTTAAGCTCTGTATATATCATAAAGATCCCAGATCGTGAAGACTAAAGTTTTCCGATATTTGATGGAATCGCTTATATACATGTACGCATTCATATATACATATGTATGCCGCATACATAAATGTATCACTATGCGATACTTTAATGGGTACCTTTTGTGAGTCGTTATTCATAGATTGTTATCTTAGTATGTACAACCTAATTCTCTTCGGAATTAAAAATATTTCATCCGATACTGCCATTGTGTCACATCCCATATGCAGACCCGGTACAATATACATTAACGGTTAAAACGCCTACGAGCTACATTGACTTCATACAGAAGGAGTCGTGAGGAACACTAGACACTCCAGTACTCCTATAACACATCGGCCCACGCGTCCCCATCTCGATTATATTTCTCTCTCTATATATATTACATTCCTCCTTTATGGCAATTTAAAAAAAAATATAATAATTTTTAAATTCATCAATTTTTCTATTTCGAGCATCTAAGTTGGTTTCAACATTTTCAAACGTTAAACTGATCAATAATTTTATTTTGCAATGTTAAACTTTAGTCACAGTTTCATATATTTTTTCATTATATATATTACAATAAATATGATGAAATTTTTTTGTACAAACGATTTCAGGTGATTTTAGGTTATCTTTGGAGGTTCCGTTAGTGGAAGGGATAGCTATTTGGAGGACGCGCGTAAATTCGACGTATTAGTCGTTGGTCGATCAGCCATTATTGGTGGGTGAGGGAGAGGGGGCATGGACGTCAAGAGCGCATTACGATAATTCAAATACCCACTCTTTCTACGTAGTTTATTAATTCATTGTTATTTTTCGTATTGTAATATTATGGGCTGTGTGCAGTTTTCCTCGTAATTGCTAAACGCACCCGCGTCCCAAACAGCCTTTATCGAACTACACGAAAATACAAAATTTATATAGAGATTTCTCCAATCGTCGCCTTATTTTTTTATGCCACACGCACGTCGTGAATTTATGTGTGTACATGTTTAGCGTGTGTCAGTGTTTATCTTTTAATGTTATTGTTTTTTTATTTGGGGTGCCAAGTTCACAAGCTCGATGGGTTTAACAATTGTATAAGAATACGAAAGATCGTCAACTGGTACCCTCCTCGTCTTTTCTCGATTCCGCACAATCGTATCTTTGTTTACGTGATTACGGTTTTTTTTTCCCCACTATTGTTGTAAATGTTTTTCATTTCTTTTTCCATTCTCAATTCATTGAATTCTGCATTTTTTAGTTTTACATAATATTGGATTTCAGGTGACGATCGCGTGCCTTATTCACACCGAAACGAGATACTTGTTGCTTATGCAATTATTTTAATTTAAAAACACGTTGCCATATCAATTTCATTGAGTTGTTTCGTTTTTTTTTTCTGGTAATATATTATTTAAGCAACGAGCGTTCGAATCGGGTGAAATACTACAAGCGAATAGCCGAGTGATTGTCCTTTGAGGATAGTTTCGGTACGCGCGTAGGTAAAGCTGCATCGACAAAATTAACAAAATTACGAATAGGTTCATTGGATAAGGCTAAATACCGGTCGTCGATTCGCAAAAGAGTTACAAGTGCCAAATTGGAGGAACAAAAGTATTAATAAAGAAAATAATATTGAAGCAAAAATGATATTGTTTGAATGAAGTAACTGAGGAACGACGCCGAATGATAATCCAATAAAAACAAAATAAATCATGAAAATGTTTTATCGGAGGAGGCCAGGAATAAGTGATGAGGGATTAATAAACGACGCGTGACAGTATGCTTGACGTTGAACGAACACACCTCTGCATAGCTACAGCAAAGCCTCTATTGATATTATTTGTTTTTTTATCTTTATTTCAATCTTCCATTAAATTTTACTCACTCGAGGCACTAATACGTCGGTGCTGGGTCGGCCGATTACTAATAATTACACTAGTTAAGGGTTAATGATATGTGATCCAGGAAAATTGCGTGTTTTTGCGTGGTAGGATGGTTGTCGGGATGATTAGCATTTTCTTTATTCTTTTTTTGTTGTTTCACTTATGAAACACTTATGAATTTGAGTAAACCCAACGAAAATATAGATAATTTTCATTGTTGTAAAGCGACCAAATTTGCACGAAGCCTCAAAATTTTTTCCCACGCTTATTCAGAACTATTCATACTCTCTACACTAGCATTACTTTGTTGCACAAGTGAAAAGAAATATTAATAATTCGAGTGATGAACAAAAAAATGCAGGGCTAATAATTTCCATCCAGTCAAATCTATTTGGAAATGAAATAAAATAAATCACAGATGGTGTCGAAATTGCAATCTGGTCTTGATTACGTTAGTTAATAGACACATCAGCTATTCAATGGATGTATACGCATGTATAATTGCATTTATATATATATATATACATATATATGTATATATATTTATTTATTTATCTATATTTATGTATATCTATATATATATATATATATATATATTCTTTTTTTCCAATCAAACTTCGTTTAATCGATCATTTCTATAAATATTAATATGTATCGTGTATGTATAGGTGATATGTACGAAATGGAAGATTCACGTTGGACGCGTTTCGTGCGGTTCGTCGATTTAATTTACTCTTTTTTTTTCTCGTTTATTTTATCTTCTTACTTTTTTATGTTCATTCGTTGATGAACGAAAAATAATGGCTCGTGTCGAAGGTAGTTTATTATTGTTATTATACTCTGCAGCACAATGGGATGTATCGTGATTAACCATCTTAATTGCGCTCTGATTGACCAATGCCGAAACAAGATAGACAACTTGAACGAGTTCTTTTTTCTTTCGACGCCTTCTATGTTTCCAGGAACGACGCGACACGTCCCAGAAAAGTTATCATCACTCTTATATGTTTATATATATTTTCATCATTTTTAAATTAAATTAATCTATTTCATGTATAATATTTAGGCGTTCCTTAAAAATATGTTGTCGGGCACGTGTGCGCCCCTCGACGATATATCTACACATCACGTAGAGAATATATAACACAACTTGCACAGTGCCGCTTAACGCCTAAATTATTCTTTGTTTTGAAATTTCTTCATTATTAATTTCCGTTTTCGTCTCTACGATCCAAGTTCTAGATTCTCATCGCGCTCGAGAGTCGCTAAAACGTCTTCCGATCGTTTTATTTCGTCTTTTTTCTTTTTCTCCGTTTAAGGTAAACTCCCTTTTTATAGCAATACATGCCTGATAGCGGTTGATGAGCTTTTAATGGGATCTGGGATTTATTTTTTTGTTTTCCTTGTTCAACAAGAAATATGGTTTTAGACACATTTCGTCCTTTTTTGCTCGTGTCTCCCCCGGATCGTCGTCCATTTCGAGTCACACCGACCAAGTATCTATTTTATTTCTCTCTCGCCACGGTTTCAAGCCTTTCCCCTGTACCTACTTTCCCAACTGGCCGGTCCCATTTTTCCCGTTCGGTATTACCTAAATCCAATTTTTTTTTCAACATCATTCTTCGTTTTTAATTTCCCTACTCTTCTTCAACCTTAAATCGTTTTTTTCTTCTTCTCTCTTTGTTATCATCAGGGCTGCTCCAATAAGCGCGCGGTGCCGGGACGAGCGAACGGCCAGTCGCTGACAGTCACTCTACAACCACCTAAGCAGTCAATTTTATTAACGCCTAGATGATCTCGGTAAATACCATAACCGGAAGTATGACAAGTATCAATGAGCCACGAATATCCTTCACCCCTGCGGATACGCTTGATGCTACCGCACCATTACAACTCTCTGGCGCTGGATCTGTAACAGCCACGAAACAAAATAATTGAAATAGTGTCAATATTTAATTGAGAAAAAAAATCAAAATACGTTCGAATGTCACAAGTAATACAACTCTCTGAAATTCATTTTAGTTTAATCGATTGTGGAACATGACAATTTATAAAAAGCTGAGAAAAGAAAAAAAATCAACGTGCCTCATGAAACAAATAATATGCTTGGACTTGGCAATTATGCATAAAATAAAAATCATTCTTTTATTTTCTCTTCTGCTTACGTTGTCGGTAACGTACTCTGGCCCTGAGAGCTTTATTTCGGTAAATTTTTCTTTATGGTTCATTGATGAAGCGGTAAACCCGGGGCATCGATAGAACTACTTGAAATTCCTTTCATTTTCCGTCTCGATTTATTAATATTCTTATTAATCCGTACAGCGCAACGTGTAAAAATATACTAGTTAGACTTTATATGTTGGTTTTGTATCCGTCAAGGTGACTTGCAACTTGGAATTGAATTAACGTTCGTTGATTATTTCGGAAAGGTTGGAAGCGCTCGACAAACGTGTCACGCTTAGTACGGAGATAGGATAGACGTAGCAAGGAATAATAATAGACTGCGAGAGAGGACCTTGTTACGGAGCCACTGGGGGGAAAGCGAGTTCCAGCATTAATTAGGACGAGCGGCGGGTGTGTATGTGTCCGTGTGCCCAAGTGAGCGACGACGATGCTCTTGTTTTTTTCGTTTTTTTATTTAAAAACATTTTTTTTATTTATTTTTTTTTCCATCGAGTCCCAGGGCTGTTTCCTGAAATTTCGCAGGGTCGGCTCGTCAAAGATTTTTAACACTTTTGTATAAAAATTCAATCAGCGTGGAGCGTGGTGTGACAAATATCTTTTCGACGCAATGAATTTATGTTTTTTCTATTTTCTGGCTGGGCCTGAACACGCCCGAATTAATTTAAAATTTCTCATAGCGAATTATCATATCTCTATGCGAAGATATTGATGTCAATATGAAAAACGTTGCAAACATTTGTAAATCATACTGAAAATGAAATGTTTTGCCGCAGTAGAATTTTCCTTCACGGATTTCGGGAATGCATAACATTTTTCAATGTTCGTGGGATGTTGGTGGGAAGCAATATTGAATTTTCCGCCGATATTTTTTTTGCTCCTGTCAATGACGTGAAACTTCAGTAAAAGTTGAAGATTGAAACTTGTGCGAGAGCCACAGCTGTGTCCCCGAAGTCCACGATTGAAGAATTGTGAAAACCGACAAGGTCATCGACATGGAGAATGTGGCAGGCCAGTAGGGCGCAACGGTGAAAAAAACGAAAAAATAATAATAAACAGTCCCGCGCGAACTAATACCGTCGAAGGTACTGCGCGCACTAGGGAAAGGTAATTCGTTCGTTATCGATTAGGTCCCTTCTCGAGGCGAAAGGTGACAGTAGGATCTTCGATACGATTTCCGAATTATTCATATCATGGATTTAAGTTTTATGTCAATAGCGGAGACCCAGGTCGCCTGTGCTTTTTTCATCAAAATTTTACACGTATCCCCGTAAATTTTGCCGAATTTTCTTGGTTCTCTGCAATTTTATTTGTTTTCTGTCGACAAATCGTTCTGACAAAATTTCTTAACAAATTGCATTACATTTCATATAGATGTCATCCACACCTAGTCTCCCCCGCCCCGCTTATTGAACTTTATTAATTAAATACAAATAAAGCAATATAAGAATAAGTATTAATTACAATGCTCATAATATACTGCATAATGCCTGTTCGCTTTCTCATTTGCCTTCAATATCTCTTATCAATTATCTGATTGCAAATGATTTTTTGGCCCATCCTGGGACGGAGGCAAGTGAGTATACAAAGATATTTTGAGTGTGAAACGACGTCGACATGTTCGGTGTTTGATGAACGAGTCAATTGTCTCAGATAGCGAACGCCGAGGTCGAACGTTTGCAGACTGTAAGCTTTTTACGTTCAATAATTGTTGAATTTTGAACAACGGCTCTTTCTTTTTCGATGCTAAGAATATTTGTGGAATTAAAGTTCGAATACGTAAACCATAAACTGTCTCCTCAATTTCCCATTTTATAATCGTTCATATATTTCACGATCGTTCGAAATTTTTATTCGAGCGAATCGGACGATTTTCTATATGATCATCGAAAGACTAATTGAAAGTTTAAAAAAAAATGTTTAAAAAAATAATAATAATAAGGCACGTACCAGGGTTTCCTTCTAGCCGTGGCAGAAATTCGTTCCAGAATGCACAGGACGTCGTGCGTGGTCCTCTACCGAGACCGTATTTTTCTGCGTTAAATATATAGTACTGAGGCTCGTCCCTCGTATACGGTGGCCAATCATCGCCTTCTGTTGGTTTTCTGAAGAACACAAAATATAATATGAATCACAAGCACTGTCATAATTTATCACAGACATTAATTGAGATAAACTATTTATAATGGTTTTGTGGTCTGATTATTCCATGAAGGAGATGTTTGAAGATGCAAGGCATGAGTTTTTAAAGCCTAACACACACGTAAAGGGCATATTTTGTTGAGTAAGCGTTTGGTCGTAAGTGAAAGTAGATGCGGTCGGTGCTGGTCAGACCGTTGACTATTAACTACCAGAGTCGAGAATCGTTTGTACAGCAGCAAGTGTAGGGTGGGACCTCACGCGTTACGATGGGTTATTCAGTTTGAGTCGTCGCTTTTATGGATACACGTAATGGATGCTGATATTGCTCTGCTCGGAATATGGTTGGATCTATAACACGATGTGTATCGAACAGAATACGAAAGCAAGTTTCACTACGACTACTTCACTGTTCGCGTGGAGTCCCAATGGGTAACGGGCAAGTTTATCCGACACGAATATATCTGTCAGGTGGCACAATTATTGACAGCCAATCTCACCAACTCAATTAATATTCCACGTTAGATTATTGCTCATTCAATTTTCATTAGTCAATGGTTTATGGCGCTCAATTAATTTTTTAACATTCAACGGGCAAATTACTTGCGTTACTTGTTCAATATTGTCGAATCTATGTACTGTGTTTCTTCATTTCGCAAAACAATGAAAACGTCGATGGATTCATTGAAATGTTGATTTTTGTATCGCCATAAATATTTAACATTTTTGTATATAACATTAAAAAAAAACTAATTATTATTGCTCCATTTATGATTATTGACTTTCCACTGTTTACAAATAATAATCAATTGATTTATTGAAAGTTATTACTTGCTCGCCGGGTTATGTTTTCCATATGAGATTCCGTAAACGTTCAATTCAAGAAATTGTAGATTGACAAAAACACAGTCCGATAGAAATTGGGGTGCCAGGGACAATAGAGGTGGTCTTAGAGTTACGGAATCAGTAATAAATGCTTCGCAATTGAAAGTAGGACGCCAGATAAAATTTACAGGTGCAAGTTTGAAGTTAGAATACAAGAATATTAAACATTCATGGGATCTGGAAAAATATCTGAAGAAAAAGGAATCCCACGAGGGAAAAAAGGAGACTAAGAAAGAATTAGAAGATCGAACGTGAGTCTGTAGCGACTATACGAGTCAGCGAGAGGCAAGAGTAACAGACGCGTGACCTGGGGAAGTAAAGACGGGTGCAAAAAGACCGATTGCCGAAAAGAATCCGCAAGAAAAAGATAAATAATTAATTCACGATTGCCAGAAATTCATGCAGCTTTCAATTCTTAAATACGATCATTACAATAACTCGTTAATTCCTGAACTTTGTCGGGGACCGAACATAAATTTATTTCCACAAAATTTCGCTCATCGTTAAATAAAAAAATAAAAAATTATCGACAAAAAACCGAGACTGATCGAAAGAATTCGGGTGTGATGCTGTTATATTGGTTGTCGTTACCACTGGCATCGCAGCAATCGGACTTTAAATGTTAACGAAAGTGAAGCAGTTTGTTTGTAGCTGCGAGAAGGGCGAAATAAAAAAAGGAAAGGGCCAAAAGAAGCGGGAATGTAACGCGCGATTGGCAAAGTTGAGGTTGTGCAACCAAAAAGGTCCCCGGAGGTGAGTGTTGGTCATGGCAGAACGTCGCACATATCTTTTGCAGTGCACTGGTCTTTGTGTCGGTTCAATGTTGACGAGACAGAAGCAAGAGAAACATGAAATTTAACAGCGAACGTGGAATTTCTGCGTTTCTCGGACAGGTACTAGTGAGCGACCGATCTAAAAGCCCGGCTTATCACGTATCCAAACACGATGATGATTCCGTTCTCGTGTTTTCTCAAAGTTTCTGCGTTCCGGCGATCGAGAGCAAGGTGTCGTTGCGCCCGACGTTATCGGTCCCACAGGCGCCACCCCGGGCATTAACAATAATAACGAGGGACCTATTTTAAAGCCTTTGACGACGGTATTGACGACGCCCCTTCGAAGACGTTTTTCCTCAAGAGGTTCAATTGTACGATGATTAATTTCAAAATGATTATGTCGTTGAGAATTGAGAACGTTTAAGCTAATTATATCGCCGACAATAATGTAGATATTTGCGAACGTTCAAGTTCCATCCGTCTGCGGTTGTGGCAACCGTGTTGGCACATCGATAATTCCGTTATCATGGGTTAGGTACCACTGTTGGGTATCGATGATCATTACGTAGCTGCTGGATGGGTTTCTACGTCCTACGTATAACAGAAGACTTGATTGCTTCGGAAATGAATCGGCATTATCGTAGAAACATACCGGAGTGGAAAATGTCAATGTATAGGAGGGACACATTAATTATTGCGGTGTCATTATTTTTTGCCCGATAGTGTAACACGTTTAGTCATGTAATCGATTCATCATTTATCCCGATTAGTTATTTTTCATTGAATTTTCCATCAATGATTCCACGTTGAGCTCCTTTCAATTTCGAATCGAATAATCACGTGGGCTTGGAAATATTTAATCAACAACCCAGATGTAACTGCAACCACATATCACACAATTCAACCAGTAGAAACAGTCAAGGTTTGATCAGCCGGATTCGTTATTATGTGCCCGTTGCTGTCCCGATGCAACATCACACAGTACATCATTAGACGCGGTTCCATTAGCCACCCCGTCGAATCGGACAATTAACGATGGTAATTAAATTTCGATAATTGGCGTTAAACATTAGTGTTCCATCCGGGTTTGGTAGTTCGGCAGAAACGAAAATCTAACGTTTGCGAGTTCAGACCGAAGGTGAATTAGGTTTAATCGTTAATTTATCAGGATCTTTGAAAAAATATGCAAATATAATAAAATCGTCGGACCAGAATCAATATCGACGACCAATGCAGATAGAAATCGACCGGACGAAAGTCGCAGTGTATAAATGATCGAAGAAATAGTGGATATCAGGAAAATATAAATTTGTTATAAACCTCTCTTGGGCTTGATTTCATTTTGTCGTCTTCGATGTGTCATTTGATGACTGAGGTGAACTGTAACCCAAAATCTCTCCGCTATCCGGCTCTTCATCATTCATCATTCACATCTGTAATACAGTATACGCATATACGACAATGTTTTTCCCTATTAAGTTTGGATATTTTGGCATACTTAGGGAGCTTATTTTGTGAAGGATTAGTCGTCAATACTAATATTGTCACTACAATTCACTGTCATTTATCGCATTTTGGCTCTCTTCGCTCCGCAATTTAACTTCGCTCATTATTCGGTATAATGCCATATGGAATGCCGCGATCAAATCTTTACATTCAATGTATGGCTGTTACATGTTTGGCAGAGTGGATTGATTGCAATCCGATTGCACAAATATATAACAATATGACCAAGTTGCCGTAAAACGGATCATTTAACGCTAATCCGGTGTTACGTCAACGTAGCACCGTACTAATAATACAAAATGTTTCCACCCTTAAATGTTTGTTAGTGGGTGTTTTCACACCATATTGTTTTTCAATAAGGTCAAAGTGTAGTCAGCCATGGCCAACGGTCCAACGATGACCAACGGAATTTTCCGTTGAGTTTCGAAAGACCCATTGTCGTGACACATACAAGAGTATAAGTCTAATACGTGAGGTACTTCTGTGCCCAGCAACAAAACGTCCTCGGGCACTGGACGTAGCAAGACTTATAAATCCGAGTACTGGCAGAATAAAACGGAAACGGGAATGAGGTTATGAAAACGAAAGAGAAAAATGGCAAAATAACGAAGAGGCACTAAGGGAAAAAAACAGAGTTGATAAAACGTCGACAATAGAGAGATATGCGAGGAAAGTATGGCTGAACCCGAGAAAAAGTAGAGCGAAGACGAAAAAAAACTTCATTTATGGCATATGTACGGTGGGATTCAGTTGGACGAAACGTTCAAGACCCCCGGGTCCTCTTAACCGACTACTCGGTCTTGCGTCACCAGAGCTTACGCCTTTACCGGTGTGCACTCAACGCTTCTGACACACTTGGCTTGTCGAGCTCGGTAACTCGTGCTTCCGTGTAGGGTTATTATTTACATGTACACTTTGAGCTGCTAAAGGGCTCGAGAAACGTGGATCGAACGATCTTTTCCGAGGAAGGAAAATGAATGGAAATCTCACGAGGGGTTTCGTCGCTGGGGAAATTTCGATTGTACTTCCATGTATAGTACTTGCAGTGCAATGATAATTTTTTCTTTTTTTTTCAAGATATCCATACGTCTATTTGAACCGAGGAATTCGAAACCAACGGATGATTACTTGCTTATTCAGTTGTTTACTTATTGCAAAGACTTAGTCAGCTGTTAATGTTGGAAAAAAAAATTCTATAATTTCGGTTGATTGTTGGCTCTTCTATTGCAATTGAAATACCAGAGTTGCGTGTTCCGTTTTTAAAAAGGTATTACTAAGCCCAATAAATGTTTAAGTCCATACTAAACATATAATAACAAAAAAAAACATATGATACATGAAGCATTTGCAAAAGTAGTAGGTGTCCATCGAGTTTCAACGCAATAATTCGACCAAGTCTTTCCGAGAAAGATTGTCGTAATGATTTATTGTATTATTGGTATTGTCAAATTGAAAAGCGATTAATATGAAAAATTTCAGTAAAAAATATTGCAATGTTGCATAAATTTAAATACATAAAACCCTTTCTCGTCGATACGAAATTCATTGGATTTTGTCGACGCACTACGCCGCGAGAATGACAGTAATAGGAAATTTATCGTTTAACGAAATTTAGTCCGCAACGTAATCCGAGCTCCCGAAAACTCATCGAGGAAAGCTCCGTTGATGCGGGCTCATGCGAAGGTGGAGCGACACACACGTACTTTGCCGGAAACTGGAAACCGACAAGATTAACCGTGGCATACGTTACGATAGAGAGGTGGATAACGCGGTCTGGCTCGTGGGGGATGATTTGAGTCGGGGATGCTCCGACGTACCACGAGAGGGAGTGAATTGGGATACATGGAGAGGGGGTGGTGGTCGTTGATGTGCATGATGCCGAATTATTTATAATCATCATCGATAATGCATATAGCTACGTTTCGCCAGTTTACGCAATTCAACCTCAAACACTACAACCGCGTGCTATTTCTCTTACAAGCCGCTCGTACGATTCCATTAACCTCGTATTCTCTTTACTTACTCGGTAACTTCTGCGTTTTCGTAATACGATGAAAATTTATTAACTATTTTTATCGGTAGAAATTCACTTACTCTATTGGATATGAGATGATTGGTTATGATAATAAACGATAGAATTACACAAAATCGATCGCGTTAGGCTACCCTCATATTCTTGATTTAAATTTCTTTTCAGCAAACGTAATTGACCGTGGGTTTAGAAGCATGTGGAAATACATGCGTTGAGTTATCATGGTTGGCACGAGTAAGGCGAATAAGTTTTTAAAAAAAGTAGCAATAAGAGTGAGAAGAAGTTGAAAATAATAATATTTTGATGAAGCGCAAACCCACGCGTTCGACGTACGGAGGATACGAATTATAAATTCAATTGCGGAGCCGTTTCAGCACGAGGTTTAATCTCGACACGAGGGTTTGCATGATCAACATTGGTTGTCCGGTGTTGTTGGACCTCGCGCGATTATTTATTAATCGGGACGACGAGCCGAGCGTCGGGGCGGGAGAATTTTGAGGCCACAAATTACATAAAAATATTGAATTTCGATTTGGGAATACTTAGCGGTGAATCTAAAGACGTTCGGTATATCGCGATTTCATCCTCTTCCAACCCGTCAACTTTAACGTCACATAACCGAATCCATCTCTCTCCCTCTCGTTTACTCTTCTTCCCTACCTAGGATATTAAAAGTTTGTACATAGATTATGTCCAACAAGACAGGCTAAGTAAGGTAAAGATCTTGCTTCAAAAATGTTCGTGTAAAAAGTAAAAAAAGCTCAACCTTACTACTGATCGATCCTTTCCGAATTTGCCAGTAGAGGGTTGCGAATTTGGGAGTAGGGGGGGGGGGGGGGGTGGGTGGGTGAATTGCATCTCATGGGACTAGCACAGGTGGTACGAATTTCCGTTGTTCGGAAGACGTGTGGTCTCGAGATATGTAGTTAAGCATAGCAGCTATGTAACAGGTAGGGTGTGCGAATGGTGAGGGAGATTGGGAAAAGATGTCCCGACGGATGCGGCTCCAACGGCAGGGGGGAGGAGCCACTATATACGGGAAGTTTATACATTTCTCATGTTTCGGCCTAACCCGATGAGTTTACTGATTTTTCCAATGGTAAATGCAGTTGAACAAAATTGGCAGAACGTTGGAAAGTTTATGGACGGTTGAATTTCGATGCATTGTTTGGCACAGGCAGTTTAAGTCCGTTACTTGTCGTAACTCATTGTTGATAATATTATACAGTTAAACGTTTTGGAGATCAATATTATTATTCGCACAAAAACTCACCCTAAAAATGCAAATCTCGAGTAGGCGCGTATCATTCTCGTGGAAAGTTCGCGCTCCTTTTCCGTATATTGCAGCGACATGTTGAGCGGATGTCCGAATACATATTCGACCTCGTCACCGTGGATGACGCCCATCCACTTGCCCCACAAATTCGTACTCGTTCTCTGGAACCACACAAAATCAATGCCACATTTTTACAAAGTTCTACATATAAAAGCGGTCATTCATATCCGTCTACGGTGATAGACGTTTCTTTACTTGGAACAACTAGATTTGAGAGTTTTGAGTTTTCTCATGGTCCGAATTTTTTTGTTATTTAATGCATAAATCGTTGAAACGATGCTAACGCTGTTGACTCCCACTCTTACGTATTTACAAAAGCGCGGATGAACCTACGATGGGGAGAAGAAGTGACGGAGGGGGAAAAGGAGAAATGATGCGGCGGTATATGGTTGCCTCAAACGTTTGGCCACCCTGGTTGGGGACAGACGAGTTTCTCATTTGCATACTCGTTATTCTTCGTCGTTGGTCGGAAGCAAGCATCGCCCATCCCAGTCAATTCTCATCCATGTACAGATATATACTTCCAGGATAAAATTCTTGCCAAAGAATTTAATCGAGCGATTGTACAATCGTAGCTTTACAAGGAGAAATAAGGAAAAAAGATAGAGAGAAAAAAAAACGAACGCAGGTGGAAAAAAAGGTCGAATACACAATTTTCCAAGGGTTAAATATTGACAACGTTTCCAAATTAGGATGCTGAATGATATTCCTCCTTTACGTTTTTCGGAGGAAGAGCTTCCTTTTCGTGAAATATGTATTTTTTCTAATTATCATAGTTTTGAATGTGAGGATACTCAGAATACTCTAAGTAGGCTAACGAACTCTAATGGGTAACGAAAAATTTGTAATAACAGGTATTGGACGGAAGCGGTAGATTCGTGACTTAACTTCGCTGCTATCGAGGTTAGGGAATTCTCGAATGGATTGCAAAAGTACATAAGACAACGGGTGGAAGGAAATGAGGTGTAAAGGGCGGGCACTTAGTGAGGGGAGGGGCTGAGTATGCTATGCAAGTGAACAAGGCCGATGTATTCGTCGAGTTTTCATCGGATAAGAGGCCATGGTAGAATAACATTGACACTAAGGAAAAATAATCGTATCCTTTGGGAGAAGGCACGAGGAAGCCAATGGAGACAGTACGGCACCACGAAGCCAAGATTTACGAAACCTTATCGGAAAGTGTAATTTCTGTCCCTCTTCGTTTTTATAACACCACCAACGATATGGGCTCTTTCGAAATCTAGAACGAAAATATGTAAAAATATGCTTCCGAGGGAGTGGAAGAGAAATTATCAGCACCCGACCTACCCGTCGTTGATAATAGAGGCTCGTTAATTCGTCCACGTCGGACCATTTGCGGCTTATACTACTGATAATCGGGCCAGACCGATTCATTAGTTGTCACCGCTGCAAGCCTTCCCATGCTTAGCCAAGACTTTCGAGAACCATACTGCTTAAGGTGTAAAAAAAATTTAATGCACGATTTCATAGAGAATATCGACTTTGGAAAGTGGCGATTAGATTGAGGATAATCATCATAAAGGAGGATACATGTATACAATGTGTGTGTGTGTACATATGTTTAATTATAGAACGTTTTGGGACATAAATTATGATTGTTTAGTATTATTTTTTTTTTCTACGTACCTAAGGCACCTACTTACTCTACGGGATTCCTCATATTGTCTGTACTGAAAACGACAATAAATCATGAAAATTTTCACGCCAGACAATATGCCAGTCGATAGTCAAGCGAGCGAAGTCAAACGACAGTTTTTGTTTGTCTCCGTTTACAAAGGTATTGAATTGCTGATAAGCATAAGGAATGATCGAGCGATTCTGTTCTCGACTACTCTGACCGGATTGACGAGTGCCGAGTTTGCACGGAGCTGTCGATTATAACGTTTCAAAAACAATGAGTCAGACGCTACGAAAAATCGATAGAAAATTCAGTCATCCTTGAATCTTAATGTTGACTTTCCTAAACTCGCTGCACTTTCTCTACCTTGTACCTTTCTTTGGAGTCAGTCAATTCCATTTGACTGATGGAAATGCAGCATTCTCTTTATTTAAGTTCAGAAGAAACCTTTAAACGTTATTCATCCGTTTCTAATTCGTCCCTTGAAAGCTTTTAATTTATTTAATAGATTGTTGTTTTTCTACCTTACCTCGAGGCCACGCCGAAAAGTCTGCTCGCAAAATTGACGAGTGTATTAAACTTTGTACCAAAGGTGAAGCTAGCTTTACGAGTGCTCTGGGCGTGTCCGAAAGCCCATGGAGAAGGAGAAAGCAAGCGAATAGAGTGAACCTGGCACCGGGATTTTGTAAGACTCGCGGTGGCGTAACCAACACTAAGGTGCCGTTTCGTCTTCACTTGTTTGTGCGAAATTTCCAAAGTTCTTGTCGTTGCTCGCCCTGTTCAGAAGGATCCAAGTCGTTAATACCCTACTCGAAGAGCAGGATGACACATGAGAATTACCGCCGATCGGATTATAAGAAAGCTCATTGCGTGACGCATGTCGCGTCGTCATTAATACGATTAATGGGTTTGAAAAAAAATTATTCGTCGAATTTGTAATAAATTCATGGACGTAATTTTGATGAAATTTAAATTAGTGAAACAATGGGGAAGGGGAAATTATTTAATACCATAAGAGAAATAAACATCTTCCCTACTGACCTACCGTCATATATTTGCTCCATACATTGTATTACTCGGTTGGGAATTGGATAAAAAACGATTGCAGCTCGGAAACATAAGAAAACCGCGCGGAAAAATCTTGATGAAGCTTAATGTACTGGAAGGGGTGCGAATACGCTTTGGGCAGATTTTTTATGTTACTCCCTGTGTAGTTTCCATCGGCGTTAATGCAGCATCCACTCGGAAAGCTCCGAGTTTTCGAACGGTGAAATACGATGTCACAAGCAACGTACAGAGAAACATATCACCCCTTCCCATAGCAATGCCCACGGTTATAACGCTCGCGAGCAAAAACGGCTCACGGCTGAGTCACGGAAAGGAAAAAAAAATAATAAAATTAATTACGAAAGGAAATAAAATAGAGCGAAGCGGTTGCATGGCGTAGTAAAAAATAGGCGAGAGACTGCACACGATGCTGGATGGAACTAACAACCCTCGGAGCCTCCATCGTTGCCGTTACCGTGGTATGTCTAATGGCCGCTGCATTATCCGCTTTTTTATACACTTTTCGCACACCCATTCTTTCCAACTTCATGTCGGTGATTTTTATTCCTTCACTTTGCCATTTTACTTCGTGTCTATTCGTCATTCAATGGAACGAATATTTATTCCATAGTAAACAGGCAATAGTGATATTGTTATTATTTTTATTGTATTGTACAATCGTGTAATTCCAGCGACTCTGAATCTCCTGAAGGAATATGAAAAATGTTGATCATTTCACGTGTTCACTATCTTATCGTTATGATTATCCCCTTGGAATGATGAGGAAAATGAGCACAGAAATTCTTTCCGAATGATAATTACAAAAACGGATAGACAGTGCGATGAAGAAGCCGGAGAGAAACTGTCATGTCGTGTCGAGATTCCGTTTAGTCATGCAAAAAGCTCACATAATGGAAACTCATCTCCCTCGACGAGTTAGTCTTATCAACGGTTTCTAGCCGGGCCAGTAGAATCTCAACAGTGTCCGCCGGGTGCGCTGTGGGTCGTCTTGTTTCCACGCCTTATCAGCGAATTAATCACCGTGTTCCCTCCGAATTATAACGCCCTTCATCTCTGCTTTTTCACCAACGGGTCTCTGAGTAGGTACCGTTACCTTAGATACTTTTGTTGATGAACTCGGGCTCCGGCTTCGAAAGCCAATCCAGCCCCGGTATATCCGTTCACTGCTATTTTCCATCGAATTAATGACCATTTTTCCCCATTAAACAACAACAACAACAACAACAACAACAAATTCGTTAGCGAAAATGACCTAAAAATTATTTTATTCGCTCAAATGACATAAAAAATGTATATTTATATACATATTTTTTGTTTTCTTTGCTGAGGAAAAATTAAGTCTTTGTGGGATTGTTAGAAATTGATAAGGCCCACGAGGGAACATCCTCGACGGAAAGGACAGGAAAATTAAAGTTAGCAGAAAAACTGTTATTCCAATAATGCGATGGCGAATAAATTCTCGGCTGACTTCCGAAACTTTGTGAAATTTCTCACATAGCTTCGAAGCTTCGGCCAAAGGTGAAATCTAGCAGCCGGCAAAGGAATGTTTGAATCGAACGCCAAAGGTCAAACACGATTTATTATATTCTATAGAAATGTTCGACGAGCCGTATCCCGCTCAAATTGTCTTTCCAAACTTTTATTATCGCAAACTTAAAATTATCCGAAGATGGAAAATAGTAACAAATTCAGTGCTGCGATTTGAAAATAATCGAACTAAAAAGAAGTTGGGCGATTGTCTCGTGGATTCAGCAGCATAATTTTTCGTAGATATTTAATGTCAATGTTGAAACGTGAGAATAAGTTCCGGGTATAACGAAGGTACGTGGCAATCGTTACGGAAGACCGAAAAAAGTCGGTTTGTAAGGGTGAAATATCGATGACGTGGTAACGCGTAGCACGATGTCAATCGAGTTTCGCGGTGGACGGACGATTTCTTAGCAGCGACGGTTTTCACGCCAGCGCGACGAGATACTACGTGTCCCGAGAGTTTACAAGCTCGAGAGATTGCAAAAAAATCGTCGTCGTCGATCCACCGGCGACGTGTACGAAAACATCAACATCCCGGAGTTGAAAAATCGTTTTATTTTGATATTAAAATAAATATCAGTGTATCTTATATGCACTATTTTATTAAATATTGGATTATTTAATATTTTTGTTGCTGCACTTTTGATATTTCAAAGAATTATGTGTTTTTTTCTCGTTCAAAGAAAAAATGTTCAATATGCGGAAGCGCAGCCGGTGGAATTAATATATTTCCACGAAGACGAACATAATAATGGAGTGTTGGTCGCCTTAGAAGAGTTTTCAGACACGCACAAAGCCATCGCGTTATTACGCGGTGTGGTGAGATATACAACTCGTCCCGTGACCGTAATACAGGGGAAGCTCGCCCGAGGTTCGTATGTCCTCGGACGCGGTGCTCGCCGCAAGGTTATGAAATACAAATGCGTACTGCAAAGTGTCACGGAGATAGTTTGCCGGTTAAGGCGCGGCTGCCAGCGGACCACGGCGACGAATGAGAAGGAGAGCTTGGGAGCTTTTCGCATACAACGCGGCGGCCACTCAACCCAGAAAAGTGTTCTTTGCGTTCCAGAAATATTTCACCACCACCCGCACTTTACCGGGTTTTTCTACGTATATTAAAGGAAGAGTTTGTCCGAATCTCGATATTTCTTCAAATAGTCGATGTTCACGGGCGATTTAATGATTTTGTACTCGTTATGAATTACACGATGAAATATCAAAGTTTACATAAAATGAGAAATAAGAAAAACAAATCGGTCAATATTATTCGTTCGCTCGATTATTGCCGACTAAGTACCTACATTATTAAATTACTCGTATGATTTATTGTGAAAGAAAATAACGTAAATAGAGTAAATAAAGGCGCGGGGTGAAACTGGTCGAACGTAAGCTCAGAGAGCTATCCCGCCATGCAACGAACGATATGGACTCTTGAAGAAACCGCTCGAGCGTTCCGGAAGAGAAAGAGGAGTAGCGAGTGCAGCCTCGTTGCACTGCATTATTACCCGGGGTAAAACGAGGCCGCGAGGGGGCGTCGTGTTGCCCGAAACTAATGGCAAAGTTCAGTCGCTCCGAGGAGGTCTCGTCATTCACGTGCAATGTAGAGCTTTTGCTGCTACTATTTCGCAGACACACGGCCCACGCTTCAACGTCACGGAAAAACCGCTGGTTACGGAAAACGTCGCGATCACATCACGATAGTTATTATTATGAAAAATTGTATTTTCGATATAATTAAAACTGACACAAATTTATGACAAACGTTGTAAAAAAATCCTATGAGCTAATAGGATTTAGTACACATGAGTTTGGACCTAAAAAATGTAAAATTATGAAATTCCAAATGAAATTATTATTATTATTATTATTATTATTATTATTATTATTATTATTATTATTATTATTATTATTATTATTATTATTATTATTATTATTATTATTATTATTATTATTATTATTATTATTATTATTATTATTATTATTATTATTATTATTATTATTATTATCATTATTATCATTATTATTATTATTATTATTATTATTATTATTATTATTATTATTATTATTATTATGATTATTATTATTATTATTATTATTATTATTATTATTATTATTATTATTATTATTATTATTATTATTATTATTATTATTATTATTATTATTATTATTATTATTATTATTATTATTATTATTATTATTATTATTATTATTATTATTATTATTATTATTATTATTATTATTATTATTATTATTATTATTATTATTATTATTATTATTATTATTATTATTATTATTATTATTATTATTATTATTATTATTATTATTATTATTATTATTATTATTATTATTATTATTATTATTATTATTATTATTATTATTATTATTATTATTATTATTATTATTATTATTATTATTTATTATATTTTTATACTTCGTTGATTTCGGCTAAAGTACACATATATGGATTTGTGAATCCCGTACACGCCAGAAAAGATAGAACTTGGTGAGTCAAGAACTTGGAAGATTTATTGGAGATAGGAACTTTGCAGGAGTTAACACGCTTCGTCTTTCAGCTGCGCTTTCTTTCATATTTCCGTTGAGCTTCGAAACTTGTTCAGTTTTCCTTATGAGTTTGTTCTATCCAGCGAAGAGTTGTTATACGAATATAGGGACGTCGACTTGTTCACGATATAACGAATGCGATATCGTTGAGTTCCAACACGTGCCCAAGGGCGATAATATCACAAACGTTGCGGCGGTGCTTGCGTTGTGTATTCGCAGAACGTATGGCTTGAACGTACGGGTACGTATGAGGGTCGAGCTAACCGCGTAGCGGTTTATGCCCTGTATTACAGCTTTCCGGGGCAAAGTTCACACCCAATCTGCCGGATATCGTTGCGTGACGCAGAAATGCGATTTCTGAACCTGTTTCTTCTTAATGTTTCTCCTAGAGTCTTATATTAATATTAAGTTGGTTTGAAAAAAATGAAACTACATTAATTACTAACTATTTTACATCGGAAATTTATTTTACTTTTTTATTAATATTTAAAACAATTTTTTAATGCTATTGAATCAGCAATTCCGGTGAATTAGAATATCTCATGAATTTCGTTTATTGCTAACTCGAAAAAGTCCAACTATTTGTAGAGATTTATTTTCGATTATAAATATCTCGAGATTAGTATTTGATCTGATTAGTGATCGGAATTCACGCGGTAATTAAGTACGAGAGTAAAGATGAATCGATAAAGTAAATATTGAGAAATGATGATAATGTTGCCTTCTGCCCTTCGTCAATCGTTTAGGCCTCGTATTTTCTCTCGGCTGCGCGGATAACTCAGCTAACTAGAACGTGAAATGCGCGTAAACGAAATGCGGCGATAACGGGTGGGGTAGATGGGGAGGGAGCTGGCCTCGTTGAGTAATTAGCGGGACGGCAATTTATCAGAGGCGGAGTGAAACGGGCCCAAGTGTGAGGTGCTTTCCTGAAATGGCAGTTCCGAGTTCTGAGTCTCGCATCAGGTACTCGTCCGACTCGCAGCAATGATAAGATGGTTCATCTCCTTTCTCAACTGGTGTTCTCAATCATCGTTATGCCGTGATCATTCTAAATCAATAAATTACTGCAATCTTTTATATTGTTCTTCAGTTTTTCATCCTCAGTCCGTATCATTTTCTATTCGTTTAGATAATTTTCAAACAAGTACCTAGGACTTTCCACGATCGAGCACTATTTTTTCGAGGCGTTATGTTGACTTAGGTAAAAACATCTGTTCAACAATTGAAAAAACGATTGAAATATTTTTTCTTATGCAGCATTTCTGGATTCAAAAAACAAACAAAAAAAACCGATCGACAATGGATCTTATTTATTATTTAAAAAAAGTTTATGGAGATCAGGCAATCTTCAGGTCCGTTAAAATCATTAAATCTTTTTAAAATTTATGTCCAAATTTCAAATTTCTCGTTCTATTTTTCAACAATTTCATTTCCAAACTCTCTTGGATACGATATATAACATTTTGCATCCACAGCGTCCTCAGATGGTTCCATTGCTGTCCTCAATGTATGAGAAATATATATGTTGAAAAAAAAAAATTATATACCTTTCTCTCATTATTGGATTGGCATTTATTTCGGACTTTATAACACGTATTTTCTGCCTTTACTATCTTCGCCGTTGCTACAATAATGCAACTACACATGATACCGAGTATATCTTCAATGGAGTTTCACGTGGACCAGGGCTATCTTATCGTCTTCCCTGGACTGACATCCGCCGACGAGATTGCTTACCCTATACTTGCCTCTTCCATACCCGCAACCCTTGGCTTTTGGAGCCCCCCCCCCTTGCCCCTTCCTCTCCCTCTTTCTTGCCGTTGCCGTCTCTATCCTCTTACAGCTTCTGTACATACGCGTTTCGTTACGTAATCGCACACTAAAATATTACTTTTTATACTCGTAATAAATTTTTTTGGTAATTGACAGTTCATCTTTGATATTAATTATTCGAAGAAAGTAATATTCAATAGTTTTAAGAAGTAGAACTTGATTACTGCAGCTGCATTAGTATTTCTTCAGTAAATGACTCGATCAGTGGTAACTGCGACGTTAAGCGTGGGTCTGCTAAGGCGATCGCTGACGAAGTTCGAACAAGGTCATATAGTCGCGAGAAAAAACGAAAAAACGAAAAAAGAAAAAAAACCGTAAACGTCCGTTCTACTTGAGAGTCGGGGATAGTCATGTTAAACACATCGCGTTGCCGCTCTGATATATTACCCAAATGGGTGATGTATAGAAGCAAGTAAACGTGGGCGTTGACGTTTTTTTCTTCTTCCTTTTGGTGTTTCCGAATCCCAGAAACGAGGTAATGAGGTACTTGGCTGCGGAAAGCCCGCTGGTTGGCTTTCAGAACGAGGAACTACCGAGAAACACTTTGGTTAACGCGAAACCTTGCCTCATCCTCCGGTTGTACTCTTTCTGACGTCACCTCAACTTATGCTCTTCGCTTCTCATTAGAGGTGGGTAATGAGCTTCTTACTTTCAAAGATCCAGTAGCGCTTTCCCATCTTCCATATAGTTCTCTATCTTAACACTTTATCCGTACATGAAAATGCAATCTTTACATTTATTTTTAAATAGTTGTTAGCGTTAAATTATTATTCCATTTGAAAAAATTTAGTAACGGAAATTTTCAAACGAACGGATCGATATTTTGAATCTAGCATAAATTATATAACAATAATTAATAACGATAAAATTATTGACAATAAAACATAATATATTATATTTATATATTTATATATATTTGATCAATAATGCAACGACGTAACGATGGAAGACGAGAGTCAAGGGAAAAAACTTTAACGGCTGACAGTTCCTCGTACTGATGGTAAACACGTCAACTGAGTGTCTCAGGAAGGACAATTACCTACCCGCAGGATTGCTACCAGTTCTCTTTGACCCGAACAACTCGATACGGAGGCGGGGAGTTGTAAAATAAAAATAAAGAAACAAAGTTTACTCGAAGTTTTTCTCCGCTTCGCACCTCGATCTTCCAAGTAATAGGATTACCCTCGGCAAAGGATAATCAACGATTGAGCATGAGAAAAAAAAACATCTCCGTGTCTTTAACACATTGGATTACTGTCGTATCAAAGCCAACGAGTCGAATGACTCGAAACCATTGAAAGTGAAACATCAAAGATCTACCCGAGGCTCCATAACGAGTATCGAAAATTTCAAATACGCAATCTTTCGATTCTAATGCGGTCAATCTATTGTTTTACCTGGTTTTGCATTTGGCCTCTGATACGCGACCGTATTAATAAAAAAGAATGTTTTTACGGAATTTAAAGAATCACTCATTACAAATATACGAATAAAGTTTTGTCTGGCTGCATCACGTTATGGGTAGAAAAGGGTACAAGAGTTGACAATAATCAATTCCATGGAACGCAAAATATTTGGATTTGGAGCTTACAAAAATTAATTACAATAAAAAATACATGTAGAAAACTATGTTGAAGTTTTTTGTATCAGTATATCATCGTGAATAGACCGGAGTAGATGGCGTGTCGAGAGTCAACCAGGCGAGAAATAACCGGACACGAACTAAGCAATCAGACTCGTTTTTTATCTCTCTCACTGGCAGAATTCAGTCTCACATAGTACGCTTGACTTATTTCTTATTTCTCGGTTACTTGGCTTTTTTCGGTATACTCACTGATCGACCGCGAATTTCAGATACCGCAAGAAAATAACCTTTACGTTACAACTCTCCGAACTCTGAGGAGTCGTACAATATTATGTTAAATAGATAACAACTACATTAACAACGTTTGACGATACAACGGAGCTCGATAAAACGTCAAAATGCATTACTCATTTATATTGATTAGATACTACGCATTGATAATCAAAATACTAATAATAATCCCAATAATCATTTTTCTTAAAAACAGTTTTTTGAAATTTCTTAAGCGAGTGTAATTACAAGACTTAAAGACTTACCTGAGTGAAGAAGTAGTAATAAACCTTCATATTTCGCTCAGCAAACAATTGGGCAAAGTGTGTGGACGGGCAGATGAAGAAGTAGTCACCAACCACGTCGGCTACAGCTTCTTGGTACATGTAGCCATCTTTCGCGCGCTCCCAATCTGTGTACTGAAAAACAAAAAAATCGTACATCCCAATTCTTCATTTTTTTCTCCGCTTCGTCCACCCCCCCCCCCCCCCCATCGGCCCAATATTTTCTCTTTTTCAGTTTATTTACTCTCGCATTCTTTTATTAACAACTGAACAGTTTGTGCTGTATTTGAGATGATGCACGAAGTTTTTCTATGAAAAAAAATATATATGTTATTCTGGAAAAACAGAAATAAATATTTTCTTGAGTAATCGATGGATCGGTTTTTTTTAACGTTCTGAGTCGTATCGGCAAGAAGTGCTGATGCATGGCAGTATTGGTTACTTAAATTTTATCTCATCCAGGAATTGATACGAGGGAACAATATTTCATGCGGGCACCTATACATGTTGGACGTAGGAAAGTACGACCCGTGGGCCAGGTTCGAACATCGATACGATCGAGGTCATGTACGACCACCATTTTCTCTATATATTCCACTGAATTATACTAGGCACACGATATCCGACGTTATTTGTATCGAACGTCCGCTATATTGGCAAAAAATGTGAGATCGCTGTGGCCGGGCCAACGATATCACAATTCCTTTAAAACTATTTAAATTGAAAAAAATTAATTATCAGTAAATTTTATTATAAAACAGGTCGTTTGGACGAAAAAAAATTTTGAGATTCTCAAGTTATGTATAGACTCTTGAAATAGAATAAAACGAACGGGATGTATTTTTTTCATGCTGAATATTTCGAGGATGAACCTAAAACCATTGAATTAGAGAACTCGTGAGGAGAAATAAAATAATTTAAATGCTATCTTGTAATTTGAAGTTGAGCAAAGTAAAATAAGCGAGAAATGCGGTAATAATGTTACAGGAAATTACAATTCATAGTCGAATTATGTCTGACGAAGGAATTTTTTTTTTTTTAAATAAAGAAATCACATTAATTACAACTTTAATATGCAGAGAAGAAAAAAATGTTTGAATAATTTATAAAGAATTGTCCAACCAAAAAATTGAAAAAATATCTCGTCAGGCTATAAAGAAAATAGTTATCAAGATTGAAGAAAAAAAAAGAAAAATCATATAAAAATGTACAGCATGTAGTATGTTTTCATTATTGTTGACTATTCAACGATTTGACGAAGAAAGTGAATCCAAAAATGATTTCGAGCCAGGAAAATTGAATAACTTGGAATGTCAGTGCTCGATCCGATTTCTGGAATAAATTAATCTTATAAATTTAAAGGAAAAGATACCAATTGCGTGGAAAAATAAGAGAAAACGGGACGCGGTGAATAAAATGTTGAGCAACTATCGGTAAGAAGCAATGCATGTAAAAAGGGCGTGAAAACGTATAAAGTCATGTGTGGTGGAAGAAGCCCTTGAAGTAGTCCTTCGCGGCGAGTAGGGCAATGCCGGAAGCGGGAGCTTGACGTTCATATTTATGAGAGTCGCTCTCGATATGTCGTGGTAAATAACATAAAGTCTCTCGTCGAGGGCGTAAGACGGGTCAAAGCGCCAAGTTCTCCAAGGATGTCGAAAAATGCATGATGGCGTAAGACCTGGATGTTTACTAAAAAAAATAGGAACAAGCTCAAAGTATTCGGTCTTAGAAAATATTAAATTTACAATTTACGCGGAAATTCAATGAGGAATAAATATTTAAAAAATAAGAATAAGACATTAATTTATAGGTACATTTTTATCAGAAATTTGTCTCTGAAAGTTTTTCGTTGCGAATAACAATTATCGTAGCGAGATTGTGACGATACAAAATGTCATCGTAATGATTGTGATTGCCGTAACGATTAACAATTTCGATAAATCATGGGACTCATAAATTAATATTAGTTGAAGGGAGATATATCTTGTAATTTTGTTTTAGTGCGTATGAAATTCTCCATCATATCCGACAAAGAAATATGTCCAGGCTTGATGAGCCTGCATCTTTGCGCCCGCATTTATGTCCAATAGACGTCTTCAAATAAGTTATGAGTAACAAATTAATGTGTGTGTAATTTATTTGTAAGACGTTATTGTAAATTTGAGTGATATCTAAGCTTTTATTGTATTTCAGGAGTTTGACCAGAATATGTCGGGTGCTCAAAATTAAATGTGTCTTTCAACAATTTAGCAAACTTCATTCAGGATAAGATAGCAGTGTGAGAATGTACCGTTGGTTCACGAGGCTTAGATTTGACCCGTACATGCTTGTATACAAGAAAACACAAACAGATATGAATTGACAGAGACGGAGACAGACGCATGCAAAACTATAGTCGTTTCTTTATAGCAATTCGATAATCTTCGTTCGGTAAAACATCTTTCTGGCTGGAGCAGAACCAAGTGCATGACCAAAAGGGGAACCTCGTTATATTCAAAGAAAATACGACAACCGCTTTTATAACTGTACTGCGTGAGGGTTTATGGGTTATGGGTGTTGTTATTCAGCTCCGGGGCTGTACAAAATATCGGGGAACAGTCGGACGATTTACGTATTCATAATTTACTCTCTTTGGCCTTTGTAATCCTCGAGGGAACCCGAGCACCAGGGCTATCGATTTACTTTCAAATCATTTTATTCCCTCGGACAAAAACCTTATTAAAAAGTTTATTAATAAATAACAGGATAACCGAGACGTAATTGAGCTTATTTTGCTTCGGTCGTTCGGCTTGGATTAATTTACGGATCGTCGTAAGGTCTTGGACAAATACAGAGAAATATTTTTTCTCTTATTAACATTATCATTGACTGTGAAAAATATTCAAAGGAGCGAGAAAAAACGATGTATTGTGATGGGAACATTACGCTACCGTAAATCTCCCATAAGCAGGCCTTTATTAATAACCTCGAGAAACCGTGAAGCTTTTTTCACTGAACCGTTCAGTGCCGCGTTTGCCCATTTACGTGTATTTTACATTCTATAAATAGCCTATCAACGTAAAATATAAATTCACTTGGCTAAATAACTCGAAGAACGGTATGCAAAATAGACTAGTTTAATAGTATTATTTTCAATAATTTTGTAGCTCCGAGTAAACAGTAGGTATTCGATTACTTTTCAATTCGAAAATAAATCAAAATGAAAAAGACGAAAATATAACGTATTAATGAAACTGCGAGACAGATATTGCATACAGAAGACATGGGGAATAGTTTTGTGTAAATCTCGCGAGGTCAGACTCAGTTAAATTTCAACGGGCAATCAGCCCGTTGAAATTCAACCTCGCCCTTTAACCTTTTATATTTTTCCAACCCCTCTTCTCCCGTTGACACTTCCACTGTGCTGACGTAACTGGGATTCTACATGTTACGCCTTACCTCGTATTATACTGCAATGTCCGAATTTATATTGTGCGCTCGTTCCTCGACCGCGATACTTGCCGAGTAATCGAATCCATATTACAGGGTTATCTGAATTTTGTATTTGATTGAATATGAAACTAATGCTGTTTTAATAGCTACATAAGTCCATATATATGAGTCTACATGTTTTAATAGATACGTGCAGCAAATTAATGCTACGCCCTACTTTCATTTTGCGTTGCCATTCGACATCTCCAACCCGGAATATCCAACCGTCAACTTTAATGCATCTAATTAAGTTTTATCCCCAGAGACAGATAGACAAAAGTCGTTCCAAGTGACGGCGACGAAGACCCGAATGAACGATGAACTGACACGATTCACGAGTTGATCGAACGCTTTTTCAGTTTCCACTCGATTTAACAGTCTTATCCCCGAAAAGTAAGTCGGGTAATCAACGTTCTTTTTGTTTTTAAAATAATATTATTGCTTCGGAGTTTATAATACCAATATGAATAGGAATGAAATATACATTTTCTTAAAAATTAACCAATTAACCTGAGGCTGAATGAAATCTCGATGATTGTCACGTAAAATTATTCAATGAAATTATAATATTGATCCGGAATTTCTAACATTGAAGATGCAAATGAAGCTAGGGCTGATAATAAATGGCTGTTTCTTGTACCTACCACATACCACGAATTTTTTTAATTAAAAAATTTTGTTATACGTATGTAATAACGAATCTATTACTCGACCGAAGACCGAAGCATGAATTTAACCCTTCGATATTGCGATGTTTAACGAGGGTTTTTGATTAGCCGGAAAAAGATTTGTTCTTTTACGTTCCTCTTGTACATTTCTCATCTTATGATCACTTGCAAGAACGGAGTACAGCGGCAAACATGCGCACCCGAATCTTCGCTCTTCGCGAGACCGAGAAAACACGGCTTCGCACTTGCCAATATTTTTTTGCTCCCCACGGCCCTCCCTCTCACTCCTATAATAATCCGCCGGAATTTTCATTTCTTGTGCTTCTGGCATTGCTCAATTCGTGTCATGTTATTTTGTATTTATGGGAAAGAAATCTCTCCCATTATTCAACAGAACGATGAGAATAAATTCTAGTCGGTGGAATACGACATACGGTAGAGTCTACTCTTCAATTTTATTGTCGAATTAATAATAAAATTGCTTTTGGAAATCATTTCCATTTTCAGCAGCAGCAGCAGCAGCCCAAGCAACGCTCGATGATATAACAAATTCAACACTCGATTCGAATGAGTGAGTTAGCGAGTGCGACTGTTTCCGCATTTTCCGCAACCTACAACTTTGATTGTCGTCACTCCCCTTCTACGTTACGTTCTGCTGGTGCTGCTACCGCTGGCTCCGGGCCGCGACGTTTCCTTCGTCCCTCGCATTGCATTTTATTGTAAACCGAAAACGAGTCATTAAAAGTTAGTAACGAGCTGAAACATCTGATTCTGCATAAACTTTTCATAGTGAGTATGTTCCCGGTGCCATCGAAATTTGACTGATTGTCGGGATAACGTATTAACGATTATTGCTATCGGGAAACGTCAAATCAATTTTCCTTTTCAAACCTTTTCCCATTGTCAAAATGCTTACTGAAAAATAAATAAATAAAAAACTATTCGTCCATAAAGAAAAGGAGAAGTGATTACCGAACGTTTGACAAAATCATTCCAACATTAGGTGATATCAACTAATTTATATAAACGGACGCTAAAGTACAACAATGAGGGATCACGAAGGAACGAAGGATGAGGGTTCGAAAATTAACAGAAAAAGAATCGAAAAAAATGGTTTTGTGCTTTAGCGCTTGTGAGATACATTAGGCGCAACTTTTCGTAAGTTACAAAGAAGACTTTTGTTTCATTTAAAAACCAGAGGGAGCGTACCACAGCGGAAAAATAATATAACCGTGAAATAATTTTTTTTGTTCAAACGATTGTGGTTGTTGGGACGTTTCGCCATAGCCAGATGGACGGTTCCTGTTTTCCTGTAAGCTTTTTCTTTTGCTCCGGAAGCACAGGTGGTGCAAACTGTGACTGTTATATTTGCCGCTGGCGAAATAGCGATGGGAAAGGGAGTCAAAAGCTGAACAGAAGGCTCCATTGCGAAACGAGCAATGCCTGCTGCTTCTGCTTTACTTTTTCATTAAACATATATTTCTGAGTGTCATGGAAAACTGTTTGAATCTCGTGTCATGTCTTACGGCATTCGGTTTTCGTGGAAGAACAGTTGGCGGGGAAAAAACAACAAAAAGCCGACGGAAACAATGGTAAAAATGGAATAGTAAAACGTAGAGTAGACAGAACGGCTAAAAGGGAATTATCAAATACGTAATAAAGTAGGTGTTTTGTGAACCCAGACAATCATAGATGAGACTTTAAGAGCAAAAGTAATTATTTTAATAAAAATAACTTTTTGGCAAATGAAAATGTTGATACAGGTTTGACTGTCATTGTCAATGGCTTCCATTGCTGTAGTTTGCATAAAAGTGTTCGTCCTTGATAAGATTTAATGACAAAATATTCGAGGTCTGCTGTGGCTTGCTGACGGCCACGTTGCGCATCACAACCAGCGTCGGTTCGTTTATTTGTCACGTATCGATCGGTAACCGTGTTCCTTCATTAATGACTTACCTAGTGTAGTCACGGAGGTTTTTCTCTGACAGCGACCGTATGTCCTCCTCTAAGCGACCCCGAGGCTTACGTTTTTCTCTTTGTCTTAGGGTTAGTGAAGTATTTCTGCCACAAAGTCAGCTTAACCGCTTAACTTTTTAAAATTTCATATTAACGATCAAATTTTTCGACTAAGAATTAAATCATTTTTTTCTTGTTCGCTGATGTATTAACATTTCAAACCCGAAAATTAACAATTGTAAGATATTTATTCCTTTGCTGCTATACTACCGAAAATAATAATAATAATAACAATAATAATAATAATAATAATAATAATAATAATAATAATAATAATAATAATAATAATAACAACAACATAAAATACTAAAAAATAACTACTAACTCGATCGATAGTGAAAATGATTGAATAGATATTTTAAGTATCTTGGTATTGTATAACTCCGCCAAGAAAATTTTATCGATTTTGGCGTTTGTTATAACAAGAACGTTGAAGACTGTTTGGAAAAGTAACTGGGCGTGGACGATCTCGGAATTATCTTCGATTTTGATTTGGCCAAGTTGAAAATTCAATCGAGCTTTCGGAATCCCTTGAGTCTTAGAAACGTTGAGGTAAGTTCCCCGATAAAGCGAATCCAACTGTATGTCCGGGGCTACCCATACATACGTATGAGAACGATTCGCACCGGTTCGGTTGGTTCAACGAGAAATCAATATTACGACTTTTCCTTACTCTTTCGAATCTCGTTTCGTTCGAGTAACTTTTATTTTAAACACACAGATGGTAAAATTTCGGAACATTCGATGTTTAAACAGTGGTATAAAAAACAAAGAAAAGTCAGTTTTTGATCTACGAAAGACTTTAATACATTTTTATAAACGACGATAAATATATTCCTTGAGTCGCAATTTTTCATCGAAATTATGGAAATCGTTTGAATCTTCTTCGAGTATAATCACGAGGATATGACACGAGGTAGGCAATTCGAATTGTCTTAATTCTTGTGCCGTCTGACCATTCCCGTGTATATTCTACTTGCGCGCCTTTGCAAACGGTACGAAACGAAATTTTCGCTGAGATAAATTTCGTTCAAACGGTCTTTAAATATTCGGAGACGATTTAGCTTAAAAATAGTTGGTAGATTCGAAAGGAATAGAGAACATTTCAAGACACGACTTGCGATAAATATCGAATAAATTTACTCCAACCATAGCCGACTGTAGACTTTCGCGGCATGATTTATACCAAGTACTTTCGGTGGATAGAGAAATGGAAGAGGAGATTTACACGCGAGAGTACGTTCGTAGTGAACGTATGTACGTGGAGAAGAGGCAGATTGTGCACCGTGTACATTGTAAACGTGAATGGAGAGAGATAGTGGGCGTTATCGCGTGGCGAATGTGAGAGGGATATCATAACTATTTTACGTGATTTCACGAAAACTCGTTCCACGATAGAACCCTCAATTCTCAACCCGTGGCTTGAGTTGCGATTAATCATTCCCCGTTCTGCTACCGCATAACAAAACAAAAACAGACAAAAATTCCACACGATACCTCAGCTGCTACAATTTACACTATATACATCTTTATTCATTACGATTCATGTGAAATCGATGTAATTGCGAATTGCCGATGCAATTTTTTTTTTTTTTTAGAACAAATAAAAATTATCAATATCAATGAGCTTTCAAACAAATTAGATCAAAACCTATTCCACCGATTTATCGTCCAGTTATTCTAATAGATACAAGTTAATCTATTATTCGGCCGAACAAAATTGATATTTGAGGGGAACAATGTCAATATTTCCGACAATAGATTACTACCGACAACCCCATGACCCAATAAAAGTAAACGTTCTTCGTCCTTGAATAAGCTAAAAAATTGCATACATAATCGAGATAATTTATTTTCACAATTTTTTGTATTATTGAATTATTGAATTTTCGACTGGAGTACGGATATAAAATAAATCAAACATTACTCGGAAGGGGAATAACGTTGTGCAACATTTTCAGAACATATAAAAAAGAAAGAAAAAAAACAAATTCACCTAAGAAAATACGGAAACATTTCGCGAGCCCGTTCGCACGATCGGTTAGTCTGCGCGGTGCAAGAGGTGCCTCGTACAGGGCAGACCACTCGCTATTCCATGAAACTTTCAACCCTGAACGGAAGTTCCTTCGAGAGTGTGGAAACAAAATATTGCGGTGGTGGAAAAAGTTTGTTTTCCATTCGAAAGGTTACTTAGCCCGTTGGAGTCCGAAGATCGTCGAACCCCACCTCCAACTTCCATTCGTATATCTTCGGCATTTACGGTTTAATATTAACGTCCGAAGAAACTCTGGCACCCCGACTCCGGATCGAGTTTGCCAGGCCCTGCTCGGTGTGCATCGTGCATCGTACCCATGTACAAAACTCAGGATTTTAAACTCCTTCATTCGAATGCTTACCATAAACTTGGCCTCCATGCATGTAGACACACCGCAAATATATTATACAGTACCGACGTGTACGTCATGCGTTACTGAGGTGCCTCACATCCATACATATGTATGTGGTTACGTATGCTACCACTTTGCCCCTCTGTGTGCTATTCCACCATGAATCTATGCATGTATGCATCTATTTATGTAGATGAATTCCCTCGACGAAAATATAACCAGTCTATGGGATTACCAAACTGTGAATATTATATCGTACATTACTGAAACTCCGGGTATTATTATCCTTCGATGTACGTGACAATAGTATAATATTCCAGGGCATTAATTTAACCCAAACCCCAACTTAACTTCATTCCCACCCACTCATATCCGTTCTGTACTGCATTTGAACTTCTATTGTTCTAACAATTATTTTTACATTATTTGAATTATAATTTTATTAAATAGTTAAAATATAGCTAACGAATCTCGTCCACGGGTTCTAGATCGATCATTTTTATCCGAATTCAAAATCATTGTCATATGCATGAAAATCAGGAGACGAATAGATTTTTTTAATTCGATGAATTTAGAACAATATATAATATTAATAATCTTATAATTTACCTGAAAGGCGATGGCTTCTCGTTCAATCTCCGACATATTCTTGAATATATTGTTGACGATGCCGAGGAACTTGTCGCGGGTCAAAAACACAGGCTGATCCTTCTCAAAGTAGTCGATAAAGTCATAAAGGATGAAGTAAGTCCCTGGAACACAAAAAAATAACCCCGGGGCTTTCGAGTAAACTCTTGGTTGACTAAATTCCACGAAAGATTGTTCACAATAATTCTTAAATTTTCCAACCCATTCGTCAGAGTTTGAATCTCTACATCATACACTTATTATTTTTTTATTTTCATTTTTATTATTATTACTCCATGCCGGAGGGTATAAGACGAATAGGAGGGGGCCGGAAATCGACGGAAAGAGGGGGTTAACGGGAGAGTTGCAATAGCACCGGCAGTAGGGGCAGTTACAGAGCAGCGGTAAAAGTTGGATAAGACGGCGTGCTCTTTCGTTCATAGATGGAAAGGATTTTGTGCCCTGCTGGCTGGGCCACCCCTTGTTGTTGCCAGTGTAGAAATACACCGGTGGTGACATTATTCCTGAAAGATATCGAGTCTCTCCAACTCGTAAAACCGTTCCACTTTTCTTGCACACCCTCTTCAATGCGCCGTGCGCTATATTTTTACGTATTTACCGCCACACAGTCATGACTATACGTATCTATATGTAATCCATAAATTTTCTGTAACCCTGACGTTGAGTATTTTTCATAAATCGTCAGTTCGAATCCCATTTAAAGATCTTCGTTGCCGTAAGAGAGCCATAGCTCACGCCTCATCCGTACGTCTTTAGGTCGATGAAATATTTTATGAATATATCAGAAATATCACAGTCGCAGAAAGCACGGGATTTTATATAAAAATTACATACGAAGGTGAAGAGAGTTTGGACAACTGATTGGGGGTCGTTTTGACAGAGACGTCGAAAACTCGACAAGCTGGCGGATGGAATGCAGTTGACTGTTTCCAATGGCCCCAGACTATTGGAATAGAAGGAGGTGGCTGAGCTGCTGTATCAACAAGGAGTGTCGATTTGTCGATGTGTCGATCGATTGAGCACCCTTGACTGATTGATCCGACCGAACTGCCCGAATCACTAGACAAACAACAGATGGCCAATCGGTGAGACCCTTTTTAGTGGTCAATGGATGAATGGAAATCGTTGTATGTGTCGTGAGGACGTCGAGACGCGACGAAGTTGCCCCCCCCCCCCCTCACTCCCCTCGCCCCGCTCGATAAACACTGCAACTAGCAGTTGGTCGTAACCTCGTTATTGTAGTCGTCACTCCACTCTCCATACCCTTCTCAAGCGTTTACCTCGACGGTCTACCCTTTATTTTCACCCTTCACGTTGATGCTACCACCGGTCGTGTTCGTATACTCCTAAGTTACACAATTTGTCAACGTGGAGCGACTGTTGATGACGTATTGCAATTGTTTTTGTTTTAACTGTTCCAATATACAGAGGTCTAAACATCTTAATGATTCCACATTTGAATTATTAAGTCCGTCATTATAATATTTTATTCACGTAACTTATCGGTAGAAAATTACGGATGAAATAAGGAATTGCAAAATTTAATAAAATTTAATTGCAAATTTAAATAAAACACACACACATCCTTTGTCTCTCATAACATATGTCAAAGAACAGGGAAATTAAGGCAGAGCATAATAATTCGAAAAAGATAATTAATTATACAACGTGAACGACCTTTGGATGAGCAGAGTTATTCTTGCGATCGATCATGGATGAATAATCTTGTGGGCTCAAATTTTTGGAGAATTGTGTGTCAGAGGTCGAAGATACAGGGAGAAAAATATTTATCCGAGAAACGTAGTTGCTAGTTGATGGAGTAACATGATTGAAAAAAAAAAGGAAGCGATGTTGGAGCGGAGAAAAAAATTGTTAGCCGCTTCGTTCGACGAGTCGGTCGCTGTAATTTCATCCTTTATCTCATTAAGTTAACAACGTTAATTTTTAACTCTAATTATCGATAATTCCGATTTGGTTGACGTTTATAAGCTATTTTGGATGAAGTGGCGATCGCGTAGCGAGCTCGATAAAACAACCCTTTCACACGGTCTTCGTTTTCTCTTGTCCGTTCTCCACGCCGTAATTAATGAACTTTGAGTCCTCCGACTCCGCGTGCGATGCATTTACTTATTGAAATTCTTATTACAAAAAATAGGCACCTAGAAATAAATCGTTATCGCTATCGTGTGAAAATAATAAATAAATGTTTATAAGATCATTGACTTAAAAACCAATGAAGAATGAAAAAATGTACAAGTACATGGAAGAATATACAATGTTGAAATTACTAAGTCTGCAGTTCCGTCGATGGTTTTTGTTTAGTTATGGCTCAGTTATTGTAAAATAAAAGTTTAGCGTGGTGGATAAAAAGATACACCGTGGCAAATGGGGACGAGTAAGAGGCATGCAGTTTGCGTGAATGTGTGTGCGTTTCACGAATGTGAGTGAAAATGGAATTGAGATGGAATGTCTTTCTGAGGTTCGGCTTTGATGTTCCCGAGCACATGCAATTTCTACCAGCGTTTTCACCCATATATGCCATCTACGTAGCATTGAGAGACCGAAAAAAATAAGCTTTTAGCTCTTTCTCTTTTTTTTCTCTGATGTCCTAACTCTTACTGAAAAATACCGGCTTATCGACTCCGACTCAGCCCCAAATGTTCTTCTCTGACCCACAAAACTTTTCACTCACTTGTTCATGATTTTCAATGTAAACTTCAAAACTGTTATTATTATTTTCTTCCGTCTTCTGTCAATTTCATTTTTAAGCTTTACATTTATTCAAATTTGTTGTTATTTGGAAAATTGATGTTGGAACTTAAAGATTTTATTTTTCATTTTTCATTTTCAATATTTACACTTTTGATTATTGTTAAGCTCAACAATATTATCTTTAACGTCACTACCCGTTTTATCCGACATTTTTCAATTAAATATTTTTTTCTCTGGAATAACAATATGATAATTTAATAAAATACTTTACAGCATTGAAAACGATATGTGATTAAGATAATATTTTTGATATCTAGATTTAAAGGTAGACGTTGTAACAAATACAATTCGATGAAACTCGAGATTGTCCTCATAAATAATACGTTTTTGACCAAACTCCAGTTTTTCGTCCAGTCCAATTCGTGGAAGCCTTTAAACTCGTTGAATTTTCGTTTCATCCCCGTTTAACGCCGTGGTGTAGATTCTTATAATGTTTTTATTTTGGGCCGTCTGTGGCAAACCGATTGAACGAAATTGATCAGGGTTTTTCCATCGTCAGATTAGCGGAAAGAAGTTGCGCCCGCGGCAGCGTTAGATAATCCCCTGACCTGCCGACGTTTCGATCGGGACGTATATATTATCCGCGAGCTTTTCGACGATGACTGCGTCACATAAAAGCTTTATATCATTGTTTCGGATAAACCTTGTTGCGCACATTACTTCCATCTGAGCTTGTAAGCTTCCGCAGATGGAAATGAAAAACGCCAGAGGGCGATATTCCACCCGATATCGAACCCGAGGAAAAAGCTTTACGTGTCTGACTTTGCGCGACATTTCGTATAGCCCGTTGAGAAGTGGTGGTGAGTAGAGCCACGCAACCCTTGCCCTTTCCTCATCAGATCGGCAACGAGTTCTATCTCTCTTTTTCTCTCTCGGTCTCTACTTACTATGTGCCAGCCATTGATTACCGCCTGCTGGCTATGGTCTCCGACGGATGTGTGGGCTTTCCGGGTTTCCGGGTTTCTGGCTTGCCGCAGCTGTTTTTCGTCGCACACTGTATGTACTGACTGACTATCGAATTGTACTCCTCCAGGCTACAATCCACATGCGTACTTTTATCACGAGACATCATTTTTCTTCGCAATAAATGCTCTCAACACTGCTATTACTTTTTAACATTCATAAAACTATTGAAACTTTTGTTCCCTCCAATTACCGAACATTCACCATTTATTCAAATAAGTAATAAAAATACAAAAATAAAATAAAAATTGTATCCAATTGAAACGGTTCTCGGTGCTCTACTCGTGATGTGTATTGCAAATTGTTCCCTCATACCTTATTCTCACTCATGTACGTAATGCTATAGCCGGTGCTTCCGGCTAATCGTAACGTTAGGGGGAGCCAAGTATCCCACGACCATAAATCCGGATATGGCGTAGCAGAGACCAGACGAGAAACCGAATCGATGGACCTCGTACTCGAAGGACTCAACGAGGCGACGCACAATAACGTGAGACCAACTGGTTATACGTGCGTCCGTTCTCGTTGGTTGGTGCCATAATCGTGTTTCGACCCAACAGCATCGCCCCCCGCCGTGGCAAAAGATTGTCATAACTGCTTACGAATGCACACCTTATGCCGATACCGTGACCCACCCTTAATTCCATTACGGACTTAACAACTCTTCAGTCCGTTGAAATTAAACTCGACGATAATAATCACGTCACACAGATATTCTAACCTTTATCGAAATATTCATCCCTCGGGAGTATTATTCATATTTTACTCCCAGCTGCTCGCAAGTCAAAACAACATTGATTGTGTGCTTTTGAGTAAATTGATATTTCAGACAGAAAATTATTTAAATTTTTCATTGTAATGAAATCTGTAAAATAGATGAACTTTTCTATTATATTCGAAAAAAATGTTCTACGGACTAATTAACAGAAGATGAATTGATTAATATTATTATTACATGATATCATTATTTAGTGAAACGAAAAAATATCTTTAACCGAACACGCATGGGATTGAGTTATTTATTTATTGATAATCTATGACGTAAAAGTATGGAAGTTTGGAATTTGTTAATGACAGTTGAATACTGCAATAACTGGTTTCAACATCACAATATCCGAAAATTGGTTATGCCCTGTTATAGAATCTGTTATTTTGCAGGTAAGCGAGATTAATAAACTGCGTGAGTGAATGAGAGCCGCGGTGGAATGTCTTGGGGCTAGAAATGAATTTCGTCCGTGGATTGAGTGCAACGTATTTCGAGGTTTAATTAGAGCTATCGTTCTAATTAGACGGTTTACACATGGATGTTGGTACACGCGGTGTACCGACATCGAGGCTTTGCTGTGGAAATCGAACCACCCCCGCTCTTCCCTGCACTTCTTTTGACTCTTCCGTAACCAACGTGAGAGCCAACCCTGAGTTTCAGTTTTGAACGATGAACGAGGCCATGCTTAACGCTGGCTGTAATGATTATTCATACACGTACTCGTATATCTATTACAAGTGTGCACTCCTGAAAGTTCTCGTTACTGCGTTATTCACAAGAGTCATTCTTGACACTTTAACGAGTGTATTTCAACGGTACAATTTTGAACAAAAGGATTTTTTATCGCGAGAAAAGGTTATCGGTATATATATTATGCAACATGACAGTCAAAACATGCAGACGTCGTGGTCTTGAATTTTACGTAAACATTCCGCATGAATTAATATGTGAATGATAATATAATAATGTAGACAAACGTAAAGAGCATTCCACCCGAGATCTAATAGTGCTGAATAAACTCCGACAAAGCGTAATGTCCTGAAGCAGAAATTTCATCTCTTTACGTAAATTAGGGTTACATTGGATTGTCCCTATTATAAGAGTAAGGATAATGCACATCTTTGTAGATAGTATAAAAGTGGGTTGTCAAGCGCACGCGAACGACCGGAGAGGGTCTTTCGCCCCGCGGAACATCTCTCGAAGAAACGTTCGGCTGTGGTTGAAATCCTCGAGGATGGAAAGGACCGTTGACAACGGCGAAAAAAGCTACGCGCCCTACGTTGGTTTGTACGAGCCGAGACGGGTCGTTATATTTTTCCACAAAATTCAATCTTCAGTAGCCCGCTGCTCAAGAAATATTATATTTTATTAAAGGAGTCTTAGATGGGGGCAGCGGTGAAGGGAAAACTGTGGCCCAGTACGGGCACACACGGGACACACGGGGTGTGGTCGGGAAACGTTAAATTTTCGATCAATTCCGAATAGAGAGCATCTGGATTGGCAGTTGTCCTGGACTCTTTGAAAAATCAATGGAAATTACACGAAGAAAATTAAATTCAGATGCGAAGTAATGAAGCTCGAACGCTTCTTTTGGTATTAGTTGTTGAGACTAGTTCTGATGAAGATTAACCATAATTTTGTTGAGTATTCAATTAATTTAGGTTATTTCTGTGAAAAATATAATGGCGACGAGTAGATTTGACAAGACCATGGACAAGCATTGTACGTTTTCGGTATTAAATATCTCGACATTTCTCTTTCATATTATCCGAAAGAGGTCTTGAAACACGGGACGATGGTGCTGAGTTAAATTTAAGAGACGAGCTCCTGTGCCAAGTAACCGTAGCTATGACGGATAAGAGCAAAGTAGAAACGTACGTACGGAACAGACGGGGTCGGCCTCGGGAATGTCTGGAGTGGCCGGTAAGGGGACCGGATAGACTTGGTTCGAACTCGCGAAAACCCGACCGGCGGACGAGACAGCCGGGTTACCCAGCGAGAACAATAGAAATAACGATCGAGCTCGTTAGCGTCAAATTAAAAAAATTACGTCGGACGTTGTTGCAACACTCGGACGGAACTGGCTACTTTGAAGTTCCTTTCAAGTAGGTACAAACAACGAACATTATGAGAAGAAAGAACGCAATAAACGAATTGCGAGGATAATAAATGTCCACGGAGAATTAGGGATCCCATCCGGTTATCGAAACGTTTCGTTGTTCAGTCATTCAAGCAATTTCTACGATTCAACCCAGACGTTTGAATTTTCGATAGGCAAAGTAAAAAATTATTTTACTGAATGGAATTTAAATAATTGTTGATAAGCTGGGTAGCAACGGCTGCAAGGAGCGAAACAGGGTAATGAGAAATATGCGCAAGTGGAAAAATTTATGTGCACCAGTAGTTAAACGTGGAACGGATGCAGATGCAGAAATAATTCAGAGCTTTGTTAAAACGAAACGGGCGAAACGAAAGGATTTCGTCGGAGAAATTAGTACTGCAGTTGCTGTGATTATCCCTACTGCCAAGCCAAATTTCTTTCTTTCTTGGACGTTCATTCGTCATTGTTTGAACATCCTTCTAAACAAAGTATCTCTCAAGCGTTGTAACAACAACGTTAATTGGGGATGTGGTACAGGAATGACATTAAGAGACCTGACATCGAACTGCGTTCACCGGCTAGCGGGGTCAACAAACACGGAACGACATTCACTTCGATATTGTTTTGAAATCAGACGTGGTTGAGTTTAGTGTCCCGGGGTAACGCGTGCTCCACATTTGCATAAAGAGAGTGAAAACTTTGAGGTTGACACGTTAAAACAAAAGAGGAAAAAACGGAACAAAGCCCCATTATTGGCAAGTGGCAATGGGCCGGTATAACCTAATGAGATACAAAACTTAAGGGCATATTTACAGTTCGGTTTACTATTCGAGTAAAATTTAACACCACTTTACTATTGGCACCATTAATAACAACCGATGATAATAGTAGTAACGCATGAGTCTAATGATTTCAAATAAATTCGTATAATTTCGATCCTAATTAGAAAAAATAATCACAGACGTTTGAATTATCGATCGCGTAACGTTGATATGCTTTCGCCTTATCGATTTGAGCAAGGCTAACATACCATAGTTGAAGAATATGATTTTCGTTAAAAAGTTAATACAAACTCGGCTCGTAAAATATTAATGCGCATTTTTCATATAGTGAATTGTTACTTTAAATGTTGAATAATATAACGAAATTGTGCATATATCCGGAAGTCAGGATTGAAGAATGAAAAGTATGCAATGAATACAAGGGTGCAATCGGTAGATATATAGGGAGCGGAAGGCAGGGGGTGACCTGCCTACAAGCGCCCCAGGCTCAGCGGCCTCTATCGATTCGACACCGACAACTTGTTGGCTACGCTAGGAAAGTAGCGCGCTCGGTCTTTCTCTCTCTTATTTTTCTTTTTCTTCTTACTATCTCCATCTCTTCCGCACCCGCCATTTCTCCACAGACGTACTATTTTACTGCGCTTCTTGAACCTTTCTCGACCTTTCTCCGCTCTCTCTCTCTCTCTCTCTCTCTCTCTCTCTCTCTCTCTCTCTCTCTCTCTCTCTCTCTCTCTCTCTCTCTCTCTCTCTCTCTCTCTCTCTCTCTCTCTCTCTCTCTCTCTCTCTCTCTCTCTCTCTCTCTCTCTCTCTCTCTCTCTCTCTCTCTCTCTCTCTCTCTCTCTCTCTCTCTCTCTCTCTCTCTCTCTCTCTCTCTCTCTCTCTCTCTCTCTCTCTCTCTCTCTCTCTCTCTCTCTCGCTCTCTCTCTCTCTCTCTCCCTCTTCCTCTCCCTCTCTCCTCACACTCCACTAACGTCAAGCTGGAACGTTCCCCCGTTGCCCTTACATCTCTTTTTATGCCTTGAACCCGGGGCATGTTGTTTCTACGCACTTTGTTTCCACTCTTGAAAATAAAAATTTGCGAGTATACAATGCTCGGTAGGAGAGAAGGGAAACTACTTTACATCGAATACCGTTGTTCGATGAAGCATTGATTTTTACCCATAATTCATCTGATTTTTGAGTAAGCCGATACAATTGCATGGAACATATTGAATGTTTTTATTAAACTTGAAATATAATAAAATAATTAAAATAAAGTTGTTGATTTTCGTTGACGACTATTTCCCGGCAAAGTTGCAGCCAATACCGAATGTTATTCAATATGTGGACTGAGGGTAGAACCGTGTACCGCGACTTCCCGGAGAGAGATACAAAAAAAGCGATGGTGAGGGGCAACCTAATCACCAAGAAAATAGGTGAAAATCGAATTTCTATTGGAAAAAAAATGCGGTCATCGAAATTAACGAAGGCACAGGCATTCATTCTCCGCGCATTACTGTTATCTTTATTTCGTCGGTTCTATTGAGTCGGCAGGCGTATTGTCGGTTATACGGGGGCCAAGACCGCACCGTAAATCCAGTGGATGAAGCCCAGGCGTACAATAGATATACTATTGACTCTGAGCTTGTTACACGGCCGTTTATTGACTAATCCAATATTCTGATAGACGGTTTTTTCTTGATAAAAAAATGAGAGAAAACAATTGGAAACGTATAATTCATTTACGTTTGCACGGACAGAAAAAAATAGACGAAACACTGGAGAACATCGTTCCGAAACCATAAAATACTCTTTCCAATGCGTAGGTGGCTCCCGTCTGGGGAACTACTTTTTTTATAGGGCAAAAAATAGATGGAAGTGACGGCGGCGAGACGAGGGGAGGAGCGTACGTTGCGTGAGCGTGGATCAAATGTCCGCAGAGTCACGTGAGCGTGGGAGAATGATTGTCGTTTGTGTTTTGTGCGGGATTTTGGGACGTTACACGTTTTGAAAATCGATATAAAACATTTTAGATACATGTCGTGGCTATTAAAGATTTTTTTAACCTCTACAAAAACGTCTGTATTGATTTGTCATTACTCACTGAACTATGCGGACTTTATATAGGCCTGGTACTACTGAAAATCTTGACATGGTATCAGTATGGAATACGATATACCTTTGAAAGTAATTCCCATTGAAGGAAAAAAAATTGTTTTTCACAACTAAGGAAGCACTTTCTAAATAAGAATCATGAATAAAACTCGATTCAAAAGAATCTTGTTTAAAATGTGTCTCTTAGTTTTCTTTGACATCTAAACAAATGTTTTTATCATAAAACTCAATCGTATGATGGATTTGAAATTCAATTGCGTAACTTGTGAATTTTTCTTTAAATTTTGACATCTTAAATAACGTTTAGAAATATGAATATGTTGCACTGTGATAATATTTTGAACAATCTAATTTTTATTCAATATAATAACTGTTGCAATTAAAATAAAGTAAACCGTGCTATTGACCTTTTATCGTACTATTGTACATTGAGTACGAAGTTAGAACGTTGATTATAATAACGACTCGCTTAATGAATGAAGTTGCGATTGAAGTAACGCAAAGTTGTAAGCGGCAGAAGTGAACGAGTGAGCGTAGCCGATAGTCGATACGCCACGATAGTCGGCCAAACTCCGGTGTCTCGGGGTGGTAAGGGGAAGTAAAACGACCGCAACCTCGGCTACGGGTTTGAGTGGATAATGAGGAAATGACGGGGGTTGGTTCCACGTTGGCTGGGTTCACACCTTGCTCTGCAGCACCGTAGGCGTAGACAGTCGCCCCACAGTTACAACACAAATGCACAGTTCCAATGCAACCAACTTCAGTCTAACTCTCGGTAAATACAAACGGTCGGCAAGAGTGTGCGGGAACCTCGAAAGTTCGATGCTACACATATTAATGTAGAATGGTTATGTACCCCTAAGTGCATTTAAACCTCGAAAGCACACTTACATATTTTATATATTTTATGCATACCACGGCACCGAAATTAACGAATTATTGGATATACGTCGTGTTGGGAATTTTATGATCTTCGATCCGTTCAAGATGTCAAGCATTATTCAGCCGTTTTTTCCTCGTAAAATACCATAACTTTGCCAATTTTTCCGGATCTAAAAAAATTCGAAAATGTATTAAACTGGTCAAATAACTACAGAAATCTCACGATATCGCAATCGAATACAAAATTCCTACGAAATTATCACTACTCAAGGTTTCCTATGTAAATTTTCTTCGCTTTCGAATAATTGTTACCGTCTTATAACGCACATGCCTCCTTATTAACAATTTCGTGTGGCGCATTGAAAAAAGATGTTTGCAAATTTTGTTGAATAAAACGTTGCCCGTGGTGTGTTTCCAATAACCCGAACGAGCTTTGTCAGTCGAAGCGAACGTGGTTCTGTGGCGTGAGTGAGGCTCTAAAGCCTTTGGAACCCTTTCCCGAGGCCTCGAGGTCGTTGGTCGTGACACACAAGAATTATCAAATATTTAACGGTCAATAAGTTGGGAAGAAGAAAGACAGTGAGTGTAAGTAGTATCTACATGGTGTACATGAACAAAGCAAGGATGGAATCGAACGAACGAGGAATGAACCAAGCTCGCGCTTAAGCGTGGGGGATGCCAGCGCTGTTATCGACCCGACATTAATGCCAGACGTTACTGACAGACTCTGCCGTTCTCCGTGTACATATGTACAAGTTCAATCGGACCCTCATGAATAATGAATAACCATCATTTCGACGACGTCGTAGAAGCATAGAGAATGTGAGCTAGCGCATCACAGCGCATGACAATGAAATATCACGGTGATGCTTTTAATTTCGATTTACGAAGCGTTAAAACGGGCAATTGTGAACGTTTTTTAATTCAAGCTATCCAATGATTCGTCATCTCAAACAATTTGTCGTGTTAGCCGAACGAATTTCCATTCCACATATTTCTCAAAATTATATATTATATTAGATACATCAAATATTCAACTGATGAATACTATATTTTAAACATTGATCGTGTAAAACTACTTGCTATACATGGAAACAATACAGAGGAAAAATGTGCATAGAAGCGATTACGATTTGGTACAGTTGTTTTTATAAAGAAGAGCTTTAATGTTAGGCTATGAATCGTTATTTGATTCGACACTGGTGCGGATTATTGGGTGTCGCGGTTCCAAAGGTGCGTGGTCGGGTACAGCTGTTACCAATCTTCCGACACTCGTGCCGGTGCGAATACCACGGCAGGGGCGATAAATATAACTGTATACGAACCAGCTACGAAACTTGGTGCTCGATAAATTAAACTCGTCAAACGAAACTTGGTATTCGCACGATAAGTTACTTTAATCGCGTATCGAGTGTCAATGTAGGCATCAATTAAAATATTATTCAATGTTCCGCATGAGGCATCGAATTTTTCACTAAATCACACGGTGAGCTGCAGTCTGACCAAAATTTACGTTTCTTTTTTTTTTTTTTTTATTATTGCCACATCAACATCTCGAAAATGATCCCGCAAAAAAATAGTACCAGAAGTTGGGAAAACAAAAGTCTTCGCTGATAATTAAAAAAAAATGGCAAAGCTTCAAAAGCATATTTGAAAGATTTTTTGGAATTGTCTATGTAACTCGAAGTGTTTTGATAAGAACAATTGGCGGATTATGTGAACTGCGAATTCACCGTGATAGCTATTCCCTCTGCATTTGGAGATTAATATTTGACCGGACAAGTAGAAAAAAATAAGGGATCGATGATTGCCGAGAGTCGGCAGTTATTGGCTGAAGTGAAAGAGACGAAGGTTGGGACGTGCTCGCAGGGATATGGCAAACGAGACAGGTCGATGAAATACGCGTTCAGCGGCTGTAAATAATATCGGAGAATGCAAAACCGGCCGGTGGGAAAATATGGAAAGAGCCGAGGCTGGAACGACGAGAGCATCATAGAAGCACTGAACAGAGAATAACGTGTAATATTGCTACACGAGGCAACGGTTCGGATGCAGAAAGGACATACAGGTGCGCGCATTGCCGAATAATACAACGTTTCGATCATGGTGGGGATATGCCATTCGCAGTAAATACACGACAGGTGAATTGTGACCAAACGTTATCGAGATTTCCTGTTGCACATGCGGCATATTAAACAAAATGTCGATAATATTGATGCCCTTGAGGACACAGGGGTTGGTCACTGTGAAAAAATTTAGCCTATTGAATAAGTCGAACTTTTCACACTAAAATCGTTTTCACAGGAATGTCCTGAAATCTTGTCAAATTTTAATTCAGAGAAATAACCCCAACACAACATACAGTTTAATTTTCATGAGCATGAATTTGTGATATTTTAATAGTACCAACATAACTCCAACGTAAATCATTTATATATCGGTCCCTATAGTACGGATACATTTGATGTATTGTGCGGATGGAAAACGTCACGCGGTGCATGAATACCGTAGTTTGTGGACTCGATATCGGGAAGACGTTCGTAGTTTCTCGAGAAGTAGTTAACTCGTCGATTCCCCCAGCCACAACCCTCGCAGCCTCCGATTTTTTTCCTGTGGTTGTCAAGTCCGGGCAAAGTCTTGTTCCAGCCCCGGCTGACGGGAGATCGGTCGAAAGTTCAAGAGGCGATGGCACATGCAAAGCCTTCGACCCTCCTATATTCACGACACCCGCTTCAAAAGTCCGGGGTGACGGTAAGAAAAAAAAACTTTTGACGATGATTTACTGTCCCTTTCAACGACGACTCGATCGATCGCCAGTAAAACGGTATCGTTCAATGAAGTTTATCAAAGTTTATCTGCACATTGACACTTAAATTGCGTTCTTCCTCACCAATGCTACTTGGACTACCTACGAGTTGTTGAATTTTTTCGTTATTTTTTTCATTTTTCAATCATCGACTAAAATAATTATTTATGTTTGAATTCATGTTCTAAATTTTGACTTGCACCCCGAGCTGTGACGTTGATTTTTCAAAATATAAGGATTTTTAATACATTGGAAAGGGTGAACTTCGACGAATCTTTTTTCCGACTTATATATACGGATATACATATATATGGTTGGGAGTCGAAGCAAAAGCAGCAGCAGCGGGTGCTATGAGTACAGCCGGAAGTTCGCAGCCGTCGGGCCAAGATTTTTTGAGCTCGTTACCTCGGGTGACCCTGGACAACGCGAGAAGCCATGCGGTACGAGTACGAGAAAATTAGAAGACTCGAAGGAAAAGGAAGCTTTCCGGTCGGACGGTCGCGTCCCGGAATCACCCCAGGCGTCCAAGCGTTAAGAAACTTTTCCCCCTAGCTTTGGCCAACTCTCCCGGCCAATCTGGTGCTCCCGCGAACGTTTGACTTTTTGCCGTTTTGCTTTTCTTCTTTTTTACACTACCCGCAACTGCGTCGTTGATCCCCTTTGCCTCCTATATCTTTCGTTTCTATGAGCATATAGTAAATACCCCTTGTGTATTTACAACTCCGATGTCCCTAATGGGATTCGACAATCCCTTTGTGAAACTTTCACTCTTTATTCGGTACGACGGATGCAAGAGTTACGATCATTCGAGGTTCCAAAGACAAGGCAAACCTCTCAATTCCGGTTGACTCGGCACACTTTCTCGGATATCTACGTTCCACATTATATCACAAAGCTTTAGTGGTATATCGCATTTTTACGGTACAATATATTATATAATTCTTATCTTCATAATAATAATCAATGTAATTGTATTTTAATATTTAATGTAAAGTTCCGTGGAGAAAAATGGTTCCCAGAACATTTAACGTTAAATGATTGCTATATTTTTCGTTTTATTTATCGATACGGAAGGAAGAATTTGTAATTTTTGTAGTTTAAAAATGTTAAGTTTTATTTAGAGAGACTGATAAGACTGTGACGGTCGGGATTTAAACTGATTTTTATGATCTTTATGATTTTTAGTGGTAACGTTTAAAAATTTTATGACAAAGTAATTTGTCAAAGGAAAATTGTTCAAACTATTATTTCCTGAAGGCCATAAAAATAAGTATTTATACATATTTTGTTTGAAATTTGAAAAGTCGAATACACCTTTAATTTCGGTTACGGATGTGACACCGAGCCGGAAGAAAGATGTCGGGGAAATCGGATGCTCGGATCAGCATAGTCACGAATTTCCGGTCAAATTGATTTTTTCGCGGGTTTCAAAACCGTGGGATAAGGGACGATTGGAACATCGACGAAAAGCCGAATCGCTGTAGCTTGACGTTGGGGCTCGGCAGTTGAGAGTACCCGGTGAGCCTTGCTGTGCATGTGCAGCCTCGTCATTACATCCGAGACCCGCACGGGTTTTGGTTGACCGACCTGGCAATTCCATTGTTGTTACGGTTATCCGATAATCCCCAGTCTCCTTCAGCTTGACGTAGGACACGTACCACCAGACACATACCTGTGACAAAGGGCCTCTGTTCCGAACCAGTGGCATTCACGGCCGTACTGGATTATACGTTGGCGTGTATCTCATTTGCCCGTATGAGTGACGTAACATCGTACGCGATTTTTCTGTCTTTTCGACTAATCGTCATGTCATTTTATGGTGCACTTAATTTTTCTCGTGTCTTCAGCCGGGTCGATTTTTCAACGTGATGAACAATTTTCTCGTTAAAAAAATTTAACCCCTTCAATTTATGGGATGAAATTCAAACCGTCTGCCGTTTTGGATATAACGGCAGACACCAATGAATTGAAGGACGTGTAGGAACGGTGGGTTCGGTTGAGCATAAAGGCGGAAATTCGCGGTTCCATTGTGCGGCTCCATGACCTTCGAAAGATACGTTATGATGATAATAGACCATCGAGAAGATTAAATGAATTGAAGGAGTGCGGAGAATAATCTCTTCCCTGTTGGACAATCGAATACGACTGAAAGTTGAGAGCCATGGACTCGACGACCAATTTTCGTTGGGACCAGCGGCCAGCGCGTTCGGCGATGCCATCGGAGCGTAAGTGGCTTCCCGCTACAACCAGCCAAAGTAGAGAAGTTTCGTTATTGTCAGACGGGGGAGACCATACGCAGTGGCCTCAGCTTGTCAAAGCGGGAGCAAGAGAAGGAAAGTTCTGAGTACGCGCGAGCTGGACATTCAATTTTCAAATAAACCTTACTTACGGTGAATTATTTAATGCATAGATGTCCTGGGTATCTAGGATAGATAGGTACACTAGTGCGAGTAATGCAATACTATCATTTTTATCACAATTTCACCTCGAGGTTGGCATGCATTGGATTTCTCTAAAAAATTTATGCATCAATATTTCTGAATAAATATTATTTTTACTACAAAAGGGATTTTTTTTTCTTCTTTTTCTTTCTTATTCCACTTTGAACATCATCTTTTAATTATTTGATCTTATAAACATCAGAATTATCTTTTTTTATTGTTGAAAAACATTTGATTCAGTGAAAAACAATTGTCAAGATATTAGCGTCAAAATATTTCATGTGTCTACAATCAAACAATGAGGATAACAAAATGATAAAAGATTCGTTACTTTTAAAAGATGTACCGTACCTACTCATTATTTACTCTTCATTTTTCACGAAGCTGGGTTTGAAACCCAGAATAATAAGACGCAGCTGTGTGAAATAACCCGAAAGAATTATTATTAAACAATGTTGGAAATTTTGTTTCGCAGACTTGATGTTCTTGTTTTTTTAATTTTTCCAAACTTTTATTGAATACGCATTTTTTTTGAGTCGACTGGTATTTTAAACGATAAATCTATCGGTAAGAATTGGAACGAATAATAAGAAAGTTTTCTAGGGGAAGATATAAACGTTTGATGAAATGCACAAAGTTCGAAATCCCCATTAGTCGAGGGCGATACGAGCGATAAGTGTGAACAGTGAAGGGAACTATCATTTTCTCTTTCTCTCTCTCACTTAAGTTCGGTTAGTTGGAAAAGTACGGTGAAAGTCGGGTGAAGAGTATGAGATTGCGGAATGGAAACCAGAAATAGAGGAGACATTTCGAGATTCGCCAGGTGAAATTACTCGTTGAATAATGCAACGTGAGCGGGGTTCGCGTTCCGCGCGATTCGAAATGCGGAGAACGCCGAAGCAGCCCGATATCCACGGATAGTTTGGCAAAGAGTTCGCGCAATCCCACTAATTGAAGATTCCCGGTGATGGAGGAAAAGAAGGCCGAACATCGGCTGTATAAGTCCACGTGAATTTCTGCAGAGAGCATGACAAGCCCCGAACAAAGGATGATATACTGTGCGCATCTGCGAAGGGCTGTCGGCAAACCCTTGAAAACCGAATTGTTTCATCAACATGTTCTCTACTTGCGATACATGTCTAGTGTAATTTTGTATTTTTCATCATTTTCAGTGTTCCTCCACTTATTCGGTCGAATATTGATTTTTTTAAATATTATCCGCCAATTGTTGTATTGAATGGCAGTTTTTAAATCTTTTTTGTTGTTTCATGATTATATAATAAATGAAGATAAGAATCAGTACCTGCAAAATCTTTGGTGAAACATTCGAAAACAATGATGAAATTGCCGATCGAAGGTTGCCGAAGTAAAAGAGAAAAAATATGTGATAAAAACTGAATCTGGATATCAGAAATGAAGATGCGAATTTTCAATTGAAAATTTATGTATTCGCCAGATTGTCCGACTCCATGATTGAAAAAAAACCGATATCTCAGACGTCAACGATTCTCCGATGGACGTAAATGAAGCCGGGAAATGTCACGAAGGATATTGCAGAGAGGAAAAAGTGGACCCGCGAATTATTTATTTGGGAGATTGCGTCAGAATGCTTCTAGCGAAGTAATAACGATTCTTAGTTTCTTGGAATAGATAAATTATGATAGCTCATCATTAAATAGGCATAACCCGGTTGTAGGTCGGGAGATCTCGATAAATCATCAGGAAACTAAATTGAAATTCTTACATAAAAATTTTATCATATGAATGATTCGTACATCGCAATGGCACGTACGTGGGCATCAACTAATTACATAAAATATTATTTCCCTTATTAAATTCAGTCATCATCGCATAGTTGATCGGAATATTTCAACGGAAGTTATGAAACTGACCGTCAATCATTCACTCGGATTTTTTTTTAAACTGACGAATATTTCTTTGATTCGGATGAATAAACGTCAAGATTTCCCAGGTTTCGTTTTTCGTGGCGTGTACGACTAACGGAACAAGAATAAGCTATCACTAAACTAGACAGCAGCAACATAATGCACGTAAACAGGACAAAGTGGCAGGCAAATGTAAATATAGACTGAGAGTAGAGTGAAATTAATTTGATAGCATTGACAAATTGGTGTCTCAGAAAATAATCGGTTTTATCATTTGAAACATTTTTTTCATCGAATAAGCGTAACAGGTTCGTGGTTTCCCTGACAGCACGTAATTAAAAAAGTGAATGAACACGCCACGAACTATGTGGAACTGTAAATTGAATTTTTGTGTGTAATATTGTGCGCGATTTTTATTCCTGTGTCCGACAGTTAATAAAATTATTGCATTGCCATATTTTCCAACAATGTTTCACAAAATTGAAATAAAATTCGTGAATTGTTCCATTTTTTTTTTAAACCAATTGCATTGCGTTGAAAATCGTGAAAATTGAGTAATACGCTTGTACATAAAAATCCTCGATCCAAAAAAAAAATGTTCTGGCCTTCGAAACGATAATTGTTGACGAATACCGGGTAACCAGATTGAACGCGGCGTGTTTGTTTTGGCACGCGGTCGGGGTAGAAAATCGGTGGAAGCGACGCTATCCCAAAAGGGGGGGGGGGATAGCTCGTTGATTTAATCAGAAACAATAGCAGCGATGGCTGGTTATTTACTCTGGCACTCCCGGTTAATACTGCGTGCGAGCTCCGCGAAATCAATTAATACTCAGCAATAAAAGTTGTTCGCTGCTTGATCGAGAAATAATATTTAATCAATGTACGTAGGGAACCACGCTGAACGAAAGAAATTTTTAATCGATTAAATATGTTCACGTTGAAATGGACAAAGGCCTCTGAGTAAACTATGGCTCTTATTGTTTTATTTTATTCTTTATTATTTTTATTATATATAGTAACGATCGCGTGTTTTCCGAGCCGGAAATCTCCATCGCTTTTTTTTATTAATATTACGTCCCGTCATGAACCAAAACAGCTCATTAAAGTCGCACGAAAAAAAAAATCTCGAGTCGTATAAATGTCACAAGGTGTGCAAATAAATGAATAAATGAAAGATTCTATCTGGGAGCGATATAAAAATCGTAAACCAAACCCAAAACAAGACTTTTATTTGCAATTTGATATTTTGACTTCTCCCAATAAGTCTATAAAGGCCAGGGACTGCGATAATTCAAGTGAAAATAGTAATCAATAGGATAGCGAGATGCATGAGAAACCATAATACAAACGACGGGCTTATTGTTGGGGACTGTTTTATGCGGCAAACTTAGATTTTCTAAATTTTTTCGAGCGAACCGAAAAAGTGTTATTTCTTCTCGATTTTATCCCTTCGTCGAAATCTTAAGTTTCAATTTTAACGTAATACACTGGAAAAAAAAGAATTCTGTCCGAGCAATTTAACTTCGCTGTGACAGACAAACGAAGCCAGCCCTCTACCAGTCAGTACTATTTTAGGTTACTGCATCAATCCAGCACTAACGATTCAGCTGAATGGCTGTCTCAGAAATTTGGATCGCCGTGAGAGCTAAACAAACAGTCAGTAGACTGCAATGAGCTGTAATAGCTAAATGGATGAAGAGAATTTTGTCCCGCGGACTAAACGTAAAGTTCTGATAGATGGCCTGTTCCGCTGTGAGAACTAAATAGAGAGCTGAATAGCATTTCGTTGTTTCGCAATGTAGTAAAGCTCTTATAGCATTACGTTTCTGCTGCGGGAGCTAGGGCCGTTTAGTATCTTGTTGTTTTGCTCTGACAGGCATACTTTTTTTCCAGTGTACGTAGTAAATTTTAGAATAATTTTCAATCGAACAACAAACATAAATTGCAAACATTTACAATTCTCCAATTCTTGTTTATTTCTATTATGCAATATAATTGAAAATAAAATTGAAGAGATTGAAATAAATGTTAAGTACACCCCACGAGCAACACCATAGATTCCAGCTATTAAATTTTTCGGATGGCACTAATTTCATCGTGGAAAAATTGAATTGCCTATGTGAGAACTCGTCTGTTTCATGTTCCAATTTATATATGTGTATATGTATACCCCCCTCCTCGCCCCAGATGGCTCGACTTTGATCACTTTGAACGCGCGTCCAGGCGTCCGCGCGTCATGGCCAGCCATGCGAGGTGCGTTATAGCACAGCAGCGGGTTCCTCTTCTCGTTCACGTTCGTTAGCGCAATTTTCCCACGGTCCTCACGCGCCCTCGTGAGTGGAAAATGCGGGCGTTTCCAGAACCCCACAAAGGCTTCTACTCTGCCGGTACCTTCTCGAGATATTCCCCTCGTTACTCAGCCAACCATTTCTCCACATGTTTCAGCATCGTTTATGCGTCGTTTGTACGCGCTTGTACGCGTTTGTACGCGCGCTCCTTTAATTTTCTCGGATTCACGTCGGTGGGTTCACATGGACCGAATCAAAAAAAAGAAACAACAATTTTACACATAACCCTCGCTGTTAAATTTAGCCTGATACCCCGAAAAAATTACTGTGAATTTTAATTTGCGGTTCTTGCTCGAGCTGGAATACAGCAAAATAAAAAACTGGCCCGAAGCACAAATAATGCCCTTAAGCACCCTTGAAGTCGGCAAAATTAAAGTTGAGAACGAATTTATGGTCAATTCACCGAACAAATACATTTTTTAATCTTTCGTTCACTTCAATATGTTTCGTTAATTTTTTTTTATCTGCATTATTTGCTTCTTAAAAATTATTTTCATGGTCTTCCATTAACTATGACCTAAGCTTTGATTAGAACTTACGACATATCTACTGACATAATCCAAAGATCCAAACCAAAGATGGCTTTGTACTATTTTTACCTCATCAGAACTCCTCCCATAGTTGTCATGTTTTCTTCGCGATTATGGTCCAACACAAACAATTCGTTTGATTCGTATTTGTCCATAATTGCCGGGCTTAACGTTGGTGCATCCGTCTTCCCTGACGTAACATTTTTTAACCGTAAGTATGGGGATGAAGAAAAAAAAATAAAAAAACGAATGTAGTAGTTTGCGTGCATCTTGAGATTTCGTTACTTCATGCAAAAGAAATGCAGGCCGAAAGGCTATAGTCCCGCTGTGTTTTAGTGTATTCGCGCTGCTGCTGTTTTTTTTCTTCATTGTTTAGCTTCCCGTGCACTCGTCCACCTCGTCCATATAACCTAGACTGGTCCGCAAGCACCTCGACCCTACGGCTGTGAGTCTCAGAATACTTGAAAAACTCGAGCTCACGATGCTACCAGTCGGCGTGTATCTACTACCGACAACAATACATACAGATCGCCTATGCGATAGTCTGTGTGTATTCTATTTTAGCACGGATAAAACTCACTTGGCAATTAATGACCCAGAAGGCAACGGAGCCTCGAGGCCAACTACCGCACACGCAAACATTTTTTATCGTACTTTCTTGTCTTCATCGTAGCAACTATCTTCTTTTTCACTTTTTTCCACAATTTCGTACGAAAGAGTAAACTCGGCTACTCGCAAGTGTATTCACAATTAGCCAAGTTTTTCCTTATCCTTCTGTTGCTTTTATTGTGGATATTCATAATCGAAAATATTCAATTAAACTTCATGATTGTTCATAAATTCACAGTGAGTTCAGGATATTTTTGTCCGCTCATTTTTCTGTGAATATATGTAATTAATGATACAGAGAAATATTTGCTTGGAAGCTCAAGCGATCTGTTGAAATTAAAATTGATTAACGTGTTAAAAAATGCCATTGAGGATACTTGAACGAATGAAGAAAAAAAATTCTTCCAGCACCATTTACCACAAACCGTTTCGCTGCCAAATTTTTCGAAAATAAAAGATTGAAAGCAGAAATCGGATGCAAAGAAAAAATGTAGCTGAACAACGAAAATTAAATAAAAATATAATTCTGAACTTGTTGCTCGATGGATATGATAAATGTTATGACCCATATGAATTGGGTTTGTGAATAGAATTGTGATCCACCAAAGATAACGCGCAGATGATATGTAGGCGTAAATTCTATATAAACGCAAAGTGGATAATTCTCGCTTGCACAAACAATTACCGGTGTCGTGCGAGCTGCAACGTCGTGGGGCAATCGGCAGGGGGCTCGTGTACGCCGTAGATGTCACTGATAGGTTCTGATCGTGCTGATCACATTAGTCACTGTGCCGAGAACGCACTTTCGAGCCACGTGACCAACCTATCAAAACTACTCGCAGTTGCAGCTTTTACCCATCATCGAGTTAATGGATATAAGAACCATATCGTTCTCGACATCTTTCGCTATCAATATCCGTGAATTTTCAACATCCTACCACCGATTCGCCCCTTAAACATTAACATTTTTTTCTACATTGTTTTGCATTGAAGAAAATTAAAGAAATATTTTGAACGATGCTAATTCCATGTACATTGATTGCATTGTTTGAGCAATTTTCCATACCGATGGAATTTAATCGAAACTATAATAATCCTTCTGACTATAATTCCTGGTGCAACCCTCCATCCCTAAATTCTGGCGTCCGGGAGTTTTCGAGACTATACAGGGTCAAGTTTTTGCCGTCGTCGGCGGTAGTTGGTTTCCAGACGGCACCGCATTGTGATAACGTTTGTGCAAGCGTGACGGGGTTCTAGGCTCGCGGAAAGCTCGGTGGGTGGCGGCGGAGTCTCGGAAATGTTCGCCGGACCGGAGAGGTGGAAGTTGCCCGGTTCCGGAAATTGCTTCCCATTGTTCCGCCAGCCCCATCAGAAGCATACAAGCACATGGCTTACTTATCCTCGCTGAGAATCCGAACAATCCCGGTCAAAGACGCGCGACGGGGTCAGAGGTAGAAAACCTACGACGCATCCCCAGCTCGTGACTAATGAGATTTCAACCCCGAAAACGGAACGTCGTATTCAATTCCTTGTCTCAACGTTTCCTACATTTTTTAACAGCCCGAACGAAATTTCACAAATCTATTATACAATCACGAAGTTGCTGAGACTTACTGACCTATAACTATTAATATTTCTCCATAATTATTAAAACATAAAACTAACCAAATTCAATGTCCAATAAAATGCCCTTTTTGGGATAATAATTTAACGAATTCAATTAACACCGTCAATAAAATCAACGACAATCCCAGTTGCTTATCGTTAATACGGTGAAGCCCGATTGAGTACTCGACGATGAGATCGTCAGTGTATTTTCGAGGCGGCGGTCGGGGAAGGAGTAAGATTTGGCGCCGATCCAACAAAACAACTCCCTTATTGCGTAGTTCTCCGAGTTTCGTCTCGTTCTCTACCTTTCCTTGCGTCTTGCTCCGTTCCTCCGTAGCAGGAGATGTCGCAATACCCGGAAGAAAGCTCGTTACCGCGATATTCACAGCCTTATCGAGTTAACGGTGAGTTAAACTTTAACCGACCGAGAGTACTCTGGCTGCCTGTCTGTCGGAAAAGGTAGAGGGAAAGTTTCGAATTATTGAGTCTCTCGTGTGGCTGCTGCTGCTGCTACTGCTACTGCTACTGCTACTGCTACCGCTTCTGCTTCTGCCACCAGCTTTTGCTCCGACACTGCTTTACTTTAACACAAATGACGACCCAGAATCTTCCACTTCTCTATAATTCGGATCCACGCGCATGGACAATATATAATTTCCACCTACTCACTTGAAATACTTCTCATAATTACAAAATAACCTTAAATTTCATTTACTCCAGTTAATATATTGATTGAATTTCATCGCAAAACTTTCCGACAATATCTTACCTACGAACTTTAAATTTTTTTCACATCACGACGAGATTAGCAGTAATGAAAAAAGTAGTCAAGTACCGTGTTGGGCACGCACATGATAGGGTTCCGTAGCCGGATAACAGTTATTACTACATTTTTCGTAAACTATTTTTGCTACAGTGTTCGTTATAATTTTGATTGAATGTACTAATTAAAAGCTACATTTTGGAATTTTTTCAGATTTTTTGCATCAATAGTTTAAAAGTTAGAGGGGGGGGACACTCTGATAACGACTTGGAAAGCGAATATCTCATGATTGAAGGGTTGAAATGGAAAGGTCTCAGGACATTATTTGTTGCATTTGAGGAGACCTATCCAAAGATACCTCACTCAGTGGGGTGAGCAAAAAAAAAATGTCGGGTACACTGTTTAATCTGCGGGAGAGGGGTCAAAAATTTTTTTTTTTTTTTTATGATGTCCCTTCTGTTTTTAGGTCACCTATCTACGTCTGTGTACCAAATTTTATCTCAATCGGTCCATAACTGAGAGAATGGGAGGCCTGTGACATACAGACGGACGGACGGACGGACGGACGGTCGGACGGACTTAGCGAAACCATAAGGGTTCCTAGATTTCTACGGAACCCTAAAAAGACGTTAATTGGCTACCTTTACACCGTTTTCAATTGCATCGATATATTTATCTTGGTGAATTAAATGAAAATAAATGGCCAGGGTCGCCCGACGGTACCCAACCATTTACAAATCCACCCCAAGAGACGCCGAGACGCCCACATATTCCGGAATCGTTCACTTCCTGTGCACCAGGTTATATGAACATACATATATATGATAGAAATTATATAATACATATATTGTCGACGCTCTACTGACGTTTAATTTTTTTTTGTATGAGATACACAAGAACTGACAATTTCGGTCGTAGTAATTTCGATGGCTCAGTAAACTAATAATTATGGTGAAAACAACGAAAAAACGTGAAGAAAAACGGATGTACTAGAAGTCTCGATGATTGCGAATCGTGCAGCACAATGGCCACGAAAATATAGGCTAAGTGTAATGTTTCGTAACTTGTTAACCAATCAACATTTCACGTTGAACTTGGTCCATTTTCAGCAAATTTAGCGCTGAAAAGGAAAAAGCTTTGCCCGTCCCAAATTGCACCGATGAGTTTCACTACTTGCTTGAAGCGTACCCTGCACACCTTGTGAAAAAAAATCAGCTCCACGGCTAAGGCTAACGAATAAATGATAAATTTCTATCCGATTTCATTCGACCATTCGCAGAACCGATATATGGAAATTATTCTTTTGTAATTTAATACGTCTCACAAATTTACATTAAACGAACGGGCGTAGATATCGCGAGAAATAATTCGGGCATCGGGTCCATCCTAACCCTACGGAATTCTCAAATAGCACATTGCCACAGTTCGTTTGCACGATCAATTTCACAGCAATGAGCCACATTTTTAGATATCTGCAAAAGCATCGTATACATTTATATTTGGAACGTTCACAAATAGACGAGCTTTTATCCAAATGTGAAAGTTCGATCGTTTGTCGTCTCGTACCAGCCAACTGATGACGCATTTCACTGGCATACTTTTTAAAAATATTTCATCCACGAATAAAATCATCACTGGAATATTTAAACGCTCATCGACTCCATGATAACAAAGATGATGATGATGATGATGATGATGATGATGATGATGATGATAATGATAATGATGATAATAGTAATAATAGTAATAATGATAATAATAATAATAATAATAATAATAATAATAATAATAATAATAATAATAATAATAATAATAATAATAATAATAATAATAATAATAATAATAATAATAATAATAATAATAATAATAATAATAATAATAATAATAATAATAATAATAATAATAATAATAATAATAATAATAATAATAATAATAATAATAATAATAATAATAATAATAATAATAATAATAATAATAATAATAATAATAATAATAATAATAATAATAATAATAATAATAATAATAATAATAATAATAATAATAATAATAATAATAATAATAATAATAATAATAATAATAATAATAATAATAATAATAATAATAATAATAATAATAATAATAAGAATAATAATAATAATAATAATAATAATAATAATAATAATAATAATAATAATAATAAGAATAATAATAATAATATACACTACGTTGCTAATGAGAAAACGCTATTTGTGTTTTTTGAAGTTCATTTAATTCATGACTGACCATAAGAAGTCGCTTCCATGGGAAGCATTAACCGCTTCCGGTATGCGCAGTTTGCTATGCAACCAAAAGCAGCCTGCGAACTATTACACTCCGGTTATATAGTGTAACTGTGTAGAGATCTGTGAGAAATTGTAGTAAAGTCATTAGATTTCGAATAGCGAAATTCGGGAACGTTGAAGGTAGTGGGATTGAGGTGGAAGGGGGGGGGGCATCCATCGGGCATTCTTAGGAAGCGCCTCGGCCCTCGTGCACAAACGCGTGTTTTGAAACACAGTACCGTATACGTCATTGAGAAATAACGGTGGCAGTAGCAACGATGTTCAAGCCTCGACAACTGGGGCAGCAACAGCGCCATGCAACCGAAACCCGGTGTTACCGAGCGAACGAAAGGTGGGGAAGGAGAGTTAATAGCTAGAGAAAGATCCTGCTGGGTAGATCCAGAGGTAACGATCGAGATAAATAAATATTATTGATCAGTGCTCCAGGACCGGCACCCAAGTCGCTATACGAAAATAATAAAAAATAATTTATAATGTATGAAATAAAAGTATATAATTATAAAACAGTGACAGAAGTCAGGATCATAGCTGAAGCGAAATGCTAACGCTAAGAGGTATAAGATGGCTCTAGACAATGGAGATAGAAAAGGTTACGTACGTCGCTACATTGTCAGCGAAGGTAAAGATTTCATAGAGATATTCTATAATGTTGGGTGGAAGGTATGGGGAGACGATGATCGTGACTATAACCCACGATTTTATGTCGAAGAAAACATGATTATAGTTTCAGGATAGTCGTGGGTCAGGGGTTATTGTACATACAAAGGGAGAGGTGGTGGTTCAGAGGTTACCGCCCTAAGAGCACCTAATAGAAGGAAGTTACGCATGGGAATGCTATCAAGAAGATGAAAAAAATGAGGCACGAAGGGGTAGATAGTTTGACGATTGCCAGCTTAGAGCCAGATAAACGTCGGAGATATTAGGGATGAGAAGATAAGCAGGGAAAGGATGCGGGGAACTAGTTTGAGATTTACGCCCCGCCTTTCTATCATCGATCGGAGCATTCAACACGAAAAATCTATAAAGCATTCACCGGTTAAAGTTTTTCTTTCGACGTTGTTCTGTTCGATGTCGTCGTATATTTTTTTTTGTTTTTTGTTTTTTTGTGTGACTTGTCTGCAGCTTTCGAGTAAACAACGACTCAAAATATTGGAAAACGATCCATTTAGCGATGGCACTTTTCATTTTATTCTTCTGCATTTTTTCGAATGCCAAGATGGAACATGTTTTTTTTTCGTATTTTCCTCCGATAAGATCATATAGCTTTAGTCCTCACAAGAGTTTTACAATTGCTTCAAAACTATTCCTACTCCGATTCATAAAAATTACTCGAGTACCTATGGAAGTGGGCCTGATGATTCCATTCGTCTCGTATTTGCTTAATGTCTTTGCTATTTCATCGTGACACGTATTGTCATCAAATATTGAAACACGAAAATGGATAAAACGATTTTTGTATTGTGCTGCGGATTAATAAGTATAAAATCTCGAAATAATTGGAATAGCATTTTATCCCAATCAATGTGAAAATTGTTTCGTTAGAACGAATTCGGCCATGATAATAATGGAAAACCGCAAGCAGGTTTAAATATACCAAACTGATGATCATAGCTCGATGAAAATACGAGTATAGTGACGGGATGAAGCCAAAGTATCTTGAATTATTCAGTTGTTCCAATCAGTCGCAAAGTCTTCGGAAGCCTTGGTTCAATCAAACGGTTCTGACATTCACTGGCAATCTGGGTCAAGTGTATTTAACTGTTTCGCGTTACTTTCCATCGAGCCGCGACGACGTAGTCAGTATTGTTTTTTCTTAAAATTCTATTGCTTTTACCACATTTATCTGTCCAATTACATTTTTTTATTATATTTTTCGTTTAAACTTGTGGTTTCGTCTTTCGATCGAAGCTTTTGGCCAATAGAGAGAAAAATTTGTAAAAAATTGTTCAGTAACATACGATTTATCATTCCTTCCTTTACTTGTAATTTTTTTAAATTAGTCATTATATTGATGGAATTTTATTGAATGAAAAAAAAATATTGATTTTTTAGAAAATTAAATCTTTTCAAATTCCAACATATTGTCGATCTGAAGATTAATTCTATGTGGCCTCTTGGGTATGGTTGGAGGGTCTGCATCGACTCAAGCGACTGGTACGATGATTGCGAATAAAATTGGCCATTAATTCTAATTTTCGACGTTACGAATGAATTAGATTACCATTAAAAATGTAAGACAGGACAAATGAAAACGCACGTAAAATAATTTGGTCGGAATTAGTGTGTAGACACTTGTTGTCAGATGCTCGTGATCGTGCAAAGTTCATGGAATAATCGGGTGTGACACAAGGTGCACACGAAGAACGATCAAATTATTTCCAGATTGATGGATTCACGGTTGATTTAACGAGCAAGCTGCTCGCCGTTGTCATCGGAGCTTCTCCATGGTATTCCGTGAATGACGCTCAGGCAGCTCTCACCTCGGTCTCGACCAACACCAACCTAATCCCGAACCGCACTTTCCGATCTGACAACCTGTTGCCGTTTTTCTAATTAATCGACGACCACCCCTCTCCCGTCCCTTATCCATTCTCTTTCTTGCACTTTCGAAGCTGGGAAACCGGACGTTGTGCCAATAATTACTCTGCACCCTTGAAAAAGCAATAAAATGAGGGTAGAAAAAAGTATTGTCTTTATAGTGAAATGCATGATATCGAAATGATTAAAATCAAGCATGATAAAGTGACGTCCGTTATGCTAGCTTTAGAGACTACAAAATATCGACAGAAAAGTTTGAAAAAAAAAAAAAAAAAAACAAATCACGTGTGCAAATCAGACTCTAACCAAATTAATCTTTTATTATAGAATGTGAGATTAGGATGGGTCTCTTTTTCTAATAAGATCTTCTGAGAATGGTTCAAGTTTAACCTGAAATTTCCATCGGTTGACAAGTTTGCAAACATAGTACTTTCCTCGTGTTCTCGAGACTGTTGTGCAGCTTTGGAACGGGACAAGGTCACATGGCAAAAATATAAACTACGTTCCGCATTGTTTTTCGAAGAGTAACGGTAATGTCCGGTGCTCGAAGCAATCGAGCGAACGTAGGTGGGACGTCCCCGAGCGAGCGGCGAAGGGTGAGAGTGATTGTGGATGATGAGTTGACCGGCCGGGCTACCGGCAGTAGTGGAAGTGATCCAGCGAGCCGAAACGTTATTACTCAGCCGTGAGAGTTGGCCGAGGGCCAGATTCAACAGATGCGAACAATCGTGGTTGGGAAGGTGGAATGGGAAAGCCGAGGTGTTCGCTGGTAACGGGGTTGGTATAAGTCAGTCGAGGGAAACCGCGCGGGATTGAGCCGGCTGTCCCGGTGGTCTGACTAATCGCGTCTTCACTACTGGCGAATATGCCTCGAGTACTTAAACACTAACCGGTGTCTCTGCAAGTATGCAAACTCGCTTCAGCTCAAATCTTGCTATTCACACGATTGCGCCATACTTTTGAGTCGATGATTGGTTGAATAGTCATATCTACACAGGACAAAAGCTTTCAGTGTAGATGGAATAAAACCATTTGTTAAACCATTATCGATCAATCTTTTTTCACCTTTCACGGGGGGGGGGGGGGGGAATCTCGGGGAACCGAAGATTGAGTGTTTACACATTTAACCCATTCAAGACCTCTCATCCCTTTCGAATTTGGAAGAACGAAAAGCTTGCAGAAAAAAAACTGCCTCACTACTGAGTCGCGGATGTTAACACAAAGACCGAGAATACGAGTGAAAGTGGAATATCATCAAAGGGTTCATGTGCACATGTCTATGAGCTACTAGATGTTTCCGCATGTAGCGCACATTGTTGAAATATTGGTTGAAAAGCTTGGGTGAAAGATTGAACTATGCCGTTAGTGCAACAGAAGGTGTTGCATGAACAAATTTTCCTTTGTGAATCACCATCGCACGCAAAGCCAGAAGAACCGAGAAAAAAGGATAGGCATTTTTTAAACATTTTTTTCGCGTGCTTACTGTATTCTCTCTTCACGAATATCCTTGTCAACGTTTTGATGTCCGGGAGTTTATTTAAAAAAAATAAACAAACAAAAAACTCGTATCCGTTCTTTTAAATTCTAAGTGGCAACGCACATAACATTGGAGTTACTCGGCAATCTACGAGCAAGGGAATGATAATTCAAAGTGGGAGGAGAGGAATGAGACAGCGTCAGGGCAGCGAATACCGATTTTGAAATTTTCTTATCTATCCGTGAATAGCAGTCGAAGGTAGAGAGTTAAGCCAATCGAAGCGGGAGCTTGCCCCGTGGTACACGTAATTGCCTCCATGGAATGTACTCTCGTATCCTCTTCATCTTCATCGGTACCCCGGCCGAGACGCTGGCTTATGGAGGATACAGACCGGATAAGCAGATTCTCGTGGATATCCGGAACACTCGATAATGCAGTTTCAGTTAACGCTCACTTTGATCAGGTATTGTCATTCCTAAGAAGTCGTTGCTTTGAGTCACAGCTTATCATTAAAATGAAAATTACTCGTAAAACCAGTCGGATGCTTTCAAAAACAAAAAAATCGGATATGTTAATCGTCACGTTAAACCGTCGACTGATGAGTTTTTTTCCTTTTTTTTCGATAAGCAAGCTCTTTCGAGTTCCGAGACAACTCCGTTGCCAGTGCTCGGGATGAATTTTAATGGAAACGACCTGAGTTTGATAGAATATTTAAAAAATCCGAATAGAATGTCGGAGAAAAGATAGAGATGTTATGGCGGTGACGCTTTGCGTGAGTCGACAGGTTGAAGTGGAAAAACGTCAAGCGGTAGCTGAAAAACTTTCAACCACTTGGAGTTCGATCTTTGAAGAACTAAAAGCTGCAACCCGCTGCTGCTGGTGCAAGCTAAACGTTTTTCTCGGTGATTGAATGAAAAAAGAGAGAAAGCTCCGTGGATGATGGTAAAGGGAATTGGGTTTCGGGGAGCGAGGCGGAGCGGATCGGGGGCTGGAACAGGAGCAAGATAGGGGTGAAGTTCGATCGTCGGGAACGGAGATTACCGGAATGCCGGTGAAGGTTGAGAGACGAAAGGTTGGTTAAGGGGATGGAGCTGTTCCCGGATGGCACGTAGTAATTCGTCAGGCAATTCCTCTTCGGTATAGAACCAATGGATAACGAAGCTCGGAAATGATAAAATGTTTATCCCTCTACTTACTCAGCAATTTGACTTGTACAGCGTAGAAAATTACGGATCAAATTGCTTTTTAATGAGCTGCGAACGAGTTACTTGCCATGTCGTAAAAGATATTTTATGTGTACACTTTTGTAAGATCAGGCCGCGATAGAATAATTGTGCGAGTAGGGAATGAAAAATATATCGAAGTGATTGATAGACCAACGCAGTCGAGAGCTCCGATAACATATACAGTAATTATCACGGTGAGAGGGCTATGATAACACGGAAATTACTACAACGGTAAATTCAACAAAAATATTGCCGCATCGAAAAAATACATTTTTACGATCGTAAAGAGCGAAGAAAAAATATATTCATTATAAACAATATTTATTATTCATATTGAATAATTAATTCAAACACTCGCTTAAGGTTCCAATATTTTTGCAATAGTGTTGATGTTTTAATTCTTTATGGTTCGTTATTACTAAAGTGGATATCCGATTTATATTTACTTTATTACTAACGAGGACAGTTAGAGCTTCCCGGATGGTCACTGAGAAAGGGATAAATGTTTGTCAATGCGAGCTTTTCGGCTTGGGCTTATTTTCGATGAGCCTCGCATCGTCTAACGTTGCTCGAAAATGATAAAAACACGTTCACGTGCTGAGTCAGAAGGGAAGCAAAAAACACGGATACGGCATTTCCCTCCTGCAATGGGCTCGGCCGGCTCGGCCATCGCCCAAATAACCTCGACTGTCTCGGGTTTCTGTCAATCGACCGATCGATTAATTCTCGGAAAACAAGGGAAACCTTTTGCGCATGCGAAAAGGACGGCCAAGACTTTTCGAAATAACAATATACTCTAGTTTTCGATCGAAAGCCCACTTTATTCACAAATACCGCGTTGTGTTCGGATGGTCTTCTGAGGTTATAGACACATTCAACGTCCCTCTCAAACGCGGCGCCTATGTATATAATATATATTTATAGTATGCATAATTTATTAGATGACACACTGACACGAATCTTTGGTTCAATATCTTGCGGTATAATATACTGACCCTCAACCCGACTGTTCCTGTCACGAAATTTGAAGAAACATTAAATGTTCATAAAAAGCGTAATTAAAAATGTAATATATGCTATCTCTCCGATTATTACAATATAATTATATTGTGATACACTCTACCGCTGTGTCTACATCGGACTAGAATAATATTGTCCCACGAAACCTTCGAGATAATGCAACCACGAAGCTTCGTTATCCCTCGTTAGTTCTTCATCATCCGTTTGATAACGAACAACATGGAATACCTATTATTAATTGAGCCCGTGTGTGCAGTAATACGAAGTAACGAGTTTAAAATGAAATTTTGGCGAAAACGAAATCATAATGGCCTGGTGAATTTTTTCAAAATGAAACTCCGTCCCCCGTGAAAATAACTCTGTTGAGCTCGACATGGAAGTTACATCTATACGTCGCCATTAGTCTCCGACGGACTCTGTTTCCGGAGCGTATAGCACGTCGAATTGGATTTAACGCAAACGAGCTTCCGCAAGTGCAGCTAGGAAAGAGGATTATGCGGGACGTCGCGCGATGTTGTTATCCTTCTCGTTTTACCCGAGACTGTAATGCGAAAGCTCGTATGGCCTTTCCGTGGTGCACAAACTACAGATCCGCTCTGCAACGAAATATCTTGCTGCTATCTTTCTATCCATCGATGCGCCCCTCTCACGAGTCTTATAATCGCAACGCTTCGGACAATAAACTTCGTCAAACACAAATAAAATGCAAACGGCCGAGTTTACACGATGGCTTTTGAGAAAAAAAAAGAAGAAAAAAAATAAATTAAAATAAGCGAACGAAAGATGGAGAAAAAACGAGGGAAAAAGAAGAAATAGAGTTATAAAGATGGGGAGAAACAGGAACAAAAAATTCTGCAATGACGAAAAGATTAATTGGAGAGAATAGGGTGGGGTCAGTGGGCTTACGTATGAAACGACGTGCGGTACAACGTGTTCGCGCATCTAGTGTACGCATTAATTAATTTTCAGACCCCGGGGGTAATTATAATGAAGCAACGAAGAAGCTTATTCCCCAGGGGTTCATATAGAAGCATTGCAGGCGGCGTACACCTTGTTTGCATTCTTAACATCGACGATCTCGTACATCTCGTAATAAGTTGGTCGCCAACACGAATGATCGTAAAGTAGACTGGCTGAATTGTGTGGCTCGTAGTCCACGATAGTTCAAGGCTATGAGATTAAACGCGGTCAAACTCATTGTGCTGCCAAGATAATGTCGCGTGACCGAACGAACAGTGATAACCATTCGATCTATGTGCCAACAGCGTGATATTTGAGAAAAGTCTTGCATTAAAATCCAATCGTTACGGCGGTGTCGATGAATTTGAAATATTCATATTTTTATTTGGACATAAATGAATAATGTGGACTCACCCTCGTTCTCGTTGTTGCCGATGAGTATTTCCGTATCCTCGAAATCGCCCTCTTTAAGCAGATCGAGGGGATGTTTCGGAAGAAAAACCCCGTCGATAGTCGGAGCAGAAGGGAAACCGAGAATTCCCCAATAACTGTTCCACTGTTGCACGGAAATCGTTTTGGCGTCGACCGATCTCATGCACGCCATAACCCTGGCTGGATTTTCGGCGAGTATCGTTGAATTGCAACCGCAATCGTCTACGAGGACCCGGCCGACTTCGTGGGCTTTTTCACCTGTCATAAAGCTCCAAGGTGCGTTGAGAGTGCCACTCTGAAGAATTCCACGTTTAACGAGACCCCGAGTGACCGGGGATATAAGATGCAACGATACCGAACCCCCACCCGCGGATTCCCCGAAAATAGTTATTGCCTCGGGATCACCTCCAAAGGACGCGGCATTGTCACGGAGCCACCTGAGCGCCAACGCCTGATCCCAGAGACCCATGTTACCCGGGGCTTCCTCCGTATTTCCAAAATGTTTGTTCAAATAGAGAAAACCAAAAGCTCCGACTCTGTATTGCATAGACGCGACGATAACGTTACTAGTCGCTGCCATCAAATCGGCATCGTATACGTCGAGGGTAGCGGTTCCGCTCATATACCCACCGCCGTATATCCATACTAACATCGGCATTCCACCTTTTTCGGACATCGGTGGTTCGCTACCTTTGTGCCTGAGACGTAATTTTTGGGGCACCCATACGTTAAGATACAAACAATCCTCCGATATGTTTGTGTTTGGATTCCACATCTCTTCGCCCTCAAAACCAGGAAAATATTCGTAACGTTCCTGAAAACAGCTGTTGGGCAGTGTCGTGGCGTTTAAAACACCGTGCCAGGGCTCGATGGGCAAAGGCTTGCGGAAACGTAGGGGACCGATAGGTGGCTTTGCGAATGGGATTCCGTAAAACACGTGAACTTCGTGATCCAAAACCGTGCGGGAAAGACCGCGCACTAAACCGGATGTCGTTTCCACGATGAGGGGATCGCTTCGGGTAACACGATTTCCCGCCCGGGCCGCTGCAACCGCGAGGATCAACGTTAACCCAATATTCAAAATCATGGCTGATCTTTTGCTCTGTTCGCCAACCGAATAATAACTCGAACAATGGAGAAACGTCGCGTCTTTGTTCAATTATTTTTATTTATTTTATATTATTTTCCGACACGTTTTCGACTTTGCTCCTCGGTTTTGTAACTCAAACTCGACGAGAACTTACTTTTGAGGATAAATGGAGAAGGCTTTGTTAGCGGTGCAACTGTTTTCGCGGTCCGAGGGAGAGAGAAAGAAATATCGTTTTTTAATTCAGCAAGCCGGCGACTCAACAAGTTACTCGGCTAACTCCAACGAACGACGTCGGTAGGCCGAACTTTACGGATTCAATTTTCCAATGTCGCGTTGCTTTTATCTTTTTATTATTTATTGTCGAGGGTTTGCTTCTAAGCCGGTTAATTGTACTCAGCCACTGCTGTCTGACCAAAACCGGTCTCCTCCACTTGCATTATTTCATTTTACCGCTCACACGTTATCTGGCTCGCGCTGTCTGCCTGTCTCTCCTGGACTCGGTCGATCCTAGTCTTCGTTTTTTACCCTTCTCCGACGTTTTATCTCTCCCTAGAGTTTATTATCCACCGCAACGACCAACGTAAGACGAGATAAAACAGAAAGTTAACGAAACAAACTCAGACAATAGGATGAGTAAATTTTAACAATAGAAACGACGCGCACTCCAATGTCGCAACTGCAAAGAAGATAAAATCAACCGTCCGTGCAGAGTTTCAACAACGTAACTACATCACTTATTATATTTTCAAATACAATATTCCTTTCCAAATAATCTTCATTAACTTCTCTTCACTTTTACCCTTCTAATCCGTTTTCAGCGGTAAAATATCTTATACGCGAATAATTGGGTTTTTAATTGTCGCTCGAATGAAATTTCATATCAGTAGAATTAATTCAGTTGACAATTAAGTGGTGCTCGAAGATCGTTGCAATTAAATATCCGATGTCGATGAGTCACGAGTAAGGGAACCACACACCTTCGGTAAGATCTAGGGCTTTCGCGTGGCGGCCGACATGCCGCGATGCACGAGGTCGACTGGACGACGGAGGCGGGTGGCGGTGCAGGTACCGGCAGGGTTATATGCGGACGCTTCGGCGTCGGCGTCGGCGTCGGCGTCGGCGTCGGCGTCGACGTTGGTTGCGACGGTAGCCGCGGCGCACGTCTCCGTGGAATATCCGCGCCGCGACGCCCGGTACGCACCCACAGCGTACCAATACCCCTACTACGACGCAAATCCGGATGGTATAACTGTATCTACCGAGTTCGCGGCTGTGTTATCCGTGGCTACGATTGCTACTCGCGTACATTATCATATCGGTTTAGAACGTAAAACAATCTGGTAGCCATCGTATTCATTACACGAAACAACCAATTCCAACGGGCTTAAAAAAATTTTATCCAACATGCAACGAAAAATATTTTTGCTGGTACGGAAACTTTTCAATGGTATTTCTCGAATTTTCCCATTTCATATGGTCCTCAATGATTTACAGGGTCAATTACATCGGTGTAAAGTATAAAACCATATCATGCCATCTATCATGCATATTTCATGTATAACGAAGCCCTCAAACCCGAACAATCGACATCTGCAAATACTTGGGTATGCGTAAGCATCAATAAATTAATTTTTACGTTTTAAGCTAATAAAGTTTCTCATCGGCAGAGAGAAATTTTGATGGAAACACAGATTTAATAAATTTAAACGAAAATACAGAGGACACATCGACTTTCGAAAGAGCTCTTTGATTGTCCATTCATCATTTAATCTAAATACGGGTAAAATCGGTTTTCTCTTGCACCCTTCCGTTGGCAGATGAATATTGCGGGTGCAAAACTTCCGTTCAAACTTGTGGCCCACTTAACAAACCCGCAAGGGCGAGCGAGTAGAAAACTTGGCATAAAAATTGTGGGTCAAAGTATTAAGTCCCCAAATTAATACTACGAACCCTTCTTCCTATCGTGTCTCTTCACGACTCTCGATAGACTTTATTACTAAATCCGTTGCACGCGGTTGGAACATATATTTTTTCGGAAAATTCATTCCCAAACGGTCGCTTTGCTCTTCATCCGTAAAAAAAAAGTCAAGATAAAAAATGTACTATTCAATTCTTTTCATCTTTCTTTATTTATTAATCTCACCATAAGCGCAACGAGATTAAACGTTGCATGTCTATCATTCAAATCGCTATTTATTATACGATTATTATATGAACAAAGTCAATGTATGAGGAGGAATTCCGTAAGATCCTTGAATCAATACGGAATAATAAAGCCCAGATAAAGATTCAACGTTTGCTATGGTGTCAATATTTAGAACTCGTTTGTTATCGTTAGCACCGCGATAACGAAATTACTAATCCTAGTGAGACAAGGATTCTGACAGGTGCAAATAACGATTTTTGCAATTATTTTCGTAACAGTTTCAGTATGTAATTTATTCTTCTTTTTTCGGAGAATGAGAGAAACGCAGTTCGGAGCCGATAGGAAAACGGCAAAACCGATACAAAGAAAGTGATCGAAAGACAACCGCAAAAAAAGGAAGGAAAATAAGTAGAAGGGAGTGAGGAGAGGACCAGCCCGAGGCTCCTTTTCCAGTCAACGAGTGTGTTTCGTAACTCTCGTTGGCTGCTGCAAAAATCGAAGCCACTACACGATTAAAGGGTGGTATGTCTGTGAGTATATGTTCGTGAGTCTTGTATGCGTGAAACGAGGATTTTGGGGAAGGACGGGGGGAGATATAGCAGACGGGTTTGCCTTTGAGCTCCGGTGACCGCGAATTCGAGTCGACCGCAAAAGCCATCCACGTCGTCGCTCTCCATACCATAACACACACACTCACACATGAAAACCCCGTCTCCAACGTATCTCATTACGCTAGCTTTCCGGGCCTTCGGTTTTTGTTTTTTATTATTTTTTTTTTTTGCAGATATATATTTTTGCCAATTGACACCTGGTTTCTATTCTCTTTTATTATCTATCGTTTACAATGCGTCACGTGTATCGAAAAGGTTCTATTTTTCATTACCCGAGAATATCATCGATGTTTTATGAAAAATTGCATTTTCATTTGTATTACCCGTGAAAATTCGACGCACCGTGAGAGTTATAATTTTTAATGAAGCTTTCGTAAATACTTTCGTGAATTCGGTAAGATGAACGAAGTGAGAATGGAAAATGATATTTGGTAACGCGAAACCAAATTTCTGTGTGCTCGGTATTCGGTAGTTTGATAATTTTCGTTCTATCGAGTACGCAGAAGGTGCGAGAGAGATGGAATACGAAGTGAAAAGTACGATTGCTCGGAGTACACCGGAGCTATGAGAAACGTCGCGGAGTAGTTCCGGGGCATGCAAAAGACTCGGATACGACTGCGCGGGAACTGGAAACGCGAACGGAAGGGCGAGCGGGGAAGAAGAAGGGAAGCGTGATGTTATTAACTGCGCGGGCGAGGGCTACGTGAGCGCAATATCAAAAGCTGCGCCAGGCGTTCTCGTCGTCGTCGTCATCATCGTCGTCGTTGTTCTCGTACACGTCGCGCTCTGCTGGACGTAAATTCCATCGATGCTTCCAGTTTCTAGCTTTCCGGATTCCAACATTGCGGAACAAAATTCAAGAGTGCTCGAGATTGTTCTTTCGTTCACAACTGCTACCGCCCTTCCCCCCGTTTTTATTTATTTATCATGTCTCCAAGGATGTCGGTGTATAAAAAAAAAATAACGATTCATTGAGAAGAAAGAATATACATTCGCCGCAGCTTACGAAAAGTAGCACGATTCAAATTTCTTACAAAAACTAACACGTTTCGATATTCGCCGCGAAAACTAGCATGTTTCGGCTCCGGCCCCCTAAAACTAGCAAGCCGAAACATGCTAGTTTTCGCGGCGAATGTCGATATGTGCTAGTTTTCGTGGCAAAAGCCGAAACATGCTAGTTTTCGCGCTGATACCAAACGTGCTTGTTTTCGTAAGAAATCTGAAACATGCTAGTTTTCGTAAGCAGCGTCGCATTATACACATTAAATATTATGAGGAATTATATTTAATATAAGAGGCAATACTCCAGAAGTGTCTGGACAATACGCGGTTCTTTTGCGAGTCAGCCATATTCATTGACCAGCCGCAAGTGATAACTAAAAAATATTTCGGTCAAATCATACTTCGATGTACGAGATATATAATAATAATATTTATAATATATGTAATATCATAATCAATTCGGAGCGAAGCAGCGGACCGAAGAGGACTTGGCGCGTTCCGCGTCTAGACATCCTTTCACCCAATCGTTTTAATATTCGCGGGGTCAGGGATAAAAAAGCAACCGAAAGAATTGTCGCCTGCGTATTGTCAAAAAATTATTGCACCCGAAAATTTTTCATCAACCTCTTGGTAAAACTCGCTTCATTCTCTTTTGTGCACCGTCGACGCTTATCGGATATTTCACGAAAGGCGGTGAGCTTTTTCACGGAGAAACTGGGAGACCGCGCGCTTGTATGCCATACGTCCGGAAAAATCGGCGTCCCGGGCTCGCACACACTTCGACCATCCCATCGTGATTTATGTCCGAGAGAACCTCGTACGACTCGCAACTACGGCTAATCGATTTACGAAAGGACTATTCTTCCTTTTAAACTTTCTGATGATTAGTGAGGTCGATCGAGAGGGGGAGAGAGACAGTGGAAGAAGGAGCGGAAATACTCGGCTGAGAGATGAACAAAGATCACGAGCCAAATCCACACCGTCCACCTTACTGCGAATGACTTCCGCCTTCAATCGTAAATCAACTTCCATCCCATTTTCGATCCTCCTTCGTTTCTCTAAGTCTCCAGCAAAATTTTCGATTCCATTTTTATTTAAAACTTTATTTTAACCTGGCAATGCCCCCATTTTTTCGACATTGTTGATTTTCCGACAATAACAATAGATACAATAATAAAACTGCAAACCCGTTTAAATGGAATAAAAATAGATATTGTATTTGAATGAAATTTTTAATTATGATTGAAGGTTTAAAGGTAACGATCAAAGTTAGCCTTAGAACCTGGCTGCAGTGACAACAACAATATTCGTTTTATACGTCCCGCAAAGTAATGATACGAAATTTGATAGAGACTTCCGGCAGCTCAAAGTTAATTCGATCGAGTGAAGCATACTCTACGATATGATTCAATAGCACTCGTATCGAGCCAATTCTAATCAATCCTAAGTGAGAGGGCTGACAGTTGAACTTGAGAGCCTTCCAATGTACAACTAATATATAAAATCAACGAACCAAACTATCACTCGATTACTGTCGCAAAGAGCCACAAAAAAAAGCAACCACAACAATATATACATCACTATTATCATTGATTTAAAAAATGTTTAACACAAAATGAAAAATATAATCAATTTTTTCTCTAGAATTGTCATTAATTGACAGGAATTTTTAAACGAAAATGGATTGGACCGAATAATGGTTTAAAAATGAAAAGGAAAAATATCGAACGGAAAAATTAGGCGAGACACGTAAATTTGAACGGATGAGTAAAAAATAATAAATTCCATCGCAACAACGAGTGAAGCACGGAACCGTGGCTTTTTGAAGGGTCCTAGAGCAAATTTTCAGACACGAAGAGTGAGAATTTCAGTGGTATATGTATCTATGGGAGAGCCGGCAGCCCGTGGTATAGGGTTATTAGGCGAGAGCGCGCAATGATCGTGAACCGGTCGAGTAACGATTGGTCGGTTCGCTTGAGGGGATAACGAGCCTCTTCCGCCGAACAATTGCATGTTGCCCAGTACACACACGAATACATATATAATATTTCATACAGACATCACCGTGACGATTCGTAAGTTGGCGACTATTAACCGCAGAAAAGCCGCCGACGCCCGCATCTTTTTAGTCCCCTCGTGAGACGAGCAACGCACGCAGCAACACCACTTTCTTATCATAGTCTCGATTGTCCATTCAACATCATAATATCTGTAGTACAGATTCTGTACTACGTTGCCAATGGAAAAACCCAGACACACACATTCATAAATTTTAATGAATCCATTAATTATTATTATTTTAAACATACAGAAAACTATTAAACTTTCATTTCTTTCCGACATTATTCTTCATTAAATAATATATATCTTTCACAATCAATAAGTCGCAGAACGCTCGGGAAAAACGGCCGAGAGTAATTTTTCAATACTCTTGTGATGATTTCGTCAATTGCAATACTATTTTATTTTTCTTCTCTTCATTTTCATTTCATTAACTTGTTTCCGTTGATTTAACCCATCGAACTGAGTATTCTATACAAAAATTAAATGTAAAAAAATGTTTTATTGATATTTTACTTATGTTAAATTCGAAAATAAATTAATACCTTGAGACGGACGATCTTGCAACAAATTATACTGAGAAAAAGTCCGCTCGATTTTGATGCGAATAACCACCGAATAATAACGATGGCCGTTTCAAAATTGCCTTGTTAAATTTTGTAAAAAGATTAATAACCGATAATTTATTTATTCACGCACGCACATAAACTAAAGTGAATCGTCGGTTAACGAATCACCCAGAAGGCAATCGACGCTCCTCGTGTAAATAAATAACTTGCCTTTAGTCACCCTTTTTCTTTTTCCAAATTGATTCAGCTACAAACGTCGATCCATAAACACTGAATATCGTATGCCTAAACTTAATGGAAGACTATCTGCGATTAAAATGACTTTTTTTCACCCCACTGTGGCAGGATTGTGGGTGCCGTGGGTTTGGTATTTACGGACCGGGGTTAACTCGAAATAATCGACGGAGTGACCATTTAGGTCATTGTGTACATGACTCGGTGCGGCACAACCTTTGACCTGCAACGTGAAAATAACACTTGATTTCGTTGGACCCGAAGCGGATAACTGACAAAGCATTTAGCCCGGCTAATTTCAACGGAGACGGCTCTCATCGTCACACACCGTTCGATCGTACAAGAAAGTCGATGAAATTTCATTTGCCCGACGCCGAAAACGTAGTTCTGAAATTTTAAGACCTTCGAACCTGAGACTGATCTAACAATGGTGTAAAATTACATTTCAAGTGGGTTAACGGAAACTTCATTATAAATACATAAGTTCCACTATTTTCGTCTGTATGCCAAAGTCTAATTATATCACTTGTCAAATTTTATTATTTAATGGTTTTAGCTCGAAAAATAGCCATACACTGATCGAATGTTGTCGACTACAATATAATTACCCCAGCTTCGAATCATGCTTCATTGGCTTCTAAAATAGTTATAACCGGAAAGGTTGAAAGATCGTTTTACCCTATGTGTAAAAGAATAAGCTATTTAACAATGCCAAAAATGTCATTGAACTGTGAATTATTTTTAATCGGTGGTTATTCTCGTTGCACCGGTCTTGCCGTCTGTCATATCAAACATTTGCTTCGAATTACCGTAAACTCGCGAACGAGCATTTCGCCAATGGTTCCTCCTGTCGTCTGAGGATCTCGGTGGGATTCGCCCAACTGTTAATCCGGAAACTATTTTGGGTCGAGCAGCCACAGACACGTAATTATGGACGCGTCGTATGAGCCAACCACTTACGGAGTCATGAAACGTAAACGCTTGTGCCTTCGCTTCCTCGCACACTACCGGTATTTATCTCGCCCATACGATTTCAAACCTTCTCAGTGGATTTATCGGTGCTTGTCAAATTACCTCGACGTTTCGACCCCGCTGCAACTGCATTCGGTACTTGGTCGGTACCGGCAGGCAGCTATTCGCTGCGCCGCCTCCGGAACTAGCGCCCACCTCGTAATGTACTCCTACCGGATAAACTTGTAGCGGCTATATTCATTATCTTTATAATTCATTAAGTTTTCCGTTAAATTTACGTTTTTATTCGTTTAAATTTTTATCGGCATCACAATCGATTGGTTTTATACTTGAACATAACACAAAAAGATGTTGTATAGACCTAGCATCGTCGATACATCATAAGTCTCGTTTCGAAACTTTGAACGCCGATTTTTTCAAAATATCTTTATTGAAAATCGTCGGAGCTTTAAAAAGAACACTTTTCAAACCATGAGTCTCAATTCAGCTTTATAATTCTTTACTCAATTCCTTATAGCGGTATATGGAAGCTTTTTTTTAATCTTGTAATATTTATATTTTTCCAACAACAACAAAACGAATATCGGCAACTGTCAGCTTATACACGTATCACGCACTGCGACGAAGTCGCGTTAATTGGCAACCTGCCAGAGTAATTTCAACAATCGTCAACACATTGAGCAAAGTTAGTGGCTCTCGGCCGAGGGCGCATAAAGCTGCCTGTTGGCTACGCTGTTGCGTTTGAAAGGACGAGTAGGTTCTAATTAACGAACAACTTCACGATTGCACGAGTTACCCATGACATGACAAGGGTACATGTACGTAGAGACAGTTTCGTGTGACCTGACTTATCGATTAAATTCAATACACACCAGAAACTACGTGCTGCCGGTGGCTGCATAAAAAACTTAATTTGATTTTTATGCTCTATATCCCCATCTTGTTAATAAACTAATCTCATTACTCTTATATATTACCAAACATATTCTAACCATCCAAACTAATAATAATATTAATAGTGATTGTAATTTTTCTGAAAAAAATTTCTAATTAATTCGATCAAACGAATATTACGAGAATAATATCCCAAACGAGCGCTGAATCAAATTTGCAAAAATCATCGAAACATATCATTTTAAAAAATGTGGATTTTTCCAAATTCGGGAGGGAGTCAGCCAGATAGCGATCTGTCAGTAGCCGGAGTAAGCGTGCAGCAGTTGGTGAAGAACACGTAGTAGAGAAACTGAGGTAATGTAAGCGAGAGAAGGGGTACGTGAGATGTATATATAGCATAGGGACGGACCTATAGCGATTGCGAAGCACAACCCCGGCTAGATTCGTAAGAAATCGATACCCGGCGAACCTGCCACCTGCTGGCTGCCTCCATCCGGCAGGATCCTGCAGGTCACGGGGGAGCCAACCTTGTGCCGCGTTTCCCTACATTTCCTTCAGCTCTTACGTCCGCCCATTTACGTTACACCTTTCATCCGCTCCTGCGCGAGCTCGCTTATCCATCACACAACCGAATCAACGCTTTTTATAACTACCGTCCACCCAAGAATAGCTGTGGGAAAACCGGACTTTGGCAAATTTTATTTACATAGAACCCCTGCGGTGGTGACGGTTTTTTTTTTTTTTTTTTTTTTTTTTTTCATGTCCAATGTGAGACATTAGTTTCGCGATGTAACAATCTGGGGTGGGCTTTAATTAAAAAAAATGTATTCAGAATACTTTGGTTACTAAATCATTAAAGTTTTTTTTTTGTTCTATTGAATACTATAATGCATTCTGAAACACCATCTAGATTTATAATTATAAATTATAAATAACCAAATTATATGTCTTATTGGTATTATAATATAAATTTAAAACTAACGTAATCTTCAATGTATTTTCCAAGTATGAATATATAGTTATACAGGATAATCGTGCGTGAACTTACGTGGGTCTATTTATTGAACACACGGGCATAAACGCACGGACGATGTACAATATGTACCGATAGTAGCTTCGCATGTAGATGTAGTCGGGCGCTACATTGTAAATTGTGAACGTGGTTACATAGACGAGAACGTTTCCATGTACCTC
>OZ020165.1:0-54761 GCA_963971145.1 Sussaba pulchella | reverse complement strand
GAGTAAAAGAAAACACCTAAAATGTGTTTGAGGGTATTTTAGTGGAGAATCGTACGAATAGTAGCGAGGAATGTAAGAGGGCATGGAATAGGAGAGCATGGCGAAGAGCCACGGGGTAAAGAACGAGAGAGGACGATGGATATTGATCGCGTGGGTCACGCAACAGGCTGCTTGTGAGTCTTGGCCACCGTGGTTGTCCGACAGTTACCCAGCAGGGGGTACCCAATAGTATTAGAAGCTATCTTAAGGACATCGCGCGCTATGGTCATCCGAATGTTGTACTACAATATAGCTCGCAGTTACTTGTATATATATACGCATTGCAGGGTTGTTCCATTGACCAGTGTCCAGCACCGTTAACGCACTCTCGCGTGCACTGACTTATATTGCCGACTAGTTTCTCCCGCTCCGCCATTACTGCCATTACTGCCATGGGATATTTTCGAATATGCCAATATTTATTCATTGCTTTTGGTAATTAATAACCTCTTTTGTCATGATTTTATCTTTCAATAGATTTATTTTCACGTAAGAAAGATAACTTTTCATACCATTCCACCAACTTAGGTCGGTAAATGTTTGTAGCATGTAATGAATTTAATGGAGCATGAAGAATGAGTAGAAATATATTCGACACTTGGATTGAGACTTACGCGCCTTTACTAAAATCAATGAAGTATCGTATCTACAGCTTACATTTACATTTTTACTTTCATAATACATTAGAGCACGATAAAAGTCGAATGCACGCTCTGTCTAATGTCTCACGTATATTCAGTTTTCGTTGTGGCAGCGTAAATTCTGAACAAGACGTAAAAAATATCGTTAAAGTACAATTACAAGTAGAACAGGACACGAACGGTCAGACGGATGCTCATATTTAACCAAGTTAACGATAACAAACTTTTCGGTTGACATATTCATCAAATCCCAGTCTTTTGTGCCACGTCGTATGAGTGACGTCGTAATAAGCGTGAATGCGGCCAATCTACAACAGCCAGATAAAAATTTGGTAACTTTCGCATCGTATGTGAGGAAAAACGGTTTTAACTCTGATTTTATACGGGTTTGAAGATGGAATTTGTGTGTTACCCGACAGCTGAAAATTAACATAAGTCATTGAAGCGAGTCAACGTATGGTATGACGGTACACACGTTTTCCAAGATAAGAATGTTACGTGTTTCACTGTGGGAAAAGGCGGCAGGGTTTGCAACAGCAGTAACAGCAAGAGCTGCAGCACCAGCTGATCGATGTCGAAATTTCAACGCTGACATAAGCGTAGCGAAACGATTAACCCCCCGCTGTTAGCATAACCATTGTTGAGTTCTCGAACGTTATATCGACCATGGTATACGATACGCATATATTGCGGTATAATCATGTTGCAGGGGCGTATAGTCAGCTGATAAGAAAAAAATACACGTAGAGCCCGGGCGCGTAAGTTATGCTTCATGGTGGGCTTCGTGCGAAGGTCGAAACTAACAATAAGACAAAGTTGAAGCTATTGACGAGTACGCAGTATTTACGGTTAAAAAAATTTAACTATTTAGGCAGTAACGAAGGGCGAAACTATGGTGCGAGTATTACTGGAAAAAATAAGTATTCCAGGTGTACCAAAAGCTAGCCTTGGTTCACGGGTGCAGGATACACGACGTTGGTTAAAAAAATAAAATTCGTCGGAGCTTCTGCAGACACGGGTGACACCGAATTTACTTGCCTGATTTTAACGAAATATACGGGTCGTGGAATAAACGGTGAGCCGAAGAGAAAGTGCTAAATGCGTTCGAAAATCAAGCGGGTTAACCAGTACAAGCTCCAACTTCAACGATGTTATCGAACGTGGCGGCGGCGCGGCGTTGTCGGACTCCAATTAAACCAGTATTCAAGCCCCAAACTCGTGCGAGCGTCCAGTGTGTAGCCATCCGTCCGTGGAAAATTTTTCGATTGGAACAGTATGATGATTATTATTATTATTGTGCGAATGATTCGAAAAAATTCTACGTCGAATTAAATTTTGTCCGAGATAAATATTTGTGAGTTATCAGTGAAGTTGAATATCGGCTTCATAATAAAGTTTTTTCATTTCAATGTATAAATAAACTGTCCAAAATAGGGCGTCGATTTAATTTTGTTCCAATCGTACTTATAATCGGTATATTTAATTTATTATTACGTTGGGTCCGGCTTTTTTCTTACAGCTGACGTTGCTCTTTCAAATGAAAAAAACACCTACATATATTCTCCATATTCTTTCCAATTCATATCCATATTTCATTGTTCTATCGAAGTTAGGTAGGTGTTTCATGTACGAACATTCTAATTTCGAAGAAAAATTTTATCGACAAACCTTGTTCTTTAATGTCGAAAATTTAAGTTAATTCAAAGCGAATGGACGGAGATTGCAGGTATTAGCGGAAACCTAATGCAAAAACGCTAATCGTTTTTCTATATGACATATAAGTAATTTGATCAGTGCGTCGCTGCGTCCGTACATGTGCACGATCAATCTTAATTCGAGTTTCTACTCAACTTCCGCGTTAACTCGTTTTTTCGGCATGCGGGCAATCGTTCGTTTGCGAAGAACGTTAACCATTTTTTTACCGACATATATGTATACGCTAATCGATGTTGGTCGGAATACATTCACGATAATCCACGGAGTGCAACCCCCTGTTGATAATAACGGGACGGACGGAATGGAAGTGCCTCTAAATATCGTGATTTGAAATCATCCCATCAATGAGATACGGTCGCCGATCTTCGGTGCTGGCATTATCACATCGGGACCAAATGTAGAGGAATCGACCGAGTACATACGACAGTCAGTTAACAACAGAGTGAGAAAGACTGTGAGCCACAGAGGAATTTACGAGATAGCCTCTGTACAGGAAGCATCAAAGTTAATCAAGCTTTGTATAGTAGTTCGTCGAGGAGCTTTCAATGACACAAAGGTTACGTAGCTTTCATTTGTAAAAAAATCTAACTCTACATCGGAATAATATTCTCTGCTGACCACGAACATTGAACTTTTTTTTATTTATATTTTTTTTAATTTTTAATTCTGGACAAACCTGAAGTCAATCAATTTTTAATGTAATACAAGTAGATAACTGTCACTCATCATCCGGCGATCAGATTATTACAAAACTATCAAATGAAAAAACGACGAACCGTCCGAAACTATTTATATTTCGTTAATAAATTGAATAATGAATAATTAATTGATAATTGGATAATGGGATCAATGAATAATTTAAAAAGTATTTTGTATGTGCTTCCACGATCCTACAACAAATATTTTTTTATACTGCCTGTAGAATCAACGGAAAGGGTAAAGGACGTTGAGTTGGAGGGTACAGAGGGGCGGTTGATTTAGGGAAGGGAGATTGGCGCAGGGACGATGGGAATATCCGACTGATTATAATTTAAGTCCACGTCCGGGCGAACGACAAAGGAATTATTCGGAACTAGTGTCGCACGGTAATGCGCCTCTATCCCTCTGTCACATGTTTGCTTGTTCTCTGCCACACCACCGGATCGAATATATATTCGATCGCAAATAATCTAAAAACTATTCATTACTACGAATCTTTTTACCGGTTCGATCAAACTCCCGTGATTGAATACATGTAGAAAAAAATTGTTTTATATTTTTATTCTTTCAAATAGATATTTTTATTTAGTCAACCTATAACATGTTCACTGGTGATATCTCTGTGTACATGTATATTTATATAATATATTTCGATAAAAACATTTTATTGACAAAATTAATACAGCATTTTCTTTGGATATTATTCGAAGGTAATTAAAAAAATGACAATTACAACCAGTGGGACAGAAAGTTTGCGATCGAAAAAGTCACTATCACACTAATCAAATTATTGTCATTCGCCGCTCTGGTTTTCTGGAACTGAGCGGCATCGCAAGTAGGCCGGTCTGTTTAAGATTTTAAGTGGCTCGAAAAGCCGAACGGGTTTTCCGCTCACCATAGCGAAAAGAGGGACGGCTGATTTTACACTGCCAGAAATTACCAATGAACATGCTGTAATTTCTGCGCACCGAAACAATAATTCCCCGTTTATGTCACGCGACGTGGTCCGCACGTGTTCACGTGACTGATTTGACGATAAAAAGAAGAATAAAAAAATGCTACTGCATTTTTTTTTTTTGGGCCACAACTGTGGCATTACATACAACCGCTGACATTTTTATTTTCGCATCGTTTCTAGGTTACTACATTTACGGACCTAAATCGTCAAACCGTCGATTTCATTCTATTTTCTCCACTCGTTTCAGTTTGGTCTTGAATTTTATTCTCGTACGGAAAAATTAAAGTTTTTTATGTCAGGTTATTTCGAAATTCTCCGAAGGATCTAGAAATAGAATATCAAAAAAATATTTATGGTATTTCCAGATGCAATTCGACCGCTTAAAAGTTTTTTTTAGCTATTAATTGAATGGCGACGCTCACAAAATTTGAGAGAGTGGCTGAACGAATGGGAAAATTTTAAAATCTTTACGTACTGAATATTCTGGTCTGGAGGGATCCACGACACCTACAAGGCATTTTCTTCATTTTGTACGTGAGACAACAGAGAAATGTGTGTGATCAAAAGGAACGTATCAGAGGAAAGAACATGCGAGGAGCTGCAGAAAATGGCTTAGTACGATCACGAAAATTTGATATCCAGTTAATGAAGGAGAAGAGATTTTGAAATATCGGGAAAAGTTTTTCTCATGGAAAATGTACGTGTGAATGAGTTATACGTCCGAGCGATCATAGAGCATTCAAAACAGATTGCTTTCCGCACGCTAACCCAGAATAGAAATACGGCGGGAGGGGCGGGGCAATGGGCAAATAAAATATAGATAAAGAGTAAAAAAGAGATGGCTCACGACGGTCGAATAGTCTTTCACGCGGGCCACGTCTCCACTTTTCTGTTTCCCATTCCGCCAAGCTCCAACTTGCACATCCCAAACGACCGAACAAAAGTAAAGAAAACGAAAAAGTCCCGTATCTTTCGGTTCCGTCGAAACTTTAATTTAATTTTGGGTTATCGAATCCTCGATAAATCAAATTACACCAAGAATCGAATATTACATAATCGATAACGCAATTACTTTCATTCTGCGATGGATATTTTTTACTTTATTAGTTTATATCTTACATCATATTTTTGAAAATATAATGTTGTAACGGAGTATAACCCTGCTTATTTAAAAAGAATATTGGCACATGTGTTCTGAAACAATGAATCCTTACGGATATCTGAATAACTTCAAGCATCATTAGATTTTTTGTTATTGCTTTCTCATAGAGAAACCTATGTTTTATATTAATTTACTAGCAGTATTATTTTATAGCAGTATTTGACAGCCTCGCACTATAGATTTATAACGTAAGAAGACGAGCCTGTGGCCATATCGTAATATCCTTTAGCGACTAGTTGTTTGCGCTCAATATATGTTTCACACACAAGAATACATAACACTTTTCATCAACTCTGGAACAATGAATAGAGAGCTCCAGCAGAAATAAGTGAAGGAAAATACCCATAAAGTAAATCCCAACGAGAATCGACTTGAAATTAGTTTTCTGGATTTATTGATGAACCCATCCGTATAGGTGAGTCCTGGTTGTGCACTCCACAGATATACCGAACAATACAGAAACTAAACATAGAAAGTTAATTTAAGAAAAAAAAAATTACTTCGAAATAATTATACGGTAACATATATCGATTCTACAAGATATAGATACATATAAAAATATTAAATATCAATTTATTACAAATTAATATTTAAATGTATTTTGCATATGTGTACCGGTCAATGCTTTCTGCTCCAGCCAGATCTACCAGAGGTGATAATTACGGATATCGATAAGAGGTGCTCAACCCTTTTATTAATATAATCCACCACTCCCACAATAATAAGTGGTTCAGCCACGGCATCCTTACAATATCGTTTACTCATAATCACCAGTAATCCTGTATTTACACTACACGATGCAATTCCCATGTCATTACGATTATTCAAATTTCGAGCAAGCCGTTGACTTATCGAACTTTACGAGCTTCCCGCAATTAAATCGTTACTGGCATTGTCAATTAACTCAGCCAGTACTTGTTCCCTCAGAGATAATTTGTGTCAATGCATGATTAACCTTTTCGCAAGAAAATAATGCATAGAACGAAATATTAAGGTGGTCGTAACAACGATATTGTATAAACACTCGGATTATGTCGTAAAAAGAAGAAAACAAAACTCCGTGCCTATCTCGGACCGATTTAGACATCGGCGCAGTCAAAGTTCCAAAATAACCGAACTAACAACCGATATATATATTAGGCAGGCTTGAAAAAAAAACTTTTTTTCTTCTTTTAATCAAAATACATTCAGGCCAAAGTATCTTCCATCAAGAGAATCGTGTCCAAAAATGAGCCCGATCGGACCATTTTTAGGGGTCGCGCAAGATTTTTCTAGTTTTCCCATTTGATTAACATGAGAAGGGCGTCAAGTTCCCATTCAAAAAATCGTAGCTCCGCCAATTTTATAGGTACATTGATCCCGTTAGTCCCATTTGAAAGCTCTTAAAAAACCGCTTAAAATGGCGTGCGGACCTATGAAATCCGATTGCAACTTCCGTCGATAATTTCTTACGAAACAACAAAATTATTGATGGATGTTGCAATGGGATCCCAAAGATCCGCACACCGTTTTAAGCGGTTTTTCAAGAGCTTTCAAATGGAACTAACCGGATCAATGTACCTATAAAATTGGCGGAGCTACGGTTTTTGAATAGAAACTTTTCGTTCTTCCCATGTTAATCAAATGGGAAAACTAGAAAAATCTTGCGCGACCCCTAAAAATGGTCCGATCGGGTTAATTTTTGAACACGATTCTCTTGATGGAAAATACTTTCGCGTAAATGTATTTTGGTTAAAAGAAAAGAAAAAGTTTTTTTTTCAAGCCGGCCTAATATATATACATAGATTAATAATTTTCTTTTAATGTGTATATTCAACAATAACTAATTATAGAATACTAATGATAATGAAGCTCACAATATGTGAAGTGCGATCTGTTTGTAAGTAAGCAAATTAAATATAACTTGGACAGCGCATATAATGTACAGATACCTCCCGCGTTAATTATACACGCAACTATTGCCCCGGCAAACCAAGAAGCGCGTACATCGCGCTACATTCATATAGCGCAACAGCGCGTAGTTGTGCCAACGACTAAGCTCGTTCGCGAGGTTGACAAATGTTAATTCACGAGGCGTCGGGATGACTTGATTTACACTACGACGCTAAACCTCATCACTTTATATGTAGTTTTCGGGCATCCTACGTACAATATGTCGCATTGTTATAAGTTTCGTACGGTTAACTCAAATCTTCAATTGATCCCAATAATAAACAGAAAAATAACTTCCCTATAAAATCGGAAAGTTAATTAAATGATAATATTACAACTATTTTAAAAAATAATGTACACTTGAGAAGATAAATTAATTTATTTCCAAAATTATAATGCAACCGAATTTCGAAAAGATTTCTCACACTATAAAAAAATTTGAAATATAGGCTGTTTCAACTCGAAAATTATTTTTCCGTATACAACGATTTGCCAAGCACTTAAAATATCGAAAATTGTCGCCGAAAAATAACCCGCTCTTTGTCAGGTACATGAGTCGAAATAGTGCACGAATTAAGGCTTCGGGTAATCGAATTCGTCGCGTTGAAAAAGACAAAGTTTACTCCGGTCCGGTGTACATTTTCAACGTGCTAACAATGTATATGAAGATCCCAGAAATGGACGATGCGACACGAGTGAAATAGAAGCGACTTTGAAAAAAAGGTGAAGAAGGTAATCATGGAAGTAACAGCGAGGCGCGGTTGTATGCCGATCACCTGGACAACCTCCTGCGAATGTCTCTCAGCCACCTGTTTGTCGCGTGTCATCAATGAATTCATATATTATTATCCACGCGATATCTCCGGTCTCTGATATGGGTGGCGACCCGTCACGATAACGAGGGTGTATATCGTGCCACCTGTTCGGACGCTCGATCGTATTATAAAATTGTTGACCAGTAAATCAGTAAGTACGATATTAACCTCAAGACATTTTCGTTTCGCCGTTGTTTCGTTCCAACGTTTATCCTTTTTCGGTAAGAACAATTAAATTGATACTGTGTAGAGTGTCGATTTGAATTTCAATTAATATGCAAGAAAATTTTAAGACTACACTGAAATATGGTTTCGTGACGCCCAGCCTCACCCTTTCTCCAAGTCGTGCTGGCCACGCTATCTGTTGGCGTCAATCGGGTAGCTCTTTCGATTGCATGTACTCCTTCCGTCCTTGTCATCCGATAGCATCGAATTATTCCACAGCGCTGGCTGAGTGTCATCCGATGAGTCAGCCGTCAGGCAACCGGGTTGCGGGTTGCCTATTTCCCCGCTGGATTGCCCATCTGATAGCCCGGAAGTTGCTTACAGCGCCTGTCGAGTTGCAGATGGTGAAATAGTTGTGCACAGCGGGTGACCTATCTCCTGGCTGCATTGCTTATACGGTAGGGCGAAATTTGGTTGGAGCCCCTGTCGACCGGCAACCGGTACGACAGTCGTGCTCGCCGGGTCGTTCATATGCCGGCGCCGTTCACCATGTCCAGAGAACAGAGAAATTTCGGGATTCTCAGGTCTTATGGGCGCCGCTCACGCGAATGTTTGCACCGGAAGCCGTAAATTCGCCTCTAATAGCATAGCAGTAGCATCAATGCGTAATTGTTGGTTGGCGTGAACCCAAGAGAGATGACCGGGAGAGCCGAGGGGGGTCTAAGTTCTTCCTGTACATCCGTCACACCGTTACAGCGGCAAACGAGCGACAGCCGGAAACTGGCACTACATTTATCATGCCATAACCTAACACGGGCCGTGCAATTCCATCTCAATCTTTATTTTTCGATAGTAGGGAATCCATAAGAATAAAAGTATTCAATACGTCGTTATTTACGAACATTGAAATACAAAAATTATTGTTTTAATGCATAAAAGTTGTTTTCCTGTTATCGGAGGAGAATATTAAAGGTTTGAAATTCTAAATAATCATTTGCTACATTCAATTTATTGAAGATAATTTTTTATGTTACACACTTAAACGTAACGAGATATACTGCGTATGAGTAGCGGAAATGAAATAATTTTAATCGATTATAAATACTTTTATCCCCGCTACTTTTAGCGCAAGTTGAGAATCGGATGCAAATCAGTAGCAAATACATGAGACTGAAAATACTCACGTGGTTTTCATTATACCAATATTAATATTAATATTAAATCAAATAATTCTAAGAATAACATTTATGAGTTTCTCGACGTAATTATACTACGTTGTATTGAATAAAATACTCATGTATCTATTCTCTCCTCTTATTCGTCCGAGTGATTAATTATTTCACGTTATCTCAAACAGCCTTTTTTATACAGCTTCTCATTTGTCTACAAGTTTTTCCCTACGTAATGACTGCTGCACGTATATCCATTCTTCTGTTTCTTTGACTATCACGATTCGTTACCCACCATCGTCAATATTTTAGGGGAGCGCTTTGTCGTATTTTATCTGAAATCATACCGACGAACAACTTAGAATTTCTTTATGAAATATGTTCAAATTATAATATAGTTTTTTTTTTTTTTTTTTTTTTTTTTTTTTTGCGATAATCCTTACTGCAAAGTTATGATGGCATTAAGACCGCAAGTTAGATCTGCGTTCTGTACTTCTTTTCCTTCGGTCGGTCGAGCTATAATTGTGACCGAATTGTCGTAAATTCCGCTGGATATAAGCCGCACCGAAGTCACCTCGCAATCAATGATCTTGGACGTAGCAGCTGCAATGAATTTATAAATTCGATCATTGATAGATAAACATAAATATTTGATTCACAACCAGTGCTCAGAATCTGCTATAACTTTAATTGCAATATATCAAAAGTGCATTTATTTTATGAGAAATCAATTATTTTACATGGTTTCGAGTCGACGCCGCATATCGTATCAAGAGTTTCCAGCTGCGATGTATCGATTCCAGCGGTACCACCGATCTGCACTTCGTCCTTGGCACCGCGTTTATCGCACTGTTAATCGATACATGAAATAACGAAATTTTTGAAATAGCGTTAAAATTTCAGCGTTACTCCTGATAATATTAAAACGTGGCGCTCGACGGTCTCGAGAATATGTGGACTAGGTATAATGTTTCGAAACTTGTCAAACAGTGATTGCTTAAGATTAAATTTAATAAATTTCTTGAAAATTTCGCATTGTAAAATGAAACCCTATTCTATCTCACATTCCGTCAATAAGTTTCTTTTCATTAGACCGGGTTTTGCCCACTTATGTTTGTTCCTTTTTTTTCCTCCCCCGAATGTACATGAGTGTATACCTGATGTATAGTTCCGGTCTCGGTCTCGGGAGACATTGAACCACGCACCCTCTTGCTGCCGACGTCGAGAGCGATGGTGTTCACTACGGCAGGATAAATAGCCATGAAGGTGCAATTAACGCGCCGTCCGTAGTTTCTAAGCGTGAATGGCCCTGTGCTGCTACTCGCAACCACGTTGCATGCTGTAACAAACATGACATCGAAGTTTACCTCGTAAACGTAGGCTGGCCCATGCTTTCAACCCACTTCTCTCCCTCGCATGCTTCCCTATACTCTCATACGGTTTACATCTACGCTCTGGTGTACAAATTCCTACTTAAACTACTAAGCCCACGCTCTGAGTACAGTTCTGTGTTTATTCCAAATCCAACGAGTAATCAACTTGCACTTGACACGTTGCCGTGTCGGATAATAAAATAACCAGATAAATAATTTCATCGATTAATCGTTTCACCAATTATTTTTTGCATGTCATATAGTCAATATTTATTTTTTTGTTTTCAATGTATAATGGAAATAGGTACTCACTTCAATTGGCATATGTTGTATTATTTATTCTTTATCTATTAAGTCATATTATTTAAAGCTGTCATGTAAAAGTGGTTTTGCGAAAATGGCAAATTATGAAAAAGCAACGTGCATTACAATTTTCGGTTCTCATAGTTTCTTTAATTATTGTATAAAGTTTATTTTTATTCTTGTTCGTTACTTACGCTGGTCTATTTGCCTGAACTTAATTGATAGTGTGAAGCCCTTGCCCACCGTCGGTATCCTATACTGCACGAGCCCAATATTTTGCGAGGTCAAAAAAATATTGTGGTTTTTAGAACCGCAAAATTCGCTAGATCGATTTTGTAGCGGTAGAGGATGATCGGCCTCGGACGGAAAGTACTGGCCGTTCCATTCCCACCCATCGACGACCTGTTAAAAATATTTAATTTTTTTCAAATTATAAAAATCTTCTTACATTTAATGTATTCTCTTTTTTTATTAATCTCTATTAATAGATTTAAAGCTTTTCCTTGTTCGAATTGAAACTTGTATCATCGAAAAGTTTAATTTCTCGTGAGTCACTCATGTCATAAAATTCCTTTTTTCTTTCCATTGTTTTAGTATAATTCAGGAATATATATTTTTTTAAATATATTCACGGAGGCGACGAGTGTATATTTTAAAAAGTACTTGTGCAATCGCGCCAAGTCAAAGAAAACTCGATAAAAAGTTGATCGTCGAACGTAAAAATATTCCGTTGACGTACGTAAAGGCAAGCGCGTCGAGGGTATATAAACACTCGGGTAGCGCAAAGTGTTGGTCTATAGTCAAAGAGAAAGCGAATTGCGTGGTAAACTTTTAATTTTATCTAAGTTTTTAGTCGAAGGGAAATAGACGAGATGAGGTTGATTATAAGTAGAAGATAGAAAGAGACAAAGCAGACGTTGTACTTACACCGATGATGTCCTGACCTCCACACGGAACATCCATATGTGGAAAAGAGAACTCGACTATTTCGTTCGGTTCCGTGAAGACGTAAATTCCGCACACGTTAACGGTCCCATCGACGGCTTCAACGGAGAATCGACCCGATTCAGAAGTCGTAAAGATGCATTCTGTGACATCGAATTATTTACTTTTCATTCGAGGGTGTATTACATCTTGGCGGCTGGGGTTATTGATTATAACGAATACGTTTATTGCCTCTAGCCGTATTCGTAATTGTCATTTAAAAATAACAAAATACCCATTTTAACATTATTTCTATCAACACGTTTCGTCTCCATTATTTTCTCAAAAATTTCATTCCCAATCCCGTACGTATTTTTTTATAGCATTTTTTAGTTTCAAATAACAAAGTTGCGACCTGGATATTTTCTAGATTCGATCGAACGTGAAATTGAATGGAACAGGTAACGCCTCGTGAAAAATAGAGAAAAGAAAAAAAAACAAGCGTAAAAGGTGGAAATGGAAATAAATCGTTCGCCACAGAGGATATTTGATCAGAGATTTCCGAAAGCTCTTAAGCGTCGGTACGAGAAATTGTGTCTCTCGACGAGTGATAATGCATTTCCGTTTTTCTTTTATCGTATAGATGCTGACCAAGTGAACAAATCTATTTCCGGTGAAACGTGCGGGGACAAATGTTGGCAAACCCATCGACAGAATGTGCGGAGCGGTCGTGAGTATGATAATATTGGACGTACACGGAACGGTAATCTTTCTCGTGATCTTTCAACTATGCAAGCTCAGGTCCTTTTCCACAGCTGCTGCAGCTGTCGCTGTCGAAAAGCGTTAGTACCTACCGTGCATCGATCGATTCAACGTTTTACGAGATTTATATAAATCCCGAGATAATATACACGGAAACCTAGAAGTTGGTCAACTATCCGACGACTATGTTCGAATACTATTGAACTTTACAGGTCATAGTAGTGACATTCTGTTATGAAATCAACGACATGATGATAATGATGAAAAATCATTAGAACCCCATTTAAGATTATTCAAAATAAAACTAACCTTTTACCGGTGTCGACGGGACCTCGCGCATTACTCCTTTGAACCCATAAAATCCGATGTCCGAATTTCTTTCTAGATCCCTCGCGATCTGCAAGACAAAAATACATTCATTGATTTATTTTATATTAATAAACTTAAACATTATATTGTGATGAAATAAGCATTGAAGGTTTAATGAAACATTTTAATAAAAATAAAAAGTGGACCGTTTTTTGAGACAGACAATTTAATATAGTTCTCCCTCGTAGTTCCACGATATTGCGAAACGTAAAGGAAGATTTGTTTTTCGGACAGTAAATACCCTTTTTCGTAGAGCCCACAGTGTATTCATAAACCGCGGTTGAAGAGTTAGTTGAAGCCAATACGAATAACCACTACAGACCGTGTGAATTATCGTTCCGGGCGGTCCGCCGGCAAGTAGTAACGGTCGTCGTTTGGCCGGACGAGATAATCGAGGGGCTTTCCCGTCATATTACTGCATTAGTACTCCATTATTCGTGTCTGGCAAAATCATTTATTCAACTCTTTCAACTTCTTTCATTAACTAACACTCAACTCTCGTTATTTTTCGAAGAATAATAATTATTTATAACGCTTGTATAAACGTAAACAAAAACGCCAACGCGATTATTTCTGCTCGTTAAAACGAGCTTATTATCTCACTCAGACACGCACTGTAACGAGTAGTTGGCTTCAGGGGGTTGTGAACAATATATAACTCTATACGCCTCGGAATCAGTGAGCTGTATCCTACGCTAACTTCGCTTCGGCTGTCTTATACCGCAATCTCGAAACTGCTAACTACCTATGCGAATTTCATTATTCGATATCACTAAGTGGAAACGTTTACATAATCTATTTATTTTTAAAATAAATTCTCGGTTGAATAAACCGGTGCTATAAATACAATGATGAATTTCCAATCACTTGACAGCTGACATTCAAATTTTTGGGCATTCATTTTTTATTTATTTATTTTTTTTTTACAGAACGAAACATACATACATAATCATTTAATTCTTAGCTGAAATGGCATGTACTAACTGAATTAACCGTTTCTATGTGAACATTTGTTCAACACGATAATACTTCCTATGTATTTTCTATTCTACAAAGTTCATTATTCAACTTAACGTAAAATACGAGATCTTCTGCACAGTGACGTGCATCCGTGTGTCGGATAGACAGTCAGATATAAAAACCGCTATCACAGTGCAACTATGTATCTACGGTCGTCGCTAAGAGGAACCACGCCGCTATTAGCTGCATCCCTTAAACTCTACTCTGTTATTACAACGGCGTTTGTTCTTCTTTCCGGGAAGAAAATGTACAATTTACTTTTTCGAACCGTCAATGTCGCGCGAATTAGAGGGGCAGGGGGGAAAAATTTACTCGTATTTTCATCGAAAGATTGTTATCGATTGTGCGATTACCTATCGTGAGCGACAATGTAGCAAGAGGCTGGAGGGGCTCGTACGGCTCGGAAGGTTGAACGAGATGGATGAAACAAAGAGACGGAATTTATTGAAGGGCGGAAATTACGACGCAATCTACGATCTTGGTGCCGGGGTAGAGCGAACGGGAACCGGCGCAGTGTCTGCCGAATCTACGATCGAAGTGCCAATAGTCACACCTCGCTTCATTCCCTCTGTATATTCATTTTTCCGAGCACATGTGATCGATGGATTTACGATAAAATCGATACAAATAATATCCTTTCATTCTCGACGCCTACACTTTCGATCGGCTATGACGGACTGTTTGACGTAACGCTGTACCCCACTTTTACGTGAGATATATATATATATATATATATATATATATATATATAAACACACATATGTATTTGATGGCTCGATCGTTCAATTGGCACACGGTTGATTCATTAATAAATACTTTTCGATCAAATACCGAAGCTCTGGATTAAACTCAGAGTAATGAATCTTTCGACGCCGGGTTTATTCAATGACAGGTAGAATTATCTCCCGGAATCCTATTTGCAATCTATCGAATCTAATCCAGAAGAAACAGTCATATGAGCTCAGACACAACATCGACAACTTAATTCATAGCGGAGCATTTATTTATTTTCAAGTAATGTCTTGTACATTGTATTAAATGAAAATTCGAAACGTTTTATCAATAAAATATAATTTGACGATATATCGGCAAACAGGACACAATAGGTGAAAGACAAAAACTAACGAGATCATCAAAGGATGCATTGTATACGTACACCAAATAACATATTCGCTCGCATTCGGATACAGTCGTTCGACCACTGAAAAGCAACAAACCGTGAAAGCTCGAAGGGGCGGAAGAGACTCGTGGTTGAATTCAAAATCTGAATTGACTAATTGCAATACTATTCTGATATTGTGGTCTAGTTATTGACGTTGACGACGATCGCGGAAAGGCTAAATTCAACGTGTTATTAATTCGTTACGGATGAACGAGATTTCGTCCCGATTTCCCTTTGTCCACACTAATAGCACATCGTAATTGTTCCATTTCTACTCGATCAATTTGTTTCATTCAATCGCAACGACCGTCGTTACGTACGAATATTATATGTTATGCTCGGTAACACCAATGCCAATATTTTTTATACCTGAGTCCTCAGAATCAATAAGAAAAACTAAGTAAAAAATTATGCAATTATATATAAATTAAATAAACAATTATCATTCATTCAAAGGAAAAAAAATATGTCAAATTACGTGGAGGACAGAAAAAAATGATTACCTTGCGAATTTAGATATAACAAATTATACTATTAGTTTGCATAGTTCATGCTACTAACAATAAACGAGCTAAATCGTTAAATCATTTTTCAGCATCACGACATTTATTTAAAAACATTATTAATTCTAACAAATACATTTAGTTTTACATTTAATGACGATGAAAAAAAATAATAAAAAAATTTCTTAATCACTATAGTTGCGAAATTTCGCTCCGATTGCTTTCTTTTCATCACGCATTGACGATTATTTAAATGAGAATCGATAATCGAGATAATTGAGAGTTCAGGTGCGATAACTCGTGCGAGCCTCGACAACGCGTACAATTACTGGACAATAATTTTAAAAAATAATAAAATTTTATGAAATATAATATACTATGACATACTAGTATGAAATACGAAAATAAAATAATGGTCGTGAAATTGGGTCTCACCACGGTGGCTTGTGAGACAGCGCAAAGTGTGGACGCTAGCAACGTAGTCAAATAATTTTCTCGTGCTAAACTAAACCTGCTCAACTAATGATAATGGAATTTACTGAATTAAATAAGAAAACACATTCATCGATATTTCCAATTGAAGATGAACTGCTTCGGCAGCTTGGATTATTTTTACAATCGTTCGGTATGGAAAGACTACACTTGTGTGTTAACAGGTGGCCGTATTGGTTCCGTTGAGATTAATTTGTTAACCGGCTGTTTGAATAGTATTTCACCTTCACGCCGAGCCGAAACCTTTCGAACCGCGCCCATCCTAGACTATATGTAAAATATTTTTTTCAACAACTTTTCGATTAATACGATATTATCAATATGAACGTGTAAAGTTGAGATCGCGTTTATAGTTGCCAAGTGTGACAATGGAACACTCATGGGTTTTGCCCCGTCGTGTCGGCAAGACCGTGTTCGATATAAATGTTCGATCCTACACGGGATGTAGTTGAAATTATGTTGAAAAAAATTTGAAAAAAAAAAAAAAATATAAATTTATTGGCTTCTAATAATATTTATTCTTATAATATTTAATACTTGACATCGATTAATAATTAATAAGGAAATTCATCTAATAATGTTTAAACTTTTTAACCAGGTTGTTATTTTCAATTGTCATTCAAATTTACTCGAACAATAATTTGCATGCTCACCTGACCATTGCGAGAAACTTACGATTGTTAAAAAATCGATCATTCTTACATGGAAAATAAGAGTATCTTTGATTACGCATGAAAAATATGGTATGTCGTACCGCTCTAAAATGTTTCAACAGTACCCTAAAAATCCTCAAATATTCCGTCAAAGTCTTAAATACGAGCAATGAAGCTTACCTGTTGCTGAAACGCCAAGTCGTTGCCGGATATGACCCTGGCGTGAACCCAAGGTCCCGTGAATCCTCCAATGACCGCGGTAGCAGCTACAATCAATCCCACAATTCCAAACATTTTAAAAAATATTTAATTATTATTATTGTTCTATAAATTATTTAAATTTTTGTTTTGTAATGAAAATCCTTGAATTTAACTCGTAAATTTTCTTTTTCCTCAAATAATGTCTTAGTTTTGTTAGATTTTATGAATTTAGATATTTATTTCAATAGAAGTGTTGTTGATTTATTTTTTAATATCGAACGACGGGTCGTTGACGCATCGAAACAAGCGCCGAAGAAGATGTGAGGGTCAGTGGCGTTTGCGTTGCCTGGCGTTCCTCTTATAGCACCGTCCCAAACCCGATCCCGCTCGCCTCGTCGTCGCGCGCGCGGCTTTTCGTTCGCCACGCCGTTGCGCATCCCCGAAAGCTCTGCCACACGATCCTCCCGGGGTTGCCACCCCTATCCGAGCCACCGTCGACTCCGTAGATGTTCGCTGCACTTCCAGCTTCCTGTTCGTGAGTGGGACAAACCCGCCGTACTTTTAGACCTCGAATGTACTCGTTTATCGTATTCCCTGATGATTTTTTTATCATTCCTTTTCTCATATAATACTGGGAGATAAAAAAATAAATAAAAATAGCCCCGAATATTCATATTACACTGCTCGTAATTATGGTCGACAATTTATTCGGCTTACTTCGAAACAGAAACCCATAAAGAATAATCGTCTTCATAATATTAATTGTTTATTAATTCATTTCCGAAACCACGATTAATAAATACCCACACGGCGTACGCTGCAATCAAACTTTGTGTTCTTGATTCGAGAACTATTTGATGGACAGCTTGAAAATTTTCTCTCGAAATCGATAATATATTTCTGAAGAGGTTGAAGCTGCTGACAGCAGCAATTGATATACAACTAACTCAGTATATGGTAATATTTGAAACAACAACAAAAGAGTGTAATTTTAAATATCAATTGCTTTATTTTTAAATGAGACGATGATGATTTCCATTTTGCTTCGATACACTACGATATTCGAAGTGAAAAAACATTTTCTTTTTCGTTTTGTCTTGTTGCCAAACAGGAAATTGCAGGTCTTGACCCGTGCCATTATTGTGGTTTCAATAAGAAAATATTTATCTTTTTTTTTTTTTTTTGTTAAGTTGTGATTTTGTTTAAATATTCCGTCCTGCAACGGCTACAGAAGAGTTGTGTCAGAGATCTGTATAGGACCAAGATAGAAGCAAAATCCGACAAATCTCTGTGTCTGGGTCGAGTACCGGATTTAGGAGAAATTCGATTATCACTGCCCTCGGGATTGACCACACTGGCACATTGACGGAGAAAGTCAATAGCAGACGTACGAGATTGGTGAAAGAAGATTTTTCGTACACAGCAGGTGTACGTTTAAGTCGCGGCGATGTGACTCCAGGGGACGTTGAATAAGTAGAGAAAAGGGAGAGGGAGTTGGACCGGGAAGAATAAAATATTATTCGGAGAAAGAGAGAGATTTTGTGAAGAACGAAGATAGATATTCCCTCCAAATCCCCCAAAACATAAAGAAGGATCAAGGTTGATACATCGCAACGAGAAATAAAATTATTCACTCACTGTGGGGTCGTTTATTTGTTTGTCAGTTTTCAGAGATCTTTTTCCACTTTTCAACTGCTTGATCTTACGATCAACGGAATAAGATTAATTGTAAAATGGTCAATGGCATTAAAATTAATAAAATAAAAATATAGATACCAAAATTATAACTTTGAAGATAGTTTAGCTTTTTCCCAGTGTTTAATTTAATCAATGACCATATTTTAGCAATCACAAAAAAACTGTCTTCATCACGACAAGAAAATTCAACAAGATAAGTTGCATCAGTACCGCGACCATTTTTCTTAAATATAAATGACAAATTGTTTTTATAATTGTTATGCAATCGGATAATAACCGCAAGAAATACGCTACTTGGAAAGGAAAGAAAAGTGTACCACCGTCGACGGTAATTGACTGATGAATCGAATCAAAGTATTCGAGGGAGAAATGGTGTGTTCGTTATCGGCGGTAAACCGGCAACCGCGAAACATTCTGGCACGAATGTGTGTGTGTGTGTTTTTTTTCGTACTGCGCAATCCGACGATGTACGCACATTCCCGGTTTTTTATTTGCCTTTTTTCCTTTTGCGTCTTCCTCCCAGTCTGCATCTACGTGCATTATGTTTCATTGACTTACGGCCGCGTGTATGGCCGTGTATGCGCGTACATTGAAAACAGCGATAATGCGGTTACTACGGTGATTAATGTGCGGCGTTGGTTTGTAGCCCATGCTCAATTAAAGATTACACACTCGGATATACAGTCTCGGAAAAGAAATCTAACGTTATCAATTGTAAACCAAAAGTTGTTTGTGCGACGGAACAATTCCGTTTGATCCTCTCTGTCTCTTCAGATTTTCCGTTGTCATATAAATTGTTGAAGCACTTTAATTTGTTTGTTTTTATTATTCTTTTTTATTTTTTATTTTTTTCCCGGTCAATGACTCACATTTACATCGAAACATTTCCACGAACTTGTCTTTTAAATTTTTTCTCATTAGTTATTAAACAATAGATTAAAAAAATACGAATCATATCTACCGACGTGACTCTTGGAAGAATTTGAAGAATCAATTATAGTACTCGTGAGTAATCCGAATGTATTATTTATTAATTAGTCAAACAGTTGCCAATGGATTTTCAGTGGCAAAGGGAATATCTCATCCGTTTGATTTTGTGTGCCCAAAATATGACTTATAGTTTAATTTTTGAGATAATGATGTAAGCACGAGTATCCGTTTGGCAATCGGGTTTTCTCTCCATCGAATAATGAAAATAAATGTTTACTTACCTTGTTTACGCGTTAAAACAATGGATGAGTCTCGTTAGAGACGATAATCCTTGCGAGGGCGCTATTTGTCAGTCTGGCAGAGTCCTGAGATCAGGAAAAATTGATGGTTTTTACAAACTTTATTCTATTTCTGACTGACCGTAGTCGACCGTAGGTTTGCCGACCGTATCTGTACTGTCTGTGATTATATACACGTTATATTTATTATTTTTCATAGAACAAACAGATCCATCTATATAAAAAATTCTATATGAACTTGAATTAAACGAATGAAAAATTCGTTAAGGCCGATATGTCGTTTCACATTCACTCATCTTCGGTTTACGATATTTGTCAATACATTTGTTTACACACCTTCCGTTCCGGACGAAAGAATTAAGAATTAATTTTTATAACGACCGAGTAGTAACTCCATGACCTTAATTGCCGCGTTAATCCCAAATGTTGACCAAAAAACAACGCATGCAAACAACCTCTGAATTTCGCACGTTTTCTGCTTCGATATCTACCAATTAATATGATAACAACCTTGTTAACATCGAAAAATAATGTTAATGAACAAGAAGGTCAAATTAATTGCTTCCTTCACGTATTTCTGAGCGAGGCCACGATTTTGCGATATTCGATTCCTCCAAGGCTTTGCAACCATTATTTATGAAGCAATTAAATACAAAATAATTCAAAATATATTCAATGAAATTTGATAATTATCCACAAATTTAATGACATTGCGGTTACAATCAGAGCTACAGATCGTAGATTCATAAAAATCAGGTGAATTTAAATAATCACATTTATTTTATTTTTTTGTTGATATATTTATGAAAAATGTTCTCATCAATATTGTTTTCGAAAGGAATGTAAATAATATAACCATTTTGAAACGTTGTGTGATACATAAGTGGCGATTTATTTATTATTTTCAATGATTACCATCTGCGATTGTACAGATAAGTCGACGCGTGTGCCTACAAATATCGAATTAACGAGTAAACTCCGTCGACGATCAAATAAATAATAAATAAATAAATAAATAAATAAATAAATAAATAAATAAATAAATAAATAAATAAATAAATAAATAAATAAATAAATAAATAAATAAATAAATAAATAAATAAATAAATAAATAAATAAATAAATAAATAAATAAATAAATAAATAAATAAATAAATAAATAAATAAATAAATAAATAAATGAATAAATAAATATAGAAACGATATATCGCAGCCGTAGCTAAATAAAAGAGGAACGTAGAACCGCGTTTCGCCCTCCGAAGTGAATTGTTCAGGAGTTGCGTCAATATCTCTACCTTCAAATGTCCAATCACTCGAATCCAATCAACGCCAGAACTACTAATGCAGACAAGAAACTTAATTTAAAAAATTCATATCAACGTTATACGATAAATATTGTCGAGCCATAGAACATTGGCAAATATTTCTTTCTTGCCAATTGTTTTTAAATATGCAAATGAAAAATTAGATGAAACATTTTCAATTATTCAAATGAAAAAGTTGGACCGGGATAAATTAATGTATCTCAGAGTAAAGATAGCGCATCAATGACGTTTCAAGGACTCGAGCGGGTTGGATAAATTTGATAAGGAACTTCGAAACGACCGGCTGACGGTTCCACATGACTGCTTCTCTCGTGCCACGGCTCCGACGCGTGGTACAACCCATAATTGACACCGTTCGTAGCGATCTTCTTCAGACCCTGAATGCTCGATAGCATGAGCGCTAGTTTGGCGAGGATGAGGGCTTTCCCGCCTAGTACAGCGAGAAATTGAAAGCCCATTGGTATAAGTACCGAACCCATTATCAAAACTCCCATCATTAGCATCGGCATCATATGATGTCGTCGTCTATGACGGCGTCTGCGTCCTGGTTTTACGAATAACAACAACAACGAACTATATAGTTATTTCTTAAAACAATAAACTTTAAATAGATAAATATATTAAAGTTTAAAAATTTTTTAAATCACATTTATTTATCTCGACGAGATATCGTTGCAAACGAGTAACAAAAAAAAATCCTCAAAGTCAAATCAAAGCTCTTAGACTCTCCTACTTTGTATTAATTCCTCGCGCATCGCCGCCCACTACTACGATGTATACTTGCTACTACTTAGCAAGTGGCAACCCTTTTTTCCCTAATCCCTCAGGGTGCAAAAAATTAAAAGCTTTGTCGATTCAATTGATCTTTTCACAACGCACGACAGTTGCATTTATTTTCCGTTTATCTTCTATCAAATTGTGCAACACGGTTCTCAATTATTAAAATTTCTGTTATAAATTTGATGTTTGATTCGTTAAATTTGTTCATTTAATAATTAAATTATACTCAAAATTATAAACATAAAGAATTTTTTATTGTCAAATATTATATTATTTTGTTAAATAATTGAAATAACGAAATCAAACTAAACATATTTTTATGTGAACTCATCGTTGAGTGGTAGAATATAAAAAATATAAAAAATTACCTTGAACAAGACCATCTCCTGATTCGCCAGAAACGCTCGTATCATTTGAAGCTCCTATTGCTGTTGACAGTTGATCGACATCAATTTTTAACACGTGAGTGCGGAATATTCTGGCGAGACGACCAAGCACCACGGCCCCCCAACCTTTTCCACTGTCTCGGCTGTCCGTTGATACCTTTCTGCATCGGAAAAATGATTTTAAATTTCCATACATACATATATATTCTCTTCCGCTGAATGAAGAATGGTCAAGTGGTCAGTGGGTCGGGGAATCGAATCGGAACGGACGGTGATTAGACGATGTGTCGTCCGAGTAACGGTGATGTAAATTATCATTCACGATGGTATGAGGTTTCCGCAATTATTGACACGATATCGTATGTCGCGTGGATGTTCGGAACATTCACCGAATATTTGTTATTCGTAATTTTTTCTTTTGGCCAACTAATATATTGCCATCACAGTAAAATTTGCGAATGAATAATTGCAACATCGTTAATTAATTATTTTTTATTAATATTAAAATAATTAGCGTACTCATCGGCTGGCTGTGATTCTGTGGATTTGTTAGAATATTTTTTATATCGTATGAGATCGATTCCTTCGACGACCGGAATAACATCGTCGGCGAGCAAAGCATCCATGGCGATTAGTGCACGACGCTGCATACAATGGCGAAGAATTTCCACAAAATCCTTGCTATCCTCGGCGTTGTTCGACGAATTGGGCGAACAATTTTTCAGAAACCCGTTGATGGACCATTTTTTTTTTTCTTCGGCCTTACCGTAAGGCAATAAAACCACCAGAGCCAACAGAATGGACGATAATCCACGTGGATTCATCTAATTACGTTAAATTTCCATTAATATTTTATCTTTTCATTTTCCTATATCTTCCCTAAAAAATTAACAATATCGATTGAATAAAAATTATTTTTTTTTTTTTACATCGATACAACAAACCAATAAATTAATGATTAATAATTATCAATACCTATTGTTAATTTTTCAAATGAAATGTTTTACATAAAATGATAGATTATATAATATTATAAGATTATTTATTGTTATTTAATTAATTTGTTGTTGTTTAAGACAATTAAATTAATCATGCCATGTAATTAAAAACTCAAAAATGTTGGAATTATTACAGCGAACAGGGTTTTACTAGCTTATGTTTTCTTTCTGAGGCTTTAAAATAAATCTTATTTTTATAATTAATTCGCCAAAGACCGGCCTTTATCAATCCACGAATAATTAGTTTTTTTTATTTCGTCGAAGTTTTGCTCAGTTATTCCATTAAAATTTATTCATCTAGTTTTCGTTTAAACTTAACTTACCTCAATAAACACAGATTAATTATTATTTCGTATGACGTATCGAGTCCAGTGTATCGCGTTTGAATGGACTGCGTTAACCGAGTACTCGGCTATTTATGCGAATGGATAAAATAGGCTAAGGTGCCATGCGTGCAACCATTCCGAGTCAAAATCATCGAAGGGGATCATCGGGGTAGCGGTCAAAAGCCGTACGGTCGTACTTTATGCTCGTCCAACCCTAACGTGTAATTCATCGTTGAAAACATTCCTTCGCTGTTTTAAAATTCTCGTCGTTCTCCCTACTGCACTCCCGTTGCAAGTATAGTCTTTATCGCACGAACGGTTATTTCTCTCATTGGATAATCAATCGACATTAAATTTATAACATTTTATTGTCGCTAAAATCGTGTCATTCGTCCCTGTGCGACGATTCTCCGGTAAACGTCGTTCCGTAAATCATCGGACCGTTATAGCGCTCCTGAAACTATCACTTTCTCGTAAACGTTCTTTCAACGCTTCGCAAATATTCCGAGCCTTTTCAATCAGATCTTTTCGATAAAAAGTTTAAATAAAAATAAAAAATAAAAACAACAACAACAACAACAACAACAACAACGTACATCCGCTCCGATGTTTGTCGAAAAAATCGAATAAATCTCCATAAAAAGGTGATAAAAATTAGGTCGGATTTGAATGAAGCAACTTTAAACTTTGTTCCAATATCACTTAAAACAGGCATCTTCGTGTATGAAAATTTTTTATTGCATACCAAGTCAACTCCTTACATGCGTCCGGAAGCGCTGTCCACCGCGAGGGTATGAAAATTGATGGAACGAGAAACTTTAATATTTACAAACAATAATAAATCTATTACGTTGAATAATAATAATGAGAACAATAATAATATAATGATAATGAGTGATGTTAACATCGACGGTTCTCGGACGGTGAAAAAATCACAGGTGCAACGAACACGTTGACAATAATTATTCTTTTCAATTAACTTCTCTATCTACGTACGTTATTTATCGCCTTCAGCATTTTCATACATTCCGACTAAAAATCTACGCTGATAATTACAGCAATGATTATTAAATTTCTTTTACTCCAATGAATGAGATTATTTCATTTGTACCTATCGTAGAGAACCCTTTTTCTACGAAAATTCTTATTTTTTTAAATATTTTTTTTTATCAAACTTAATAGAATTTCATTTTTTCCGGCACGTAAGGTGTACAGCCGTAATTTACAAAAAAGCGTTACTACGGCTTATTCGGTTTGTTTTTCTTCTTCCTTTTTTTTTTGCTTCATATCCCTGTTTGATTGTTTAGATTGGCAAGTCCATCGGAGTGCTTGAAATATGCTATTCGTCGTTCCCTCGATCGTCTTTTTTCATACTAAGTATTCTCGACGTCACGATGGAAGCCTGAAACATATAAAATCGAAAAAGTTATTGTTTATTCTGAGCTTTAAAATATTGTTCGACCAACGGATTTTAATCCACATTGAAATTTATTTACACACGTGAAATAATAAAATTAGTTAATAATTAAAAATGTTTACTTTGGGCATTCCCGATCTGATGCACTGAGCAAGAATCAAATCTTCCTCGTCCTCCGAAAGACTCGAAGTATCGGTAAAGAGTTCTTCCGTTTCGTGTGTTTGGCTTATCGTTATTCTCGTGACCGAATCATGGAAAAGTTGAGTCGTTGCGTGGGAAGACGAGAAGGAAGAAGCTTCGTCGATGCTTGAACGTCTCGTCAGAGCTTCCGGAGTCTTTATCGGCGGTTGACAATTCACAAAAGGCGACGAATTAATTCTCGCCTATAAACAAATAAAATAATTCATTTTAGGGGGATATGTAAATTTTCTTATTATTTAATTTTTATCGTATTTTTATTGGGATTATTGAAGTTGGAAACCTTCGGCATAGCTGATAATATGCACTCAGTCAAAATTGCATCATCGTCGGAATTATTCGGGCTGTCGTCGTAAAAATTTTCGTCATTGCTGACCGTAATGGGGTCTCGAGCTAGCGAAGATGGACCTCCTCCTTCCTTATCTTCCTTTCTCGGTATAGATTCGGTAAGAGACCGCCAATTACGGAATGATTGACGATCAACGGAAATTTCGTGAGTAGGGCTTGTAGCTGACGGAACTTGTCGAGTTTCAATCGTCTTAGACGAGTCTACTTCGGATTTAATCGTCGGAGACGCGTCGTTAGGCGAATCAACTTCCTAATCGTGAATTAACATAAATTAACGAACAACAAGAAAAGAGATAAATAAAAATAATATTGCGATAAAATAAACATTACTGAGACAATTAAATAATAATAATAATATTGAAGACTCTTGTTCCTACCGGACAAACGTCAGATGCTGTAATCGAATCGTCGCTCCGTCGAGGTTTCGGAATGCCTGATTGAATGCATTCATCCAAAATTTTGTCATCTTCGCCGGACAAGAGCCAGCGTTCATCTTCGTCCCCGGATTCCATTGGGTTAACATAGTTTTTCTCTGAATCTCCGGAAATACTTAACATCGATAGGGCAGATAAATTCGATTGGGAACCAACCGGTGATATATCCGCGGGTGTATCTTCGGTACAATAAACTCGCAGAGTGTCCGTGGCGACGGTTACGGTATCAATGGCAATTTTATTTTTCAATATAGGCGACAACGCGTCGAGACGGTCAAGGCTCGAACTCGTCTGATATCGTACCAAATTCGTCACGGAAGCTGCGGCTAGTCGATTAACGACAAAATTTACGTCAAATTCCGTTATTTCATTGAACGATTGTCTATACGTCGTGTTCCGCATTCCCATGTTTATGCAAGCCGCAAGAATATCCTCGTCCTCGTCATCCTCGTCGCCGTCGCTAACTTCTTCCTGTCTACGATAATTATCTTGAGATTCGACATTTTCATTGTCATTTACGCCGTTCGGCAATTCCGGAGTTACTCGGTCGGTCAATGATCGTCCGATCGTTCGGGCTTTTTCCGGATAAAACTTATCATTGTTCCCGTCCGTTGAAATTTTTTGCTCGTCGTCGATTGTCAAAGAACTGAGACTCGTCGCTGCTGAGAATTCTATGGGAGTTGATTCTTCTTTAAAACCGGCTATGTTATCCTCGAAAACACTGGGTTTTAAACGAGGAGTTTTAACATAAGAAAAATTTCTAAAACTCGGACCCCGATTTGGTAGATCGTTCGATTGGATTGTTTGATTGTGCCGAGGACTCGGAGGAACCGTCTGCGTTGGAGAATCCGGGAGTTCACTCGGTGATACAACGCCGCTCGTTCTCCGACTGATAAATCACCATATTTTATTTATTATTATCATATTACACGGATATATACCACCACTCGATAAATACGTATTTACACAAACGTACCTGAAATCGCTTACAATGGAACTACGATCGTCGTGAATCGATTGTTGCTCAAAACCACTCAGCGAACCCAGGGAACTCGATCGTGAGAACATTAGCGGCGTCTCCTCGGCGTAATGATCTTCCCCGCCGAAAGTAACCATTTTCCCTGTTATTATTTTCAATAATTATTATGCATATGGTCTCTGGTTTATTATTTTTCATTTAATTCTAAATAAGAACACTAAGTTATTATTTTATTTTATTTACAGTCGACGAATCGTATGTTAAATAATAAAAATAAGATAAATTGTCAAACGAACCTTCCTTGTCAACGCCTCTTTCATCGTATTTTTCATTATATTTTTCATTATATTTTTCATTATCTTTTTCATTATCTTTTTCATTATCTTTTTCATCATCTTTTTCATCATCTTTTTCATCATCTTTTTCATCATCTTTTTCATCCTCTTTTTCATCCTCTTTTTCATCCTCTTTTTCATCCTCTTTTTCATCCTCTTTTTCATCCTCATCCTCCCCGGCTTCAGTTTGTTGTTCGACTTCGAAGGAAACATTAGTTTCCAGAGCCTTTTCGTTATTCTCCGTTTTATCGTTACTGCCCTCGACCGATGGGATCGGCGATACCGAAAGTCCCAGTGTCTTTTCCTCGCCAATTTCCTCGACTTTGTCATTTTGAGCGACTATGGCGAAACTCAACGAGCTTAATGAGCTCACTCGCGATATTTTTCCGGGCGTGCCTTCGTCGTAATAATTAAGAGGTTTATCGACGGAAACAGGGCTCGAATTGATAACGAGTTCGTTGGTTACGTTCTTTAAAATTTTTTTCGAACCGGCGTCTGCTACCTCGTCCTCCTCGTTAAACGCCGGAGCCACCTCTTTCGCTACGGTTTCGTTATTCTCTCGTATATCCTGGATTCCAACTTTTTTCGCTACTTCCTTTGCATCCTCCAATCGTAAATCTGACATGGAAGTCGCGGTGGAAAAATTTAGTGGGGTTTCGTACGGAGTTCCTTCGGTACAATATGTCTTGACCGTATCCTCTTGATCGTTTCCGGCAAAATATCCCGTATTACGTTTACCATCCTCTTCAACGTCATCCTCGGCGTACCGAAGACTGTAATCCGTCGGTTGATCGAGATCCGTTTCTGCGTAATCCCCATAAGGATCTACCTTGGAATCACGCTCGGTAAACCTTTTTTCTCTTTCTCTTCTATCGGCTTTGACTTTGCTCAGTACCAAAGAATTACGGGGCACGTAATTTGACTTTATTGCGTTCATCGAATTCAACTCGACGTACTTTTTGCTGTAATCTATAGGTTGATCGCTCGCGTCTACGTCGTACGACGGAGTTGTTCCTTTGGCTCGTCCGGCAGTAAAGTATGAGTTACCCGCTCGGGGAAGTTTGGAGCTGCCGTTTTGATAACGCGGCATAGACAGATCCAGGGGTACATCTTCGCTCGGTTGAAACGTCGACTCTAACTTTGTACCCTCCTGGGATGGTCGTTCGCCATTTATTCTACCCATTTCTAAGCTAGAGTCCGATGCCAAACTCATAACGAACTAAATTATTTTGTTGGATGCCAGATTTTTGTCGCAGCCATCCAATCTTTCTCCCAATTTTCATTAAAGTAATACCATTTTACCTAAAAAACAAAAGGTTTTTTTTTTTTTTTTATTCCTCCAGTTTTATCAAAAATAAATTATAGTTCTACATTCTCACTGTATATTATATAACATGTTATTATAATCTTTTTAATAATAGTCATCTGCATTGCAACAAACAATGATTATTTCATGTGAATAACAAAGAAAAATAATTAAAAATCTTAAATATCCTTAAATCTTTCCAATTACCTAACGATATCAATAGATCAGAATTTATCTATCAAACCGACAGAAGAGATAGAATTAAGATACTTTATGTCCCAAACTTTATGATAAGTCGATACAAAAACAAAACAACCCCCCATCCCATTGAACATTGGTCACAAGCAAAATAAATATACAGAAATTATTTGGATGGCAAAATAATAACTGAGAAGTATTCGAAAATAGCTTATGATGAAAGAAGAAAAAAAAGTAATAAAATATTCTAACTATCGATTCAAAAGCTATTAAGGCTGCTCATTGTCACAACATAACCAGCAAACAATTAAAAAACGCTCCGACAAATTGTTTGAACAACTGATCGACGTATCTGATTAAATACGTCGAAAATCCCGTGATTTACGTTTCAAATGCCATTCCGTCGATCAAACCGTCATTCAGAATTGTTTTTGTTTTTCTTTTCTTATTTTCGTCACTCGATTGTCAAATTTATTTTTACGATCGCACTATGTAAACTGTTGTAAACCCGTTGTCTACTATGCCAACGTTGTCCGTGCACGAACGTCTTTTAATTTTTCTCGCTAGATCGTGCAACGAGTTTGTTACCATTATTTGAACTCCATACGAATTCCCGGTCCACGTTTTTTTCTGACGTAATTATTGTAGATTGTAGAAGGTGGAATCTGAAGAAGCAAATGACACCGCGTGATTGTTTGCAACAAACTTAAAGAGAGCGAGAGATAAATATTTGGAAAAGCCTGTGAACCGGCCGAGTCGTTATCATTTTGCTTACGATAAACCGATCGAATGAGCGCAGTGAGCGCATTCTTAACTCTTCTGTCGTGTCTTTTCAACGATACATATATATCTGTTACGAGAAACGGTAAACGTTAACTTATTCAACATCCGAGTGTGACAGTTAATTAATAACAACAACAAGAAAAACGGTGCGAATGTAAACGTAACCTACACGATGAATCAGAAGAGCCTCGAAGTATCGGAAGACGTCGATCTCGACGACCCGCGATTTCGCATAAGACCGTATCAACAAATGGTCGCATCGTGCACCGGTGCTCTGATAACATCAATTTTCGGTTAGTTCGGCAATCGATTATCACCCGTTATTCCGTCAATGTTTCTTCTATAATCTATACGATAATCATCATCATAACCTGCAACTGGGCTTTACCTAGTTGTATTGCCTAGTCGACCGTTTGTCGTAGCAAGTCGCAGAATCCTTAATTATTAACACACATTACTTAATCATTGTTTCAACCGATTGGTAAATTTCCATAAGATTTAATAATCTAGTTTTAAAGCAACTTCTGAATTTTTTCACGGCCATGATAACGTTGCGATAAATTAATTTGTTGTTAAATATACCATTAATAAAATGTTTTTTATATTTGTAGTTACACCTCTGGATGTGGTCAAAATCAGATTGCAAACTCAACAGAAGGCCATGTTATCGAACAAATGTTTCCTATACTGCAATGGTCTCATGGATCATCTTTGTCCCTGCTTGAATGGAAATGGGAAATCTCCCGCATGGATGAGAGAGTACGGAAAGTTCACTGGAACAATTGTGAGTTGTTATGTGATTATTTATCTGTTAAAAATTTAAGTCAATGGATAATCAATAAAAGAGACAACTTTTGTATCTTCAGGATGCTCTGGTTAAAATTGGAAAGAGGGAAGGAATTTTCTCACTGTGGAGCGGTCTCAGTCCGACTCTTGTATTAGCTGTACCTGCAACGATAGTTTATTTTGTATCTTACGAACAGTTAAGAATAAATATTAAGGTACTACAACAATGCAACAATTAAAATAAACTTTTAGTCTCAAAGGAACAAGTTAAACAAAATATATATGATAAATTTTAGGATAATTATAATACGAGATTAGGGAAGGAGAAATGCCAGAGAGAACAGCCTTTCTGGATTCCAATGGTAGCCGGAGCTACGGCAAGAATCTGGGCTGCTACCCTAGTCAGTCCTCTGGAACTCATTAGAACAAAAATGCAATCGCAAAAACTCAGCTACAGCGGTACAAAAGACTAGTATTTTAAGACTAGTGACCATTACTGTGAAATTAATTATTAAGAAGATAAACAATTAATTTGATAAACAGAGATGGGACAAGCGTTGAAAACAGTCGTACGGTACAGCGGCATTTCGGGTTTGTGGATGGGATTGGGTTCGACTCTTCTACGTGACGTACCTTTCAGTGCTATTTATTGGTTGAACTACGAGACAATCAAGAAACTATTCCATGGCTCGGAACAGACGTTCACTTTTAACCTCATGGCGGGAGCTCTGGCTGGATCCGTGAGTTATCATGTACAATTAACAATTTTCAATATTAATCCTGTATTATGACAAAATTCCATACTTTTCTCAGATAGCTGCTTTCATAACAATACCTTTCGACGTTGTTAAAACTCACAGGCAAATTGAAATGGGTGAAAAAGAAATATACTCGGGTAATTGTTATTCTTTACTTTTTAATAATCCTTAAGTTAAAGATGTTAATAATGTTAATAATATATTTGTAAAGATCGACCCGGACGCAGCAGCGACACAGCGGAAATAATTAAACGAATATATGGACAAAACGGCGTAAGAGGATTGTTCACAGGTCTCACGCCTCGTTTGGTCAAAGTAGCGCCGGCCTGTGCAATAATGATCGCGACTTTCGAACATGGTAAACGTTTTTTTCAACTTTACAATGCCAACCAGGCTCTTCAGATCGAAAAAGATGTACATTATGTTAATCACGCGAACAATCGGTCAACTAATGACACGTTCATAAAAGAGGATAAAAAAAAATAATTATTATTTTGCCTATATAAGCGTCTGTAAATAATTATCTTGCTTTTCGATTAAATAATCGTCCCAAGCGAATCGTCGATCAACCGGAATTAAGGAGTTATTGTTTACGTTGAATGTCATCGCGATTACCAAAATATTTTTATTTCCTCAACAATAATTAGGTCTAAACACCTAAGGAAGCACAAGAAAATATTAATAACTCTTCGAGTGTTACGGAATATAATAACAAGACGGTTTTATCTTTTGGGGGTTTATTAAAAATCACTCATACTTAATATATACATGTATTCATAAATCTCTGACGAATTCATCGATGATTTAGTTCAGGGCGTTGTACATAACTTATCGGGTATAAAAATAAGTATGGCCAAATGATAATAAACTAAAAACTCTTTCGATCTAATTAAACAATCGCTCGGGTCTCCCAAGCACTTGGGTGGTTTTTTTTTCTTCCTTTTTTCGGCTTTCGAAAATTTCGAATTCTAAAGTGCAATTAAACCATTTAGTTTTTTCTCACTCCTCAATCTACTGTGGGTAATTTCAACTATGAAAACGTATACAACAATGTCGTCGATAAAATATTATCTTCGAGAAGATGAACCAACACTTCGATCCTTCTCTACAAAAACAAAACTAGGTATTTAATATGAAACATGGATGGATCGTTCTTTATTTTAACGTTCACGAATTACGTCATGGACTTGCAAAGGACAATTTGTACCGGTTTAAAACTTATTCGTTGACAGAAGGGCAAGTAATGTACCATACTGAACGCTCAATTAAATGCTAATCTACAGGCGACGGGGGGGGGGGTTAACATAATATAAAATTACAGGCTAAATGAGAAAAAAAAAAAATTCGATGGTATCGTAAAACGTAAAGATTTTGTTCCTATAATTCTCTTTACTTTGAAATTGCAATGGGAATTATCGATAATTGATAATCGAATAATTGCGGACGTTATTAAAATCCAAGAGAAACAAGTGGACATGGAAAACGGGGAAATACGAGTTTAGCCTCATGGCGAATAAAATAAAAATGTTAAATGTAAAACGTGGGAAGAATTATATAAATTTTTACACAAGTGATTTATTTACCCTATTCAATGATAATTGGATTACTATAGCCATGCTTTAAATAAACCAATTTTCATAAAAATAAAAACAAATCAATTGTCCGAAAATTCCGGTTCATGCCAATTAATTGATTCCAGTTAATAATGTCATTGTATTCTGCTCGAACAGCAAATTGACCTTTGTATTATAATAATGCATATAATACGGATGAAAGGTCTTTCGGTAATTCCTGTTGAAAAATATCTCAATTTGTCTTATTATTATCTCTTTGTTTTTCATAGTCGATCGTTTTACATAACGACGCACCACTTTTTGGGCTCGACTTCGGCGTCAACCGTTAAATTGTCATCGCCAAAGCCCTTTGTGGTATATTCCTCCGTTGTAAATTTATAGCCCTTGGTATTGGGCGTTGATACTTGTACCGGTTTTCGTAAATGCTTGATAATTTCCATCGAAGTGTTGAAAAAATTATAACGCTCCGGGGTTTCAGTTTTCAATTTTTTCGCGGCGCTAACAGTTTCGGTTGAAATTTTACGTTTTCTGTCGGCGGGATTGCCGTTTATCAATAAACAATCCGACAATTCGTTCGGTTGGCGTAAGAATGTGCAACTCGTCGAATCGTCAGGATCCAATGATACGCTCGAGGTATTAACGAATAGCGAACTATTTGGTGAAAATCTGTGTTCTCTAACGGTTACGTATCTCAAACGATTTATCGTCGCACGACCCGATATATTTCTCAACGTTTTACCGAACGACATGTCCAAACGTTTTTGATGATCCACGATGTTCCCCGGCTCGCCGCCGGTTGTTTCATCATTAACATTGCTCACGTCGAAGAGCTTAGAATTATCTTTTAAACAGTCATTGAGTTTAATCTGGACGTCTTTGAGCATTATCGACGAATCGTAAGATACAAATGAAGCATCGACGTCAGCATTATTTTCCGTCCGATAATCATCATCCCCGTTATCTTGCTCCTTGTCGGATTGCGTTGCGTTACCACAATCACCGGGTTCCGATGTCGTAGATTCCACAACTTCGAGCGAACACTTGTTCCCCGATGATTCCATCGATTCGACATTTTTCATCATTTCTTTTATTTCCTCGACATTTTTATCCTTCTCTCCGTTTATCGTGGCTTTCTTTGAATGACCGTTTATCTCCGAAGGATTCGGTGTTTCCGGCTCGTCTTCCAATTTCAGGGCGTTATCCTCTAATTCTGAGCTAGGATTTTCGGATTCGCTGTCTTCGTCTTTCGAATCGTTCTTCATTATTTCACTTGACTCGTTTACATTGTCTAGCAACTTTACCGACTCATCCTCGATCGTTTGTTCCGCATTAATTCCGATAATCTTATCATTCGCGTTTACTTCCTTCTCGACTTCTTCCCGTTCGATTTTTTTATTATCCATTCCCGTCGAATCGTTAACTTCTTTTCCGTTGGAATTATCGTCTTCCTGACTCGGCAACCCCGTCCCGTCTTTGGCCATGTTTTCGTCATCGATTGTTATAATCCCACTGTCTTTTACATCCTTTTTCGTAATCGACACTTTCAATTGTACCGCAGCTTCCTCCGTCTCCGGATACATCGTTGGAGTTTCAATCATTGTACGGTCTTTGGATAATGTAGACGTCTCGGTTGTTGTCTTTTTATCGTCCTTGCTCGACAAAGGCTGAAAGCGAGGTGGATTTTTCAGTGGTTTGTACGATTTTGTAGTTGCCGGACTACGCAATTTACTCTGCAACAGACAAGCGAGCTTTCATGGCACAGAATTTTTAAATATCGATAATTGCCCTTTTTCAACAGCACCAAATTAGTACCAAAGTTCAATTATAATTGCAGAATTTCATTAAATCTATTGTACTAAAGTTTTTATTCTCTTGTTTTATATTCCATTTAATATTCATATATTTCAACAAACATTTCAATACTACTACTAAGTTGCAACTTTAATTTTTTCTATTTTCAATCGATGCAATAAATTTAACCAAGCGTCGTTTACCTTGAAAACCTTTCCTACTGGCACTGGCAGTCGTTTCTGGGCAGCAATAGTTTTACTTCTGTAAAAAAAAAAAAAAAAATTTATTTCAATAGTTTTAAATAGTCATTGAATTTTAACAAACTATCAACAAATTAGAGAAAAACAAAAATAAACCAAAAATTTCCGGAGGTGATGAGAGATTGCAAATTTAATTATGCTTTGCATGACAATAAGACCAGAGTTTTCCCATTTGTTTGAAACATACCGCAGAGTCAGAACTCGTGTTATTCAGTTAATTTTATCTTTTACAGAATATATTATCAACAAACGAGATAGAACGTCCATAATTTTTTATTTCGTTCCATCCGATCCAACTCTATATCTGAATCCAATAAAGAATTTCTATCCAACATCGAATAGCCTCAATCTTTAAAAAAGTAACAAAGACAACTAAAATAACGAGAAAAAAAATTTATCCTCTTTTATTTTTTTTCCTCTTTTGTCTTTGATGGTCAAAAGATAAATTAAAGTAAACGTCTCCGACTCCTTGGGCGCTAATTTGTTGTTACAAACCTGTTGGGATTCTCCGACTCGCGCTGTCTCGAAGGCAAGCTTGTATCGCAAGCTTTGGACGACACGGTCGTAGTTGCCTTAAGTCTGCGAACGTACAAATTGCTCTCATCGCCTCCGGGGGCTGCCTTCTTTGGCGTTTTACCCATTTTTTTGTTTCTTCCTTTGCTTCTTCAAAACTCAGTCAATTTTATATTTATAATCAATGTTACGGATATCGGTAGATTTATTTCTCTGGCAAGTATCGGTTTTCTTTGCACGGTTTTCTCTTTTTTCAAATTCTCACTTATTTTCGAAGGACCAAGCGTCGTGATACGGTCTCGACGCACGACGCACGAGACTACAATGGAAGTAACCAAAGAAATAAAATAAAATAAAATAAATAAATGTTTTTACAATCGCTGTCGATGCCGAATTAACGTGAGCTGGCCCCCGTAGCGTCGATGTCGTACGGATAACGAAAGAATAAATGGTGATTTTCACAATCTCATTCGGTACGAATCGTATGACAAAATGAGAAGGGTTGTTTACCGAAGCGAAACGGCCTTTATGGTTGCGTGAAGTACACTCCCTTGACGCGTTTTACAGAGTCGCTACGCAAATAGCTACGATAACCAACGAGCCAGACGCCATATATACGATGGCCGGGGCGAGGGGTGTAGGGGAAGGGGGCGCGCGGCGGCCCTACAACGTTTATACTCTTTTATTTGTTTCTACGTTAAATCACGTACTCGGACGACTCGGACCAACCGAATTCTCTCGGTAATTTACGCGAGCTCCTCATTTCCAAAACTTTGTCTTTAAATATACCTTTGGCTTAACTTTTTCGTTAGCGGTATCAATATTATCATTATTCCTATTATTATTAAGGGTTTCTTTTGTATTTCGTTTTCCGACGAAATGCAAAATGTTAACCCACGGAGCAACAATTCAAAGGGGAAAGACGAGGCCCAAGTTTAGCGTGCGGCACGCGGTAAGCGGCACTCGTGTCGTGTCTACGGCAGCGCTGTATATATGTATGAAATAAATATCGGTATGGTCCGGGAGAGGCGCTGCCGTAGACGCGACACGAGCGATTCCTACCTCTTGGCGCACGGAAAACTTGGGCCTCGATTCTTCCATTTGAGTTGTTGCCCCCTGGCTGTGACCAGCTGTGACCGCGTGTCAGGTCGATGTCATTCGCGAGCCCGGCGTTATAATCTCGTATATAACCTAGCGTATTATTTTTCATTCTCGTTCAGCGTTGTTAAAAAATATATTTATAAGCATACGGTGTTGTGAGCGGTTGTATAACGCCGTTGATGTCGTTCCGGTGGATCGAGAGTGAGTGGAACATAACCTCAACCCCATCCATCGAACGGTCGACAAACTTATCGTGAGAGAGATAACATTTGTCAATAGCATAACATGGATATAATAATAAAAATGGTGTACACTATGCATATTTTCTTCATCAAACTCAATTATACATATGAAAACTTAACTAGCCACAGCCTAATTGGCAAAATATAATATCTCATGATGATCTCATTGGTTATTAATCATTTGTTATTATTATTCCACAGTTGGCATCTGCATACAATGGTTTGTCGTTGTTTTTTTTTTTCATTATTCTTGGTCAAAGTTTCATTGGCTCCTCGTAAGGACATGATTTTCGTTTAAAGTACTCGTTGAATCTGACCGAAGCATACCTATCAACGTTTAAAATAATATTAACTTTGTCTTACCATTTTACTATGATTGAACGACAGTGGCAACTGGACTTTGACCAACTTGGCCCGGTCCAATTTTGCCCTTGCCAAGTCGATCAGTGTCGCCTTGTTGGCGAGTTAAAAAAAGTTCAGTTTCCACTGTACCATAAAAAAATATTATCATTTAACGTCGAATGATAGTATCATGTTTGTGGGGTTACTCACAGCAAAAAGTCAAAGTCTATGGAGGAATGTTTGCTCTGAATAAGAGCCCAGCAGCCCCAAAAGAAGTGAGATAGCAGCAAAAATTTTTTAACATGATCGACGAGTAAGGTTACGTCATCCTCCGATACGCAGCTTGTCTCTTTGTATGTTTCAAGATACAGTCTTATCCATGACCTTTGCAACGACTCATCCGGATATAGAGAGTAATCCGGCATTTCTAAACCTGTACGATTAATCATTCATTGATTTTAAATGAGTTTTATTGTCATTTAATTGAATATTCATTTTATTTATAATTAAACAACAACAACAAATCATATTATTACCAACAAATTCGGCAAAATGATTGGCAATGTCATACGCTTGATAGTTCATTCCCATGTATTCAAAATCGATAAAAGTAACAGAATTATCATCCTGGTTGTACAGAACATTTCCCAAAAGCAAATCATTGTGAGCATAAACCACTGGATTGTCAAGCTTTAGTAGTTGTTCCTTCAAACCACGATACTCATTCTCCAATATATCGTACGGTTTGATAAGTTGCGTGAATCTGCAACAATTGTTAATTATATTATTATTGCTTTCTCAGCGTTCAATTGGTTTTCGAGTTTAATCATGTTGAACTTTAATTTGGGTTGAACTCCAGGCACTAAAGCATTTTATTATTCTTTGTTGTTGTTAAAACGACTACAAATGAACATGTCCAGTATCAAAGCAATTATCAAGTGTTTAAAATTTTTTTGTTATTCCAGTTACTTCGTGTCTGTATTATGTTTATATAGAGATAGAACCATTTAAAAATAGCTCTTATCGCAGAGCTGCGAGGCTTTTTGACGCTATGATAAGATGTTTTTGTCCACCGATTGTATAAAAACATTAAATATTATCAAATAAAATATGGAGCAGATAAAAATAAAACCAACAGAACTTATTTATCGATATATTAAACGCTGTTGCCAATAATTAAAACATTTGAGTCGTGGTTGAGGCACAGTGCCATAAAAAAACTCTTACCAATAAGGGAAAAAACGTTGTTTATAGAGACACTCATTTTGTTTTTTATTACCTGGATTGCTTTTCCAAATCTTCAAATTCTTTTGGCATAATCCTCATGAATTTTTCGCATTTCTCCCAAATAATAACTTGTTTGCTATTTTGCGGGAGATGAGGATCAAGTTTGTGCATCTGGGCCATGCGTTTTGCCACTAAACTGTAAATTTGTGGTTGTCTAACATTCTCTTTGGTCAGAATATTGCCTTTGATAAATTGATATGCCAGTCCATTATTAAACGTTGCATAAAGGGAATGCGTATGTCCAGCTTTGTACAAAATCTAAAAATATAAGATAACCTGAGCATCTATTAATGTCAGTGACAATATCATAATAACTGATTATTTATATACCCTTATATTCCTTATTTCGTTTTTGCGATCTATCAATAGATCTGTCTTGTGACCATAAATCCTGACCAATACCATATGATGGTAGTGGTCGGGATACCAAACTCCTACCAACTTGTTGGTAATTCCATCGGTAAATACCTAAAATGTGTTTGTTTTATATAGGTAAATGGGAATTATTATTATTTAAATAATAATAATTTTGTGAGTACAAGCATGTTCCTTACCTTAAACCGCAGTTGATCGGGCGGCCAGTTGGGTCGTATGGCGGTAACAACCTTGGTAGCACCCTCGATGATTAAGTTTTCATCAATGGTAATATCAAGATATACTTCATCCGCCAATTTTTCCATATTGCACTGTTTTATTATTTAAAACATGGATGAAACGATAATCCACTGAAAGAAAATAATAAAATAAACGTTAAAGAAATTAATAAACTAGGACAATGGGCGGTGGCGGCAGTTAACGAAAAATTTACGAGTAAAAGATTAAAGTTAAAAGGCCTGGTGCTGCTGCTCTTGCTGCTGTTGATAAGCGACTGGAGCAGAAGATAGCTGCTGCTGCTGCTGATCCGTATGATGATTGGCGAGCGGGGCGACGAGCCATAACGTCGACGCGGTCAACGTGACAGTTTAACGTGTTCGAGATTGTCCAGGAAAGTTAGGGGAGAGAGGTAAATCGAGAAGAACGGGGGAGACACTAAAGAGTCATAATTTACTAGCGGTATATTACAATCTCGCTAAGCTACCGCCCCATGCGCGTTAGACAAGACGATAAAATAATAATTACGCTATTCGAAATAATATTTCAACACAGAACTATAATATCGTGTCCAGAAGGTCAATCCGTGTATCCTAACTGAATAGGTCCAATTACCACCACTGGACACTTTAATTGGTCGCATCTGAGTTAAACTGAGGTTCATTTTGATGGTTCATGTAGCTTTTATGTACCCTCTCATGGATACAATATAAACAAAGTGGGTAAATTTTTCCTAATCGTGGCAATTGACGTTGACGGTGTCGACGCAAGTTTTAATATTGACCGGAATTAGTTGCACACTTGGCCACTATGAAACAGCGCTATAATTTTTCACCTTCCTAACCATATCGGATGTCTATGAACGATCGCGGGATAGCATTCTTAAACCGACTGTACAAAAAAGGACAAATATACCTGCATTAACTTCTCTCTCGGCGTGCGTATCCGTTCCCCTGTTTATACCCATACCAGTTGTCAGTTGTTGATTTTCGTTGAGATTTGGTACGAGGCATCGTAAATATGTCTGTTAACCTATAAATATCGTTAAAATCGTCTAAATATGTAAATTCAGGTGTCAAGTGTCCCATTCATAGCCACGATTGATAACTACGATAATCCAATTTTATCGAATGATCGATGTTTATGGGAGATAATGCCAAGTGGGCGTAGGAATCCCGGAGCTCGCGGAGCTCCCGGTGGACGAATGCAATTCAACTTGTGTGGAAGCCTCCACACAAACGGTGGTGCAACTGACAATACCGACGATAAGAAATTAACCAGTGATCAGCAGCAGCTGCAGCAGCTGCAGCAGCCGCAGCCGCAGCCGCAGCCGCAGCAGCCGCAGCCGCAGCAGCAGCAGCCGCAGCAGCAACAACAACAACAACAGCAGCAGCAGCAGCAGCAGCAGCAGCAGCAGCAGCAGCCTATAGGTGGAAGACCTCTCGCTCCAAAACACGTACCTATTCCAGCGGTTCCGGTTGATGGTCAACTCATGTTTGAAGCCCTCTCTCTGAGTGTTTCCATCATTGCCGCTTGCCTTCAACTTCTTAATCTCTACAGAACCGTCTGGTGGTTTCCGCAGTCTTACAATGAATATAGCATGGTACCCTGCTGTCCACTATTATTCAAACGTATTTTTTTTTGTTTGTTTTTTCCCTCATTTACTCATTGGTTCGTTTCAGAATTTTTATCTGATAGATCCTCATCTTTTGATATTCATAATAACAATGGTAGCAAGAAGATTTGTTTATGCATTGCTGAGAAGATTGGTAGATGGGATTTCTCCAGCAAGATGGTTACCAGCCGTGCAGAGAGTAGTAAGGTAGCACTACTCCGCTTGCATACTACAACCAGACATTTATTATCTTTAACCCTGTTTAGGATGCTTTTACTGATACTGGTGGCCGCCGTATTGTTATGGTGTCTCTATTGTATGAGCGAGAAGCACAACTCTATGAAGGTTCTTTATCTCTGCTATCCGTAAGTATATTTGGACTACCCAATAAATTAATTTTTCCATAATTATTATTATTGTTTTTTTTTTTTTTTTATTTCACCCAGAAGCATTTCCGTTTACTTTCTAATGTTTGGTGCGAGCATCGGCCCTTTCTTCGATATATCGACAGCTCCGCTCTACGTCAAGGAAGATCGTAAAACAAAATTTTTACTCGGTAAATAAAAAAATGTTTCATCTAAATAAAAGTTAACATTAAAACACTACAGCTCGCGTTGTTCCGATATGAAATGAAATAATAAAAATAACATGTGTTACAGACAAACCAATTCACAATTGTTCGTTGAGCGCTTCGGTAATCAGAGCTGAAGTATCAAGTCTCAGGTCAGACTTTAATCGTCGATTAAAACGTGCCTTGTTCGCGTCATCCGGAAGCGCTTACGTCTGTGGTATCGCTCCGGTCATCTTTGTACCTCCTCATCTTCACTTTAACATCACATGGGTCGTTCAACACATTGTGCTTTTCTGGCTCGGCCGATTAAGCGCACATTTTGCACAAGCATATCCAGTCAGGTTATCACAAAAAATCCTCACTTTAACGGTTTAACATATTTATCGTTTATATATGAGTAATTTTATCAAATAACAAACAATCTTGTGTTCCATGAATCCGGGATATTGTTTTTCTTTCGTTTATTCTGTTAGTTGTCAATTAAAGTAATTTGTCATTTTACATATGGTTAAGCTTTTAACAAAAAATATATTAACAAACAGTTCTCAACGTTAAATTATCTCAGATTCTCGAAATCATATATATATTTTGACAGCGTAAGCATGTGGAAAAAAATGAAAAAATTTAATACTAAATAGGAAAAAAAATTTGAAGAAATTTGTGAATGTGTTTGTCAATATGCACTTGATTCGAAGTACCATAAATATTCCGGATCGGTCCGGACGGAAAAACTAATCTGTCGGTTGTTTGGTTATTTAAGATATTGCGATGTTCTTCACCGGGCTGCTCTCCACCTCGGTAGATGGTCAAAGGTCGAAGGTCGTAATGTTCACATACCCACGCAAATGTGGAATGACTCTGTTCTTTGGCCTAACGGATCCGTCGTAAAACACAACAAGGAATTGTATCGTTCGGAAGGACTATGCACAGCCGCCGAGCCTGGCAATTCGACTCATTATCGTTTTCACGTAAGATATATATGTTAACAACTATTATCATTGCCATTGACAAAACGATAAACGATATTGTCTTATATTTTCAACAGGCCTTATTTAGTAATCCAACAATGTTGCTGTGCTCTCTGCTTGGCATGCAACTTTTCCTCGTTGCTGTGCAACTCATGATATTGCTCCGAACGATCGAGTGGTATCAGGTACTATCGATGACTCTTCTCCTTGTTACCAATTACTATACTCTTTTCAAACTTGCCCGCGATTATCTCGTCTGCTGGAAAGTTTATCGAGCCGAGCAAATCGTACAGGAGCGTACACAAGCTACCATAACAACTGCCAATCAGCAATAGTCATTTGGTTTATTTTCATAGGTTAATAAATGCCTCCGTTTAATTATGGTAGGCTCTTATATGTAATACGATAATAATAATAATAATAATAATAATAATAATAATAATAATAATAATAATATTATTTGGTCAAGGATACAGAGAGAAACGTAATGGAGGGGTATCATTTATAAATTTAACCTTTTAACGTCGTATATTGCGATAAAAATATTTCTATAATAAATAGTATAAAAACGACGATCTATTTGTAATTAATAGCAATAATCGCTTAACAAAGCTTATTTTGTTGGCGTCATGTTGTCTTGTTAACGGACAACGTTCAACGGTATGGTCATGTTACGCGGTAAGCGGGAACCAACTATGTCGGCAAGATTTTTTGATAACTCGTGCCAAACGTATTTTCCAATTATTCCGACTTGTTCGAGAGGTGGTCGGAAGCTGACCAAAAGCGTTAAACAAAGACCGTCACCCCCCTCACCGCCGCTGAATTCAACGGACAATAATCCGTGCGGTCTATGTTGTGCCACTCCATCACCAAATACTTGCTGAAAAATAAAATTTTTTCATTTTTTACTATTTTGTTTGATTTGAAAAAGAAAAAGAAAAAAAAAAAACAATACTTACTACCATAAATTTGTGTAGTGTCGAATGTAGATTTTTATATGGATTTATCTGACAGATGGGCAGATGAAGCGACGTTTTTTCCGATACGAGTACGTGCATTCGGTTGCTGTTGAGATTAAAATATTTATCTAAAACGCTTATTTTTAAATGCATGAATAATTAATCAATATGTTATAACTAAACGACTAACGTAGACTTTTTTTTAACGCAAACTATAAGCCTCAAATATAGATTGGTCCGAGGTTTGGTAACCGGCAAGAGAGGCGAGTGCCACGGTGGATTCAATCCCGATGCATAATCCCGTCCTCTTTGTATCAACGGCAAAATATCCATCGAACGAAGCGATAGATCATTTACGTTTTTCACCCAACAGGCTTGGAGCGACTCCTCGTTTGCTTTATCCGGTGCTTTGAGAGTTCCTCCGCTTATTTTTCCAGACAAAACAAATCTAAACCACGTACCGCTGGCGCATTCCATCATTATAAGGGATTGCGGTATCATTGTCAGGCCAGTTTCCTCTAAAACTTCTCGTTTTGCCGCTTCAATCAAATTTTCGTTTGGTTCTACTCGACCTGCCGGCAAATACCATTTTCCCGCGCACGAAGCTTTTGCTTCCTGTATCATCAGAACTTTATCATTTTCGTCCAATATTACAGCCGCTACTATGTAAGTCACAGTTTTTTTACATATCGGTACGTAGTTTGAACTTGGGGATGTTTCTATCCCTTTTGACTCTGAAACAATTTATTATTATTATTATTAAAACAATAACAGTGATTACACGACATGGTAAAAGATGAATTATCTACACAAAATCATTGTCAAGTTGTTGACTTTTGACGAATGGTAAATCTCATGGATTTTTTGGCAATGGCATGGCAAAGAAACAAATATGTCATTCGTGTCAGTCCGAATTAAACGAAATTTACATTTCTCTCAAATATTTTTGTTATCTGTGAGATTGGGACGGTATTAGCCTGTGACATGGCATCCAAAACTGTATTAATTAATTCAATGCCAATAAGACGAAATAATTGTGTATTATGATTTTTTCGTATTCATTACCGATTTCCGCATCGTTCTGTGCAACAACAGTAAAATCACACAGGTCATCATCGTCATCGTCGACGCTTTCCCCGGCTAGGACTTGCCGTATTTTTTGCTCTATAACATCTGGCATCTCGTAACTTCAATGTACTTTAATCACCTTGTAGAAAATAATGTTTGAACGCGACGTGGTAAATATATACTCGAGCTGCTTCGTTCCTGCTACAAGCTAGAAGTCGCTGGCAGCACTGTTGGCTGCTGTTGGACACCCCGACGTCGCTGACCGCAGCCCGCAGCCCGCAGGGCCCGCAGCTTGCAATAATCCCATCCCGTCCGTTACTATAACAAAAAATAATAAAATAATATAAGTTAACAATAAATATTAAATTTTAAGGTGTTGAACGAGAATCGTAGTACCAATTTCCACCTGTCAGTGGCGCATCGTTATATCGCCAAGAGTTGGAAATACCGGAAATAATATCTATCGTTACCGGATATTTTTTATTTATCCTTTTTTCGAAAATTAGTCTATTACTATTAATGAGGCAGGTTGAGGTGAGCAGGAAGCTCACAGGACCTTAGTCGACAAGCGAATAGGCGATTAAACTTTACCTCCATTGATACTCTAAAAAATTGAACAAAAATTCGTAAAATAATGAGTTCCAAGAGCGACCATTACGGGCGCTGTCGACGGTACGAGTTAATCGTATATGTTAATTGTTTATCGGTTTTTTTTTTTTTTAATATTCATATTTTATTTATGCAGCTCATCAGATAACTCATTGAATGTTGAATGATTAGTATTAAACGTAGTGATTTATTTTAAATAAGGTACAATATACAATAAACCATGGGATTATTAGTAACGGTGGTTCTTATCCGATCACGCGCTGATCCGAGTCATAGTTTCCCGTTGGAAGTACATCAAATTTTTTTTCTTTCTCATTGATATTGGCGAAGCCGCTAATATTTGCTAAAAAAAATTAAATAATTTGTTTTTTATTCTCAACCGCACGTGTATCAGAGACGTGCCATATAGCTACAAATTCCAGCCCTGGATAGCAGAAGGTCATGTTACATATACTCATAGTCGTATACTTTATTGAGATAAAACAACTGTGCCTTGTGGCAAATCTAGGTCAATGGTGTTGAACCCGTTACTGGTTTATTATTCACATCTTAACTAATTGCATTGAGCTCGTGCCATCATGGATATTTTTTGAGCCTTTTGCACAACATCGGGACATCGTCGACGCCGTACTAGTCTGCAGTCTTGGAAGAAACCTTCGTTGCGTGGAAAACCGTGGGATCCGTCCGAATATGTAACCAAACCTTGGTCCCGTATAATAATAATATATCAACATAAAAAAAATAATATTATTTTTTATTAAAAATAAAACTTGCGTTCATCATATTTAATTTAATGAACAAAAGGCAATACTGACCGAGACCCCACACACGGCCACCACGAAATTCACCCTCGAATTTCATACCGTCAGAACGCCAGAAAACTCCGTGACCGTGGAACCAGCCTTGCATGAATTCCCCTTCGTACCTGTTATCAAATTTTTCATGTCCATTATGTATCGCCATGTTTGATAATATTGTCATTATGTATTTGAATATTTTTTGTCATTATTTCATTACAAAATTCAATCTTAATTGGTACAATGAATAAGAGCATTGGAGAAGTCTTACACTGACCATGACCATTAACGTTCCTAGAATTATGTATAACTCACTTGGCACCATCGGGAAATATAATGACCCCGAGACCAGAACACAAGGCATTTTGAAAAGCTCCGTCGTAACGTGTCCCATCGGGAAGAAGCAGTGCACCAGCGCCGTGTTTCAATCCCCTGCCATTCCAGTCGCCTATGTACTTGGTACCATCGTCATACCTGTACGCACCGTTTTTAGCCACACCTATTCGCCGCAGTATTACACATTAATAATAAGTAATAAGTTATTACAGATAAAACAAAAAAATAAGGTGCACACGACTTACCGTCACCCATGCTTCTGACACACTAAATGACTAAATGCCTAAATGCATTACGCATCCCCATCTACAGACACATAAGTTAATTCAATAAAGATAAATCAATGATTTATTAGATTAGCCGTATTCATGTGGATGCCGTATAACTAACCATTTGTATGTGTCTTATGTAGAGTAGCGGTACATATTGGGTGGCCATTAGGAGGAAGCAATGTGAGAAACAATTATTTTTAAAATCAGTGGCTTGTTTTATTCGCTAATCGTCGCTCATTTCCAGTCTGCATTATCAACGGACTTAAAATTAACATGTTTCACATGAAAACGTAACAAGAATTCATCGGATGGGTCATTGATTTTGCTAACGCAAACTTTAACGTTTAATAGTAATCCGGAACTGGAGCGCATGCTATTTTTACAAACTCTTCGTACTTGACTTGTCCGTTGAGAGAGACATTTGCTTCTCGAAAAATTTGTTCAACTGAAACTCGTAATAAATAGCTATATTATCGAATAATACACATATGTTTCAATAATATGTCAATCCATCATAGGGATAATAATAATTACAACAAAACAATAAAAACCTTCTTTATTGCTGAGTCGTTCGCCCCAACGCAAAAGCATATGCGCAAGCTGTCTGGCAGGTACAGAGCCGCTGCAACTAGTGTCCGCTGCTCGGAACGCTTGGATTGCTTCTTGTGGCAAATTTTCAGCTCTGGTCTGAAGATGCATTGCCTCCAGAAAATCGGCAAATGACATTTTACCGCCTGGTCGTTAGAAAAAACAAAAAAAACAGTTACATTTATAACTATTGCAACAAATTGTTTTTATGTTGGGCAAAAAGAATTTTAATCATCCCATCTTTGACCTTTGTCCGTTAGATACTTGTTCAACTCGGCGATAGTCGGGCTAAGACCCAACGATCGCATGACGATTGTTAGTTCATCAAGCGTCTTTATCTGTCCACCACGAGCAAACAGATAAAAACATTCACGGAATTCTGAAATATACCAAAAGTTAATTAATTATCGTTGAGGTTACAGAAATGCAAATGTACGGTAAAATTTATGGACACGATGAAAGTTCTGGACGTACCATCGATATCCTCTTCTCGGAAATAACGGGCCTGAAACGGTTATAAAATTATTTAAACGATTAAGTTTACAGATAAATAACGAACGGTTTCCGTATTACTTATATTTACCATTATTTAGAGTTATGCTTGGCGCGATCGACGTGTAATCCGGATACGTCAACCTATAGTGAACATTTTTTAATGTATCGCGGTGTAACGAACATCCATCAAGAACCGTAAATAAGGCTATTGTTTTCTACCTTCCGGACAATAATATACAATAACTGGAATAACTGTAATTGGAAAAACAGAGAGAAAAATACATATTCGAGTGGCGCTGGCGGTGCCCCCGTGGTCGGGTTAGTAACTACGCGTCCTCGGCCCCTTATGAAACGTTACAAATAACGAAAAAAATCCATAAACGTCAACGACTCTAATTCGTGCTACTGCGGAATGAATTACAATCGGTAAACAAACTATCAATTGGTGCGTTACCAATAGCCAATCCATAGTATTGCATTATTTATCGATAAAAAAATGTTGTTATAAAAATGAATATTTTTCAGGCATCATATACTTGAGGTGAAAATTGGGTGCAATCGGAGCATAATGTCAGGGAGTTTGAAGCGACACGATCCAGACATAAAAAAAATATATCCGTCATGGGGTTTGAATGAAAGAGGATCATGATCCAACTGGTCATACCGGCAGGATCGCCTTGTCGGTATGTCATTGTTGTCAATGACCAAGCTCCTGGTAGCTACATGGCTATTACCGATTCACCTGGGCCCTCTTGGCGTATCGTAAGTTATCCCGCATTGTAACCAATGTTTGAATCATAGACTCCCAGCAGCAGCAGCAGCAGCAGCAGCGGCGGCGGCTAATTTTAAAAAATTATTATATTACAAGGGCGTGGGTGGACACAGGCGGTACGGCAATGTCCGAACGTCTGGAAAATGTCACGTGGACTATATCTCGGATCCTCGATGGCTATGACATTCGACTCAGGCCCAACTTTAACGGTGAGTCGCGATACTTGTCCTATGTCATATAAACACTCGTACAAATATTCTTTACACTTAATTTATTTATGTCCTAGGTGAACCATTGCCAGTCGGTATGGACCTTACCATTGCTAGTTTTGATGCAATATCCGAAGTAAATATGGTACGTGCGTACCCTTCAACAAGGAACCTAAAATCTCTATTTAATGAATAATCAACAGAAATAAAGTTAGGAAATAGAAAAAAAAAAAAAACAAATTTTTACAACAAAAAGTTTAAGTTAAACTTAAAACTTACAATCGACAATAATTTTCTCACAATTAATAATTAATTAACCAATAATAAAAATAATAACGTTATTATAGTTCAAGATACGGTGTGTAAATTTTGTTCAGGACTATACGATAACAATGTACTTGAATCAATACTGGAAAGACGAACGCTTAGCGTTTTCTCATGAAGAAGAAATTCTTACGCTGGGCGGAGATTTTGCCGAAAGGATATGGGTACCGGATACCTTCTTTGCTAACGATAAAAACAGGTTCGTCGAGGAATAATGTTATTCCGAGTTGCGGGGTAACATGCGCGTTAAATAAAATAAAATAAAATAAAATAAAATAAAATATTGTCGTTTGTATGACCGTAGCTTTCTTCACGATGTAACGGAACGCAACAAGCTTGTCAGACTGTCGAGCGATGGTTCGGTGACTTATGGAATGAGATTTACTACCACACTTGCCTGTATGATGGATCTTCATTATTATCCTCTCGATTCGCAAAATTGCACCATCGAAATCGAAAGTTGTGAGTTGTTTATTGTGTATTATCATAAAAAACATGGTATTATCATCATATTAAATAATAATATATTTATTATTTGGCTTATATTAGATGGTTATACGGTTCTCGACGTCGTTATGTACTGGAAGGATACACCGGTTCGGGGCGTCGAGGAAGCTGCGCTACCCCAATTTACGATTATCGGGTACGAGACAAACGATCGAAAGGAGAGACTGGCCACGGGAATTTATCAGAGACTGTCGTTGAGCTTCAAACTTCAAAGAAATATCGGTTATTTTGTATTTCAAACTTATTTGCCGAGTATACTCATCGTTATGCTAAGCTGGGTGAGCTTTTGGATAAATCACGAAGCAACGAGTGCGAGAGTTGCTCTCGGTGAGTCGACAACAAACGATAATAATACTCCCCCCATAAACTATATTATAATATTACCAACTTAATTCCATAAATATTATGTATTTAGGTATTACAACGGTATTGACAATGACGACAATATCAACCGGTGTAAGAAGTTCCTTGCCCCGAATAAGTTATGTCAAGGCTATTGACATTTATCTCGTTATGTGTTTCATATTTGTCTTTGCCGCTCTTCTGGAATACGCGGCGGTTAATTACACTTATTGGGGTGCGAGGGCAAAAAAGAGAAAAACAAAGAAGAAGGATGACGATGAAGGGGAAGGTGCATCTGTAACAGATGGTAATGGTTATAAGTTAAACAAATGCTTTGTTAATAAAATTAATTTAATTTTCAAATATATTTAATAATCGTTTATTAAGTACATATATTACTTGGCCGTTTGTTTTATACAGGCAGCAGTGGGAGCAAGGCGTGGTCCTCGTTCACCGGTTCAACGGACGTGGATATAATAGAGGTTCAGGGCCTAAGAATGTCACCACTGCCGACTATACGAAGCCGATCACGTGTGGCAAGCGGATCCGGTATTCCAAGTGTTATAGGAACCGTGGCAGGACAGTCTCACGATCCGGCTAAGTTTCCACCGAGCTTTAGAATCGCTCGTACAGCCGGTTACAATGTCCACCGGAGAAACAGTGGGCTACGATACCGCGGACCGCGCCAGCATAAACCGAAGGTTCAAATAATTTATCTTATTTTAATAAACCCTTGTTCGTTTTTATTTTATCATTTTTGTTTGTGTGTGTGTGTGTTGTCATTGTGTCATTGTGTGTCGTTGCAGGTACTTGACGCAGTCCGGAGAGGAACCTCTGTTCTTCGAGTACCCATGCCAAAGATCAAAGACGTTAACATTATCGACAGATTCTCGCGAATAATATTCCCAGTCAGCTTTATGTTATTCAACGCGGTCTATTGGATCTTTTACGTATTGTGAACGTTCGAGTAGTGAAAACAAATATAAAAATGTTATAACGTCAACGAACCTAGCCACCCAGAATTTTTTCTCTTGCGATAGTGAACAAAATCGACGCCAACGCGGATTATTTTTCATTAATTTAAAACTATGCGAAATTAATATAATTTATCGGGGTAGTGTTTTCGACAACATATTTATTATTTACCATTATCGACAACAAGATATTATTTTCCATGCCTCGTTAATTTATTTAATAACGACGACGACGACGATTAAGACGACTACGGCGACGGACACAAGGAACATTGTGAGGAGGATTATAGCAGTAGTAGCTCAAAGGGCGAATGCCAACCGGAGGTTGATATTAGCGATATAGAAAGCAGTCAAATATAATTACCAAGAAGTTACACCCTTCCTCGTGAATTCAAGTACGATAATTCGTTAGCCTCGGCAAGAGAACGTCACATGCCCGTCATTAACAAGCTTTATCCTTCACGCCTGTATTCAACGTCCCAATCAATTACAAAGAACCAAAGTCAAGCACGAGACTAAGCTTTGAATTCATTGAAATATTAAAGAAAACAAAGATAAAACAACAACGAAAATAATAATCGTTAGTCTAAGAATCAAAGATGATTGTGAAATGGTAAGATTTTAAGCGGTTAGGCTGCTCTTCCAGCAACAGTCGAAGGGTTTATTCGTCACCGCTATCACCTGGAGAATAAATGCACAAAGGTCGGTGCCCGTCAGTCCTCAGAAAATATTTAATCAGATGTTTGAGGTTATGCACAAAAATAAAATTTTTGACTCTCATACTAGCGTCTTTATCGGCACGGTCCATACTCGTATTTGGGTTTAAAAAATGAAGAATAAAAAAAATAAAAAAATCGTCCGCCTTAAATAAATAAGAAATATTGATCAATCCTCCCGTAGCCCAGTTAACATCGACGATACAATGACGTTGACACAAGCAAAACGTTAGTCACAATTAATCGTGGTTGATAATGTCATCAAAAGTGTGAATTACCAGCGAAAGGTTATGTTTATATGTTAATCGGACACAAAATAGCCCGGGGACGAAGATACCTGATGCGAGGAAAGGCGACGAAATGGAATGGTATGACAGCGGCAGCCGTAACAACCGAAAGGAAATTATTTACAAAAACGTAGCTACTACTTCCGACGGGACTCGGACGTGGATCGTGCGACGTATAGAGGTTTCGACATAGGCACACTGCGCCATCGACATATAGATATGGACCGATAATACTGCAAGAAAAAGTGAAATCGTAATAGAAAGAAAGGAGACTAGGAGGGTTTATCCCTCACTCACTCTCTCTCTCTCTCTCTCTCTCTCTCTCTCACGAAAAAGAGAGCCACCTAGTCTCCTCTCTTTTTATTACGATTTCACTTTCTCTCGCATTGTTATCGGTCCATATGTATATGTCGATGCCATCGGTGTACACGCATGGACCGATGATACTGGAAGAAAAAGTGAAATCGTAATAGAAAGAGAGGAGACTAGGTGGGTTTATCCCTCTCTCTCTCTTTTCCATAAAAGCGAGAGAGAGAGAGAGAGAGAGTGAGAGAGGGATAAACCCACCTAGTCTCCTCTCTTTTTTATTACGATTTCACATTTTCTCGCAGTATTATCGGTGCATATCTATATGTCGATGCACTGCGCCATACTGCATTCGAGACGTGGGTCGCGAACTCTCAGTCGTAAGAACGTACCACCGGTCAGACGCATGGTTCGAATTTCCGCTCTGCTTTTATATTGCTGCTTTGAATATTAGTTATTAATAAAAAATATATTGATTACAATTAATACAATAAATATTTAAACGTGACATTTTGATAATTAATCGACAATTAATTATGATACTCATCGAAATTAATAATGATAATAATTTTTTATCCATTTATGGAGTAAATAATGAACAATTGTTCGTTAAACTTACTCAGATTTATTCAGGGATGGTCGGAGTCTCCACCGGTCGAAGTCTCGACTGTCAGAGTCATGAAGATTAGAGGTAATGAGAACGCGCGCAATGCTACAAAAACGTTCGCGGAGATCTGTAAAATAGCAGGGTGCTGAGCATTTGACTAAATTTCATTCAATTCAGTTCTTATTAAAGTATTATTTAATTTTATTTATTTGAATCAAATACAAGTATTAATCGATTATAATTAAATTCAATGTATTTTATTGAACGGTTATTGAAAACCGTTTAATTATTGCGACGTGAGATATTTCGAACTTTTTTTAATTTTATTTTTTTTATTCGCGACGATGCAATAGCTTTCTCCGAAAAATTATTGTTATATAATATTTATTTATTTAATTTTATTATTTTCATTGAGAGTCGCATCAACCATGATTTTGACAGCGTTTATTACGCAATATAAAAAATAGGGACAAGCCTAAATACGAGAGAAAGAATTACAGTTTATAGAGCGTGGAAAGTAATATTATATTTTTAAAACATATTAATTGTGATAAAATATTATATTATATCATTTTATCATAAAAATTACGAAATCATAATATCATATAAATTGTAAAAGAATGATATTATAGTAAATAAAAAATATTAACGTTTTTTTCATCAACTTATAGTTTAAACGATGAATAATCGTTTGTTATAATAATATTAATTTATCAATAATATGTTAAAAAAATGGGGAAACGTTAAATAAATAAATTATTCTCTTTCCTCCACAGCGTCTCGAAGTTTTGGCACACCCATAGATACATGTAATATAAGCCGTTTACTACAAAGCCTAAGGTGACGCGACACATCGCCCGAGCTGCCATGAGTGCGAGTGAGATAGCGCCATGGGCGGTTGCGGTGGAGCGAGAGAGAACGAGCATGGCCGGCGAAGGGATAGGCAGCCCGTAGCGCCGGCTCGCGGTAGGTGGGGCAACGAAATGCCCCGTCCGAGAGTCCCCACCAGTCCCCACTCTCGCGTTGCGCGTTGCGTTACCGCTTATCACTCGGCTCGGCGCCCGCCGGTGGCCGGGTCAGTCAGTGAACGTCGCTCGGTAGTAGCGGTCCTGTCGCGCGGGTAGCGCGGCTCGGTGACAAGTGGTGACAAGTGCGTGCGTTGACAGTTCGGTGTCGGTGAAAATAGTTCGAGGACCTTTCAACCGGTGCGTACTACAAGAGAGTGGCCCAGTTACCCAGCTTTGGGACGAGCCGAACCAGGCTTAAAAAAAAGAAACCGGTGCGTACTGACACGAGGAGCAGTGACAGCTGGGCGAGCGGTGACAGCTGGCCAAGCGGTGACAACTGGGCAAGCGGTAACACGGGACTGTGAGTACAAATAATATCAAGTTAGAATTTATCAAGCTATTATTGAAATATTATTCGATTCACTTGAAATTCATTTTCATTTATTAGAATTGATTCGAATTCGAATAAATAAAATAAAATAATATTTTAATAAGGAGTTATTTCAATAAATTTCAGTGAAATTAAAGTAGAACTTTGCATACTGCTTTCGCATTACTCGTTACTCTTTTCTAAATGTATAAGAATGTTTATAAATTTTAGCTTTCTCATGTGGGAAGCTTTATAAAAAGTTAAAAATAATGAGATAGCAATATGCAAGGTTCTACTTTGCGTCGTCTTGAGTAAATTTGAGAAATTTCGTGTATCGTGTTCCCTGGTGCGCTGAAAAATCTTTGCGATCGCAGTTGAGTGCGCAGCAAGAATTTGGTAATCGTAGTCCGCGGTGACGACTCGACCGCAGTGACCCAAATGTGGGGACGTACCGAACTGTGTGGGATGAAATTTTGGTAGCATACTTAAAAAATTTGGGTTTAAAAGTGGGAGTGCGGAGGTTCGTTGCGTCACTCGTAACGGAGAGTGAACTCTCTCACCACTGCGATAGCTGGTGCGCTGAAAATTTTTTGTGATCGCAGTTGAGTGCGCAGCAAGAATTTGGTCATCGCCGTCCGCAGAGACGACTCGACCGCAGTGACCGAAAGGTGGGGACGTACCGCGAACTGTGGGGACCAAACTTTGGTAGCACACTTAAAAAATTTTGGTTCAAAAGTGGGAGTGCGGAGGTTCGTTGCGTCCCTTGTAACGGAGAGTGAACCCTCTCGCCGCTGTGTTAGCTGGTGCGCTGAAAATTTTTTGTCATCGCGGTTGAGTGCGCAGCAAGAATTTGGTCATCGCTGTCCGCGGTGACGACTCGACTGCGGTGACCCAAATGTGGGGACGCACCGAACTGTGTGGGACCAAATTATGGTAAACCAAAACTTTTTTAAGTGTGCTACCAAAGTTTGGTCCCCACAGTTCGGTACGTCCCCACCTTTCGGTCACTGCGGTCGAGT
>CAXAQZ010000006.1:0-59592 GCA_963971145.1 Sussaba pulchella | reverse complement strand
TCACTCTCTCACTCTCTCACTTTCTTACTCTCCCACTCTCTCACTCTCTCACTCTTTCTCTTACTTTCTCACTCTATCACTTCCTCACTCTCGCACATTCTTACATTCTCACATTCTCACATTTTCACATTTTCACCTGCTCACATTCTCACATTCCAGATTTTTACACGCTCACCCTCTCACGCTCTTACTCTCTCACTCTCTTACTCTCCTACTTGCCCACTCTCTCACTCTCTCACTCCCTTACTCTGTCTCCCTCTCACTCTTTAACTCTCTTACTCTTTCACTCCCTTACTCTCTTACTCTCGTACTCTCTTACTCTCTCACTTTCTCACTCCCTCACCCTCTCGATCTCTCACTCTCTCACTTTTTCACTCTCTCACTCTCTTACTCTCTCACTCTCGCACTCTATCACTCTCTCACTCTCTCACTGGCTCACTCTCTCACTCTCTCACTCTCTTACTCTCTCACTCTCTCACTCTCTCACTCTCTCACTCTCTCACTTTCTCACTCTCTTACTCTCTCACTCTCTCACTCTCTTACTCTCTCACTCTTTCACTCTCTCACTCTCTCACTCTCTCACTCTCTCACTCTCTCCTTCTCTCACTCTCTCACTCTCTTACTCTCTCACTCTCTCACTCTCTCACTTTCTCACTCTCTCACTCTCTCACTCTCTCACTCTCTCACTCTCTCACTCTCTCACTCTGTCACTCTCTCACTCTCTCACTCTCTCACTTTCTCACTCTCTCACTCTCTCACTCTCTCACTCTCTCACTCTCTCACTCTCTCACTCTCTCACTCTCTCACTCTCTCACTCTCTCACTCTCTCACTCTCTTACTCTCTCACTCTCTCACTCTCTCACTCTCTCACTCTCTCACTTTCTCACTCTCTCACTTTTTCACTCTCTCACTCTCTTACTCTCTCACTCTCGCACTCTATCACTCTCTCACTCTCTCACTGGCTCACTCTCTCACTCTCTCACTCTCTTACTCTCTCACTCTCTCACTCTCTCACTCTCTCACTCTCTCACTCTCTTACTCTCTCACTCTCTCACTCTCTCACTCTCTCACTCTCTCACTCTCTCACTCTCTCACTCTCTCACTCTCTCACTCTCTCACTCTCTCACTCTCTCACTCTCTCACTCTCTCACTCTCTCACTCTCTCACTCTCTCACTCTCTCACTCTCTCACTCTCTCACTCTCTCACTCTCTCACTCTCTCATTCTCTCACTCTCTCACTCTCTCACTCTCTCACTCTCTCACTCTCTCACTCTCTCACTCTCTCACTCTCTCACTCTCTCACTCTCTCACTCTCTCACTCTCTCACTCTCTCACTCTCTCACTCTCTCACTCTCTCACTCTCTCACTCTCTCACTCTCTCACTCTCTCACTCTCTCACTCTCTCACTCTCTCACTCTCTCACTCTCTCACTCTCTCACTCTCTCACTCTCTCACTCTCTCACTCTCTCACTCTCTCACTCTCTCACTCTCTCACTCTCTCACTCTCTCACTCTCTCACTCTCTCACTCTCTCACTCTCTCAGTCTCTTAAACTCTCACTCTCTCACTCTCTCACTCTCTCACTCTCTCACTCTCTCACTCTCTCACTCACTCACTCTCTCACTCTCTCACTCTCTCACTCTCTCACTCTTTCACTCTCTCACTCTCTCACTCTCTCACTCTCTCACTCTCTCACTCTCTCACTCTCTCACTCTCTCACTCTCTCACTCTCTCACTCTCTCACTCTCTCACTCTCTCACTCTCTCACTCTCTCACTCCCTCACTCTCTCACTCTCTCACTCTCTCACTCTCTCACTCTCTCACTCTCTCACTCTCTCACTCTCTCACTCTCTCACTCTCTCACTCTCTCACTCTCTCACTCTCTCACTCTCTCACTCTCTCACTCTCTCACTCTCTCACTCTCTCACTCTCTCACTCTCTCACTCTCTCACTCTCTCACTCTCTCACTCTCTCACTCTCTCACTCTCTCACTCTCTCACTCTCTCACTCTCTCACTCTCTCACTCTCTCACTCTCTCACTCTCTCACTCTCTCACTCTCTCACTCTCTCACTCTCTCACTCTCCCACTCTCTCACTCTCTCAGTCTCTCACTCTCTCACTCTCTCACTCTCTCACTCTCTCACTCTCTTACTCTCTTACTCTCTCACTCTCTCACTCTCTCACTCTCTCACTCTCTCACTCTCTCACTCTCTCACTCTCTCACTCTCTCACTCTCTCACTCTCTCACTCTCTCACTCTCTCACTCTCTCACTCTCTCACTCTCTCACTCTCTCACTCTCTCACTCTCTCACTCTCTCACTCTCTTACTCTCTTACTCTCTTACTCCCTTACTCTCTCATTCTCTTACTCTCTCACTCTCTCCCTCTCCCACTTTCTCACTCTCTTAATCTCTCACTTTCTCTCTCTCACTCTCACTCCCTCACTCCCTCACTCTCTCACTCTCTCACTCTCTCGATCTCTTACTCTCTCACTCTCTCACTCTCTCACTCTCACTCTCTCACTCTTTCACTCTCTCACTCTCTCACTCTCTCACTCTCCCACTTTCTCACTCTTTAAATCTTTCACTCTCTCACTCTCTCAGTCTTACACTCTCTCACTCTCTCACTCCCTCACTCTCTCACTCTCTCACTTACTCACTCACTCACTCTCTCACTCTCTCACTCTCTTACTCCTTTTCTCTTTTACCCTTTAACTCTCCCACTCTCTCACTCTCTCACTCTCTCACTCTCTCACTCTCTCACTCTCTCACTCTCTCACTCTCTCACTCTCTCACTCTCTCACTCTCTCACTCTCTCACTCTCTCACTCTCTCACTCTCTCACTCTCTCACTCTCTCACTCTCTCACTCTCTCACTCTCTCACTCTCTCACTCTCTCACTCTCTCACTCTCTCACTCTCTCACTCTCTCACTCTCTCACTCTCTCACTCTCTCACTCTCTCACTCTCTTACTCTCTCACTCTCTCACTCTCTCACTCTCTCACTCTCTCACTCTCTCACTCTCTCACTCTCTCACTCTCTCACTCTCTCACTCTCTCACTCTCTCACTCTCTCACTCTCTCACTCTCTCACTTTCTTACTTTCTCACTCTCTCACTCTCTTAAACTCTCACTCCCTCACTCTTTAAATCGTTCACTGTCCAACTCTCTCAGTCTTACACTCTCTTACTCTCTCACTCCCTTACTCCCTCACGCTCTCACTCACTCACTCTCTCACTCTCTCACTCATTCTCGCTTTCACTCTTTCACTCTCTCACTCTCTCACTCTCTAACTCTCTCACTCTCTCACTCTCCCACTCTCTCACTCTTGAAATCTTTCACTCTCTCACTCTCTCAGTCTTACACTCTCTCACTCTCTCACTCATTTACTCTCTTACTCTCTTACTCGATCACTCTCTCGATCTCTCACTCTCTAACTCTCTCACTCTCTCTTCCTCTCACTCTCTCACTCTCTCACTTTCTTACTCTCCCACTCTCTCACTCTCTCACTCTTTCTCTTACTTTCTCACTCTATCACTTCCTCACTCTCGCACATTCTTACATTCTCACATTCTCACATTTTCACATTTTCACCTGCTCACATTCTCACATTCCAGATTTTTACACGCTCACCCTCTCACGCTCTTACTCTCTCACTCTCTTACTCTCCTACTTGCCCACTCTCTCACTCTCTCACTCCCTTACTCTGTCTCCCTCTCACTCTTTAACTCTCTTACTCTTTCACTCCCTTACTCTCTTACTCTCGTACTCTCTTACTCTCTCACTTTCTCACTCCCTCACCCTCTCGATCTCTCACTCTCTCACTTTTTCACTCTCTCACTCTCTTACTCTCTCACTCTCGCACTCTATCACTCTCTCACTCTCTCACTGGCTCACTCTCTCACTCTCTCACTCTCTTACTCTCTCACTCTCTCACTCTCTCACTCTCTCACTCTCTCACTTTCTCACTCTCTTACTCTCTCACTCTCTCACTCTCTTACTCTCTCACTCTTTCACTCTCTCACTCTCTCACCCTCTCACTCTCTCACTCTCTCCTTCTCTCACTCTCTCACTCTCTTACTCTCTCACTCTCTCACTCTCTCACTTTCTCACTCTCTCACTCTCTCACTCTCTCACTCTCTCACTCTCTCACTCTCTCACTCTGTCACTCTCTCACTCTCTCACTCTCTCACTTTCTCACTCTCTCACTCTCTCACTCTCTCACTCTCTCACTCTCTCACTCTCTCACTCTCTCACTCTCTCACTCTCTCACTCTCTCACTCTCTTACTCTCTCACTCTCTCACTCTCTCACTCTCTCACTCTCTCACTTTCTCACTCTCTCACTTTTTCACTCTCTCACTCTCTTACTCTCTCACTCTCGCACTCTATCACTCTCTCACTCTCTCACTGGCTCACTCTCTCACTCTCTCACTCTCTTACTCTCTCACTCTCTCACTCTCTCACTCTCTCACTCTCTCACTTTCTCACTCTCTTACTCTCTCACTCTCTCACTCTCTTACTCTCTCACTCTTTCACTCTCTCACTCTCTCACTCTCTCACTCTCTCACTCTCTCCTTCTCTCACTCTCTCACTCTCTTACTCTCTCACTCTCTCACTCTCTCACTTTCTCACTCTCTTACTCTCTCACTCTCTCACTCTCTCACTCTCTCACTCTCTCACTCTCTCACTCTCTCACTCTCTCACTCTCTCACTCTCTCACTCTCTCACTCTCTCACTTTCTCACTCTCTCACTCTCTCACTCTCTCACTCTCTCACTCTCTCACTCTCTCACTCTCTCACTCTCTCACTCTCTCACTCTCTCACTCTCTTACTCTCTCACTCTCTCACTCTCTCACTCTCTCACTCTCTCACTTTCTTACTCTCTCACTCACTCACTCTCTCACTTTCTCACTCTCTCACTCTCTCACTCTTTCACTCTCTCACTCTCTCACTCTCTCACTCTCTCACTCTCTCACTCTCTCACTCTCTCACTCTCTCACTCTCTCACTCTCTCACTCTCTCACTCTCTCACTCTCTCACTCTCTCACTCTCTCACTCTTTGACTCTCTTACTCTCTCACTCTCTCACTTTCTCACTCTTCCACTCTCTCACTCTTTAAATCTTTCACTCTCTCACTCTTTCAATCTTACACTTTCTTACTCTCTCACTCCCTCACTCTCTCACTTTCTCACTCACTCACTCTCTCACTCTCTCACTCCTTCTCTCTTTCACTTTCTCACTCTCTCACTGTTTCACTCTCTAACTTTCTCACTTCCTCACTCTCTCATTCTCTTACTTTCTTACTCCGTCGATCTCTCACTCTTTTACTCTATTACTCTTTCACTCCCTTACGCTCTTACTCTCTCACTCTCTCACTCTCCCACCCTCTCACCCTCTCACTCTCTCGATCTCTCACTTTCTCACTCTCTCACTCTTTCACTCTCTCACTCTCTCACTTTCTCACTCCCTCACTCTCTCACTCTCTCACTCTCTCACTCTCTCACTCTCTAACTCTCTTACTTTCTCATTCTCCCACTCTCTGACTCTCTAAATCTTTCACTCTCTCACTCTCTCAGTCTTACACTCCTTCACTCTCTTACTCTCTCACTCAATCACTCTCTCGATCTCTCACTCCTTCACTCTTTCACTCTTTCACTCTCTAACTCTCTTACTTTCTCTTTCTCTCACTCTCTTTCTCTCTCACTCTCTCACTCTCTTACTTTCTCACTCTCTCACTCTCTCACTCTTCCACTCTCTTACTCTCTCACTCTTTTTCTTACTCTCTCACTCTATCACTTTCTCACTTTCGCACATTCTCACATTCTAACATTTTCACATTTTTACATGCTCACATTCCCACATTCCAGATTTTCACACGCTCATCCTCTCACGCTCTCACTCTCTCACTTTCTCACTATCCTACTTGCCCACTCTCTCACTCTCGCACTCTCTTACTCTCTCATTCTTTCCTATTTGCAAATTCTTTTTTTCTCACATTCTCACAATCTCACATTTTCACATTCACACTCTCAAATTTTCACATTCTCACATTCTCACACTCACACTCTCAGACTCGCTCACCCTCTCACCCTCTCGCTATCCCACTCTTTCACTCTTCCACTCTTCCACTCTCTCAGTATCTCACTTTCTCACTTTCTCACTCTCTGACTCACTAACTCTCTGATTTTCTCACTCTCTTGCTTTCTCGCTCTCTAGCTACCTTGCTCTCTCGCGCTCTCGCGCTCTTGCTCTCTCAATCTCTCACTCTCTCGCTGATTCACTCTCTCACTCTCTTACTTTCTCACTCTTGCACTCTCTTACTCTCTCGCTTTCTCATTCTCTCACTGTCCCGCTCTCTCAATCTTACTCTCTCTTTCTCTCTCTCTCTCACTTTCTCGCTCTCACTCTTGTGATATTTTCTTTATTTTATTTAATCGACAATAGTTAATATTGAAACTCTTTCGTTATACCCAAGATCAATTTCCGAATAGAATAATATTGTTATATTAATACAATCGAACATATATATTAAGACGTATAATAATTATCTCGGTGTTTGGATATACTTATCTTTGGATATAAGACTGGAGCAGCGAGGTTGAATTGTTGATTCGTGGACTATTACCGTTGATGGTTCGTTACGTTAACAAAATAGACTTGATATTCATTATTGCGTAAGAAATTTAATGCCATGGAATTTAATACAGTTAAGAATCGAATTTAATACAGTTGAGAATCATTTAATACAGTTGAGAATCATCACGAACACGTCTGTTCAAGACGACTTTGGGAATCCTAGTGATGGTCGCCCCGCGATCACACCTTCGCGTACCTCAACGTACATTCCTCAACATTTCGGCAATTGTCGTGTACATTCGTCGGGACCCCCGCTATTACTACTTGTACATGGGCTCCCCACCTCTCTCGCCCTCGCTTGGCGATCGTTCATTTCTTATTATTTCACATTCCATTACATTATCCCCCTATTTTGGGTTCATCGTTTAGATTAATACAAAATCATGATTTTTACATCCATCCCACATTCATCCGTTCCACACTCATTCCACGACTCCACCCCACTAAGGGTCTCGTCCTACCTTAAACTACCTATGGTAAAGCAATCAAATTGATGCATTGTTTGATATTTACATTGGATTACCAGTTCGTCTTTATTCTCTCATTATAACAAGATTCTGGGATAACGTAACCTTCCTCTCACGCTTCAACTGGTGACGGACTCGTGATATTTCCTTAAGCTCGTACGATTATAAACTCCAAGAACTTTATTATTCTCTGGATACCCCAATTCAAAAGCGTTTGATCCGATCGTGCGAAGGATTCTATATGGTCCTTCGTATAAATGGAAAAACTTATGTGTTACTCGTTCTATTTGCTTGGATAGACGCGGTACACGTAACAGTACCAAATCTTGTACCCTCAGATCGACGAGGGCTCTGACTTTCTGACTATTTTGACGACGCTTAAAACTTAGGAAGATTCTTTCCTTGGCGAGACTTATTCTTTCCTTCTGCGTAACTGGTAAATCAGGGGGAAATTTTATGATATCAAAGATTTTGTCGTTTGGCTTTTTACCGTAATGCAATTCATATGGTATGAATCCTGTGCTGCAATGTGTAGTATAATTCAACAGATTTTGTATTCTTGGAATAAATTTGGCCCATTTTGTATGCTGATCCGCACAAAACGTTCTAAATAATCTGCCTAATTCTCTCATTATTCGCTCGGTTGGATTTGATTGTGGGTGCCTAATCGATGAATGTACGACTTTGATTCCGTGGGATTCTAGTTCTCTTTTCCATGCTGCTGACGTAAACTGCGAACCATTGTCTGCTAGAATTCTTTTCGGTTTCCCACTAGTTGGTACATAATCGTCAAATATTTTCTTCAAAACAACTCGCGTAGTAGCTTTTTTGATAGGATAGAGTCGTACTAATTTTGAAAATGCGTCAAGGACTACAAAAATATATTGCACCCCCCCGATCGAGGTCGGTAGTGGGCCATAAAAGTCCACGGTTATGAGGTCATTGGGATGATCGGATCGAACAAGACAGTATTCTCCTTCAACAGCTTGGGAGTAATACTTGACACGTTGACACATATCGCATCCCAATATATACTTTTTGACGTCCTTACTCATTCGTTTCCAATAGAAAAATCGTTTTAGGTGCACTAAGGTCTTGAATATGCCTAAATGTCCTAGTCGGCTATGTTCCGTGAGAACGACCAATGCTTGAAGGGATTTTGGTACGATTATTGTCCAGTTGGAACACGACGAATTCTTGTGGAACCATATGCCTTGATGATTGATATGATTCTCGGATATTTCGGTAATGTTTTTCGATTCTAATTGTCTAATTTCATCATCTTCTCGTTGGGATTTAGCAATATTTTTTAATTCTTTATTCAATTCAACATTTACTTCAAGTTGACCTATAATCGCCAACGCGTTGACTCGTATAGCGTTTTCTGAAATCGCCGTGTATCGGCGAACAATAGATATCAACAGCGATTCTTGTTCATCCCTATGAAACGTTTGATTCGGGTTCCTACTGAAGAAGTCAGCCATGATATTATCGCTCCCCTTACAGTACGATACTTCGAATGCATACTCTTGTAACAACAGACACCAACGAGATAAACGGGCTGTACGAAATGATGTTTCTCTCAGAAAGGTGAGACTCTTATGATCAGTTATGATCTCGAATGGTCTTTGTACCAAGTAAATCCTGAATTTGTTGATCGAATAAATAATGGCCAATAGTTCCTTCTCCGTTGTCGTATATCGGGTTTCAGCGGAATTCAAACAACGGCTAACTATTGAAATCAATCGATGATTCTGATCATCGTCCACTTGATACAAAATACCAGCTATCCCCCTATCCGAAGCATCAGTTTGGACCTTAAATATCTTGTTTGGTAAGTAATGTGATAATTCGACAGATTTCAAAAAGTTATTTTTCAAGTCTCTAAATGCTATCGAATGATCTTTTGTCCAATGCCATTCAGCATTATTCCCGAGAAGCGAGCGGAATGAATCCACGAAATGAGCGTGAAATATGCTGAAACGGCGGTAATAATTACAAACACCCAAAAATCTCTGGAGTTGCAATTTATTACGAGGCTCTTCAAATTTCAACAGATTGTCGAGCTTTTCTGGATCGGGTACGATTCCTGTTGGCGTCAATATAAACCCCAAGAATGGTATTGACGTTTGACAGAATGCCGCTTTGCTTAGCTTTAGTGTAAAGTTATGCTGCAATAATTTTTTACATAACCGTTCGATGTGTTGCAAATGTTCATCGAAATCTTTGGACGTAATCAAAAGATCATCAACATATGTCGTTATAAATTCATTCATCTCCTCACCCAGGGCTAGACTCAAGGCTCGAATGAACCCGCTTCCTGCTGTTTTTAATCCAAACGGTATTCTACAAAATTGGTATATGGTTGAGCCGTGTAAGAATGCCGTATAGTGACGAGAGTCCTTCGACAACGGTATTTGCCAATAACTACAGGTTAGGTCGAGCTTGGACATTATTTTAATTCCATGAAATTTTTGCATTAGCTCTTCAATACGTGGTGGACCTTCATTATCTCCTTGAATCGCGTCATTCAAAAATCGTGCGTCAAGACAAATTCTAATTTTTCCATCAGATTTGCGAACTATTCTTAGCGGATTGCAGTAGGGGCTCGCCGATCTTTCGATTATACCTGCTTCGAGCATACTTTTTATTTCTTGATTAACCGCTTCACGATACGCTAATGGGACCGGATAGGAATGACGAATGAACGGTTTATTTGTAATAGGTATGATTTTGTGTTCGTAACTCGTAGTGCATCCGGGCCTATCAGAGAATAGTGATCTATACTTTTTTAATAAATTTATTAGTGCGCTAGACTGGTTCGGACTACATGCTATTAGCTTACGCGCGACAGTGTCCAAATGGTCGGAGAAGGCTTGAGAGTCATCAGTATTATTATCAGTAGGCTTTCCACTTTCATAATCGGAAGCAATATCGCAAATATTATACGATTTTTTATCGTCAAATGCATTAACAACGTGTTCATAATCACCGATCACATTATCATTATTAACCATATCCATAATATTAGTTTTATAATTCATCGTTTGAACAACATTATTCTCATCATCAATCGTATGACCAATGTCATTTTCATCATCAGTTGTATCAACGACATTATTTTCATCGTTAATTGCATCGATAATATTCGTGTCGGCATCTTCTTCACGCCTCTCATTCAATAGAGAAATTTCGCTAATGTTTACTACATTTGAATTTCCCAAAATATGGTTATTATCTTTCTTTTTGGCCTCGTTATCTGAGCATCGCGGATTATTACACGATGTCTGTATTGCCAGCATCTTAGACGCCCCCTCTCTTGACGTATCTGTAAATTTGTTTAGCGCATGATTTGCCACGAGAATGTAAATATTCATTGTATTTTGCTCGATGACTGACACAAGTCTCTCCGACGCTTCGGACTCAAATAGCACACACTCACAACCCACCCTAGCTCCATGTAAATATATCGCTTTTTCATCGTAATAAATTCTTGCCTGATTTCTGTGGAGCCAATCGTTACCCAAAATAATATCTGTCGTTAAATATGGAATGACTAGAAAAATAAATGTTAATTTACGATTATCTACAGTTATCTCAATCATTATTTGTCGATTCACAGTTGTCTTCTTTTTGCCTACCGCAACCGTTACCGATACGTTGGATACTGGCATTTCGTGTAAATTAGCAATGCCCGATAATTTCTTATAAAACTCCTCAGACACACACGTTATTTGGCTTCCAGTATCGACTAATGCCTCCACAGTTTCGCGAAACACCGAAACTTTGAGACGCGGAGAGAGTGCTATGGTTGGCAACAATTTATCGGTTTCGCTCGTATTTTCATTCTCTATTCCTTTTTTCAGGTCCTCTACAAAGTCATAAAATCGTTGGCACGATCCGGGACCATTTCGAATCGCACCGTAATTCAGTTTAAATTACGCGAATTATTTGAACCATTCGATGTTCCGCTGGTTGTATTATTTCGTTCCGAATTAAATTGACGATTTCCTATCTCCGGCGGTGGGTATCTAGTATCAGGCAACGCGTGTCTTGTATTGCGATCATTATACGGTTGGTATCGACACTGAGGTCTTCCCGCATACGCTTGGTTGTTTTGATTTTGCGGGCGATAATTCCTTGGAATATAATTGCCTCGAGAGTGATTATAGCTATAGTTAGATGATGCTTGTATAGTATTAATTCTACCCGAAAGACCTGGCTTATTGTGATGATTTGCGTTATCGTTATTTCTCCATTCCATACTTTTGTTGCTTGGTTCCCAATCGCGATTAGTACTATCCAACCGAGCGAGAGATTGAGAGAGAGAATCTGTCCTTGAAAAGTCTAACGTTGCTAATGTGGTTTGTATTTTGAACGGGAGCTGCTGAACAATCTGATAATTTACCTCATACGGCGATAAAGGTGGATCAAAATACTTGGTTTCTTGTAACTGTTTGAAAAAATACGTCTGCAGCGAACTTTCTTTCCATTTAAATTTTCGAGATTGCCACTGGTTTTTCCAACGAACCTGAGCGGGTATCGAATAAAATTCTGCTTTGAAGGCACATTTAAACTCCTCAAACGTCGTCAAATTCGCCTTATTTATATTAAACCACACCTTGACTCTACCCTCCAAAAAACTTTCAATCACCAGCATGTGGTGTTCAATCTTTACGCTTTTGAATTTAAAAAATTGTTCAATGTCTTCTAAGAAAATTAAAGGATTTTTATCCTCGTCGAATTTCGGGGTTTTGATATTGATGTGTAAGTACTGCAAATGACTCACGAGTCCGTTAACCAGTTGATGACCAATTTCATTGGTTGTTTCTCGTTCAGCCGCGTTTTGTTGATCGATTCGTTGTTGATCTTGCAGTTCTTGTAGATTTCGGAGACGTCGTATTTCTGCCGATAATTCATCAATTCGCAATCGTGCCTCTTGTAATCGTTGTCTCTCGTTATCAACACCGTCCCCCGGTGTGTTTTCATCTGAATTCTCCATTATGTTCGGTTTTCTGTTAATATTACAAGTTCTATTAGTTTTCGGAATATTTTTCAACGTGCCGTTTACCGTTCCTCTACTCGCTTTCGCGTGTATCTTGATGGTTACGGGCGACGTATTGTTCGCAGCCACGCGCGATCTCGTAATCCGCGGCAACGTTAATCCTGTGTTGATATTTTTTTTTGCAGACATGAGCGCTCAAAGTCGCGATCGTGCCTCTAGTTGGGCGCCATTTATGTGATATTTTCTTTATTTTATTTAATCGACAATAGTTAATATTGAAACTCTTTCGTTATACCCAAGATCAATTTCCGAATAGAATAATATTGTTATATTAATACAATCGAACATATATATTAAGACATATAATAATTATCTCGGTGTTTGGATATACTTATCTTTGGATATAAGACTGGAGCAGCGAGGTTGAATTGTTGATTCGTGGACTATTACCGTTGATGGTTCGTTACGTTAACAAAATAGACTTGATATTCATTATTGCGTAAGAAATTTAATGCCATGGAATTTAATACAGTTAAGAATCGAATTTAATACAGTTGAGAATCATTTAATACAGTTGAGAATCATCACGAACACGTCTGTTCAAGACGACTTTGGGAATCCTAGTGATGGTCGCCCCGCGATCACACCTTCGCGTACCTCAACGTACATTCCTCAACATTTCGGCAATTGTCGTGTACATTCGTCGGGACCCCCGCTATTACTACTTGTACATGGGCTCCCCACCTCTCTCGCCCTCGCTTGGCGATCGTTCATTTCTTATTATTTCACATTCCATTACACTCTCTTACTCTCTTACTCTTTCACTCTCTCACTCCCTCACTCTCTCACTCTTCCATTCACTCACTGTCTCGCTCTCTCACTCTCTCACTCTATCACTTTCCTACTCTCTAACTCTCTCACTTTCTCACTCTTTCACATTTTAACTCTCTCACTGTCTCACTTTTTCACTCTCTCACTCTTTCGCTGGCTCGCTCTCTCGCTCTTTCGTTCTCTCGCTCTTTCACTCTCTTGCTCTCTTGCTCTCTCGCTCTCTCGCCTTATCGCTCTCTCGCTCTCTCGCTCTTTCGCTCTCTCGCTCTCTTGCTCTCTCGCGCTCTCGCTCTCTTTATCTCTTACTCTCACACTCTCTTACCCTCTTACTCTCTCGCTCTCTCCCTCTCTTGCTTTCTTACTCTTCTGCTCTCTCACTCTCTCACTCTCTTACTCTCTTACTCTCTTACTCCCTTACTCTCTCATTCTCTTACTCTCTCACTCTCTCCCTCTCCCACTTTCTCACTCTCTCACTCTCTCACTCTCTTAACCTCTCACTTTCTCTCTCTCACTCTCACTCCCTCACTCCCTCACTCTCTCACTCTCTCGATCTCTTACTCTCTCACTCTCTCACTCGCTCACTCTCACTCTCTCACTCTTTCACTCTCTCACTCTCTCACTCTCTCACTCTCTCACTCTCTCACTCTCTCACTCTCTCACTCTCTCACTCTCTCACTCTCTCACTCTCTCACTCTCTCACTCTCTCACTCTCCCACTTTCTCACTCTTTTAATTTTTCACTCTCTCACTGTCTCAGTCTTACACTCTCTCACTCTCTCACTCCCTCACTCTCTCATTCTCTTACTCACTCACTCACTCACTCTCTCACTCTATCACTCTCTCACTCCTTTTCTCTTTTATCCTCTCACTCTCTCACTCTCTCACTCTCTCACTCTCTCACTCTCTCACTCTCTCACTCTCTCACTCTCTCACTCTCTCACTCTCTCACTCTCTCACTCTCTCACTCTCTTACTCTGTCGATCTCTCACCCTCTTACTCCCTTACTCCCTTACTCTCTCACTCTCTCACTCTCTCACCCTCTCACTCTCTCACTCTCTCACTCTCTTACTCTCTCACTCTCTCACTCTCTCACTCTCTCACTCTCTCACTCTCTCACTCTCACACTCTCTCACTCTCTCACTCTCTCACTCTCTCACTCTCTCACTCTCTCACTCTCTTACTCTCTCACTCTCTCACTCTCTCACTCTCTCACTCTCTCACTCTCTCACTCTCTCACTCTCTCACTCTCTTACTCTCTCACTCTCTCACTCTCTCACTCTCTCACTCTCTCACTCTCTCACTCTCTCACTCTCTCACTCTCTCACTCTCTCACTCTCTCACTCTCTTACTCTCTCACTCTCTCACTCTCTCACTCTCTCACTCTCTCACTCTCTCACTCTCTCACTCTCTCACTCTCTTAATCTCTCACTCTCTCACTCTCTCACTCTCTCACTCTCTCACTCTCTCACTCTCTCACTCTCTCACTCTCTCACTCTCTCACTCTCTCACTCTCTCACTCTCTCACTCTCTCACTCTCTTACTCTCTCACTCTCTCACTCTCTCACTCTCTTACTCTCTCACTCTCTCACTCTCTCACTCTCTCACTCTCTCACTCTCTCACTCTCTCACTCTCTCACTCTCTCACTCTCTCACTCTCTCACTCTCTCACTCTCTCACTCTCTCACTCTCTCACTCTCTCACTCTCTCACTCTCTCACTCTCTCACTCTCTCACTCTCTCACTTTCTCACTCTCTCACTCTCTCACTCCCTCACTCTCTCACTCTCTCACTCTCTCACTCTCTCACTCTCTCACTCTCTCACTCTCTCACTCTCTCACTCTCTCACTCTCTCACTCTCTCACTCTCTCACTCTCTCACTCTCTCACTCTCTCACTCTCTCACTCTCTCACTCTCTCACTCTCTCACTCTCTCACTCTCTCACTCTCTCACTCTCTCACTCTCTCACTCTCTCACTCTCTCACTCTCTCACTCTCTTACTCTCTCACTCTCTCACTCTCTCACTCTCTCACTCTCTCACTCTCTCACTCTCTCACTCTCTCACTCTCTCACTCTCTCACTCTCTCACTCTCTCACTCTCTCACTCTCTCACTCTCTCACTCTCTCACTCTCTCACTCTCTCACTCTCTCACTCTCTTACTCTCTCACTCTCTTACTCTCTCACTCTCTCACTCTCTCACTCTCTCACTCTCTCACTCTCTCACTCTCTAACTCTCTCACTCTCTTACTCTCTCACTCTCTCACTCTTTCACTCTCTCACTCTCTCACTCTCTCACTCTCTCACTCTCGAACTCTCTCACTCTCTCACTCTCTCACTCTCTCACTCTCTCACTCTCTCGCTCTCTCACTCTCTTACTCTTTCACTCTCTCACTCTCTCACTCTCTCACTCTTTTACTCTCTTACTTGCCCACTCTCTTACTCTCGCACTCTCTTACTCTCGCATTCTTTCACATTTTTGAATTCTTACTTTCTCACATTCTCACATTCTCACATTCCCACATTTTCACCTTCTCACATTCTCATATTGTCACACTTAAATTTTCACATTCTCACATTCTCACATTCACACTGTCAGACTCGCTCACCCTCTCACTCTCTCACTTCCCCACTCTTTCACTCTTCCACTCTTCCACTCTCTCAGTATCTCACTTTCTTACTCTCTTACTCTCTAACTCACTAACTCTCTGATTTTCTCACTCTCTTGCTTTCTCGCTGTCTCGCTGCCTTGCTCTCTCGCGCTCTCGCGCTCTTGCTCTCTGAATCTCTCACTCTCTCGCTATTTCACTCTCTCACTCTCTTACTTTCTTACTCTCGCACTTTCTCACTCTCTTCCTCTCTCACGCTCTCACTGTCCCACTCTCTCACTCTTACTCTCTCTTTCTCTCTCTCTCTCTCTCTCTCTCTCTTTCTCTCTCTCACTTTCTCACCTTCTCACTCTCTTACTCTTTCACTCTCTCACTCCCTCACTCTCTCACTCTTTCACTCACTCACTCTCTTGCTCTCTCACTCTCTCACGTTCCTACTTTCTAACTCTCTCACTTTCTCACTCTTTTACATTTTAACTTTCTCAGTCTCTCACTTTTTCACTCTCTCACTTTTTCGCTGTCTCGCTCTCTCACTCTCTCGCTCTTCCGCTCTTTCGCTCTCTTGCGCTTTCGCTCTCTCGCTTTGATGCTCTCTCGCTCTCTCGCTCTCTCGCTCTCTCGCTCTTTCGCTCTCTCGCGCTCTCGCTCTCTTGATCTCTTACTCTTACACTCCTTTACTCTCTCACTCTCTTACTCTCTCGCTCTCTCCCCCTCTCGCTCTCACTCTCTTACTCGCTTACTCTTTCACTCCCTTACTCTCTCACTCTCTCACTTCCTTACTCTCTTATTCTCTTACTCTCTTACTCTCTCACTCTCTCACTCTCTCACTCTCTCACTCTCTCACTCTCTCACTCTCTCACTCTCTCACTCTCTCACTCTCTCACTCTCTCACTCTCCCACCTTCTCACTCTCTCACTCTCTTACTCTCTTACTCTCTCACTCCCTTACTCTCTTACTCTCTCACTCCCTTACTCTCTCATTCCCTTACTCTCTCACTCTCTCACTCTCTCACTCTCCCACTTTCTCACTCTCTTACTCTCTCACTCTCTCAATCTCTCACTTTCTGTCTCTCCCTCTCACTCCCTCACTTTCTCACTCACTCACTTTCTCGATCTCTCACTTTCTCATTCCATTACTCTCTCACTTATTCACTCTCTCACTCTTTCACTCTCTCACTCTCTCACTCTCTCACTCTCTCACTCTCTCACTCTCTTACTCTCTCACTCCCTCACTCCCTCACTTTCTCACTTTCTCACTCTTTTACTCTTTCTCTTACTCTCTCACTCTCTCACGCTCTCACTCTCTCACTCTCTTACTCTCTCACTCTCTTACTCTTTCACTCTCTCACTCTCTCACTCTCTTACTCTCTCACTCTCTCACTCTCTTACTCTCCCACTCTCTTAATCCTTAAATCTTTCACTCTCTCACTCTCTCAGTCTTACACTATCTCACTCTCTCACTCCTTCACTATCTCACTCTCTCACTCACTCACTCTCTCACTCTTTCACTTTCCCACTCTTCCGTCCTCTCAGTATCTGTCTATCTCACTCTCTCACTCTCTAACTCACTAACTCTCTGATTTTCTCACTCTATTGCTTTCTCGCTCTCTCGCTGCCTTGCTCGCTTGCGCTCTTGCTCTCTCGAAGTCTTACTCTCTCGCTATTTCACTCTCTCACTCTCTTACTTTCTTACTCACGCACTCTCTCACTCTATCACTCTCTCAATGTCCCACTCTCTTACTCTCACTCTCTCTCTCTCTCTCTCTCTCTCAGTTTTGTAATGATTTGAAGTATTTGCCGATCCCACCTTGGAGCCAATCTGCGCAATATCGCCTAAATATGGCGATCATGAGTTGATGGGTGGGGGATTTTTATTTGGGGCCTCCGGGTCATGGAATTCGGGACGAGCTTGAGTTTGGTGAGTCGCTTCCCGGCACCAAATGGCACAGTACTAGTCAGGCATAAGGGGAACCCCATATCCATATAAAGATCTACATAATTAGCATTCATACATTATCCTGAAGATATCGTGTGCCTTTACGTAGTGCAGGAAAAGTTAAGTAGCCCATTTGTAACGTTATAATTATGCTGGAAGCGTTATTTCATTGAATATTATATCTATATTGAACTTGTGCGTGCGTGTGTGTATCTGATCTGGTATTGTACCGTATTTCTATTCTGTTGTATAACGAATTCCTCTGGTATGAACATTATGATTTATATTCGATTTTCGACAGTCACACGTATTATAGTGACCGTGTTACTTTTTGCATACATTCGTCATTGCATAAAAGTCTAACCCAAAATCTATATTAACATGCAAACTTATACGTGTTAATCCGTTTTGTCTTTATTGGTCATACACGGAATGATTATTGAAAGAAAGCAAGGAACCAACCTTTCTTTTCGATAAATAAAATCCGAAATAAATAAAAAAAAAAAAAAAAAAAAAAACAGAGAAATATTACAATTTGGCGCCCAACTTGTTGGCACGATATCTCGTAGCCGGCACTCATGAAAAACAACGTAAACACGCAGTCGTCACGTCTCACACGATCAAAATCCGAGAATAAAGTTAATCCGGCCGTTTTATTGCCCGGATTATCGAGTCGGGCAAGACGGCTATCGAGCACACAGACATCGATATCACACGGCTCACGTACGAAACATATTTCTAACACAATTTCGAATATTCACAGAAAGAGAAATAACGCAAAAGCAATGGCAAATGGAAGCGACGATATACGTGACGAAATTCAGGCTGAATGGCAGCGTCTACGCGAGGAACAAGCGCGCATAGATGAACAGCGGGCAGAATTGGAAAAAGTCAGAGCTGAAAACGCTGCTCTTCGTGAAACCTATGCAGCAAATAGTCAACGACCACGACAAGGAACGATCCCACACGATAATATGCCGCAAGAAAACAACAACGCGCCGAACAACCAATTGATGGATGGACTTGTAAGTCATTTGCGAAATTTACACATTAATATAAATATTCCCAAATTTTGCGAAGAAAATAATCCACGCGAATATTTAGAAGATCTCGAACGCTATTTTAAGCTAAAAAACGTGAGTGATGGGCATCAACTGGTCGTAACAGAAAATATAATCGAGGGAAGAGTTAAAATTTGGTACAATGTAGTGAAAAACACTATTGCGACTTTCGATGATTTCAAGCAGTCTTTCACTAAAGAATTCTATTCCATCCCTGTGCAAGTGCGATTCAAAAATCAATGGTCAAACCGACGATATCGTGCTAACGAAGGATCCATGCACTCGTATTTTTATAAGCAAATAAAAGATGCTAGACATTTTGAACCCGCGATGTCTCCATACGAGGTAAACTATTCGATAATTCAACAGTTCCCATCGCGAGTAGGAGGGAGTTTAGCAACGGTAAACTACTCTGATACGAATTTGGTAGCTCAAGCCATCGCACAGCTCGACATCGCTCAGGAACGATTCAATCAAAATAAGGAATCGAAAAATAATTACCCGTCACACAATGGTAGAGTTAACAGCTTACAGTTCTCAAAGCCAAACCATTCAAATCATTATTATCGTGGACAAAATTTCCGTTCGAATAATCATAGGGCAATGCCAACGGAATCGGCATATGGGGGATACTCAAGGTTTGTCGCAAATAACACGAATTCTATATACTCGGGTTATAATTTCCCACAGCCGAATAATCTTCCAGATTTTAGAATTCCACCGCCTAACTTTCAAAACAATCCAATTCAGAACCACCAAGGAAATAATCCGGTGTTATCAAATAATTCCGAAAACAATAGCAACTCGTTAAACTAATTGCGGGCACGATGAAGTGTGGTCCCGCATCGTGCCATAGAACTTTTGATTTTGTTGAGGACTTGTACGAAGAAATCGAAGGCAAAAGCTCACAACCAACAACAATTCGATCATTTATTAAGCCGAGCCCGCATGTCAAGCTTTCACTGGGACAGAATACAATAAGGGTGATGATCGACACGGGTAGTATGGTAACATGTATTTCGGAGGATACGTATTTCGAATTAAAACGTTACTATGAATTGAGCGAGCTACCCGTCACAAACATAAACGTGTCGACCGCTATTAGTAAAAAAAGGACAAATATTAAGCGACAGGTTTCTTTCGAGGCCAGAATAGGAAATTGCATTTTTAGACAGATATTTTTAGTGGTTCCGCATTTAACATCCGCATGTATCCTCGGAAACGACTGGTTACACCACAATAGGGGGATAATAAATTATGAAAACAAAACTATATGCATTCAGGGCCAACTGCTCGATCCCGATCTAGTGACGTTTGATCGGGATTTTTCGGAGAGATTGAAAATAACTCAGACGAAAGAAAATCCACAGATTAGGACTATTAGTATACTCAAATCTAATCAAAATAATTTTCACCTCGATACAATAAATGATTTTGATAATCAATATGAAAATGACAGTGAAGAGACCTCTCACTGTATTGAACAATCGTTTAACACAAATAATATAAATAAGTGTGCTGATGTAATGACTCAGAATGCGATCGTAGCATTCAACGATAATCGTGAACTTGTGAAAAATTATAGAAAGTGTATTAACACGATCGAAAAAATTCATGAAATAAATGAAGAAAAATTAATAAATATGAAGGCTGTAACAGAGCCTATTAAACCTATTTATACGACGCGAGAAGAGCTACAGCGTGTCACTCTTTCCGTCGATGTCGTTAATAATGATGAGATAAATATTGTAGCTAATCAATTAAATGTTGTTGAAGGATCCAGCGATTATCGCTGCTCTTCTATTGAATCGTTTTGTGATGGTGAAGGTGAAATTGATTATGAGTTTTTGCAATCGGAAAATAATAGTAGTTGTAGTGAAAATCACGTCCTTTTTGAGCCTGTGGACGATTTCTCCGAGGAATTCCGAGCTCTCGCGCGTAAGCTAACGGACGTGGATCGGGGGCGAGCGGAGGCAATTTTAAATATCATTCTCAAACATAAAAAAGTATTTTCGAATAAACCAGGACTGACATCGGTATATGAACACGAAATCAATTTAATTCAATCGAAACCAATATCGAATCGCTCTTATCCGGTGGCCATTCACCTAAGAGACTCTGTTCGGAAAGAATTAAAGACAATGTGCGAAGCTAATATTATAGAACGAGGAAGCGGGCCATATTGCAATCCGTTACGAATCGTTCAAAAGAAGGACGGACGGGTAAGAATATGTCTAGATGCACGGTATCTTAATGCAATAATTCAGTCGGATCATGAGTCTTCACCTATTATTAGAGAAATTATGCAAAAACACCACGGAAAAACCCACATGACAACCCTCGATTTAACACATGGGTACTGGCAAGTGCCATTGAAGGTCGAATCTCGAAAATATACGGCATTTATGTTCGACGGCAACATCTATCAGTTCAAAGTTATTCCTTTCGGCTTAAAAACATCGGGTAGCGGATTTATAAGAGCACTAAGTCTCGCGCTAAAAAACGATTTTTCCGATTTTCTAGATTATTACGTCGACGACATGCTTATAACATCGAACAATTTTGCGGAACACATGGAGCACTTAGATCGAATTTTTCAAAGGCTAGAAGAATGCAATTTCACGTTGCGTTTAGGGAAATGCAATTTTTGTCAAGAATCGGTAAATTTCTTGGGATTTGTTTTGACACCTCGAGGGATTGTTCCCGATCCACATAAACTGGACACCATCATAAATTTTGAAGAGCCTCGAAATAAGCAACAATTACAGAGATTTTTGGGTGTCTGTAACTATTACCAACAGTTCAGTTATCAACATGCGGCATATGTAGAACCATTGCGATCGTTGCTAAAAGATAATTCGAGGTGGGAATGGACAATGACTCACGCACAAGCATATAAGGAATTAAAAGAAAATTTTCGGCGAGCGGTAGAACTAGCACATTATCGTGTAGATCAAGCTTTTTATTTGCAAACGGATGCGTCAGATAAAGGTATCAGCGGAATCCTGTTTCAAATAGATGAAAACGATGATCACAAAATAATCAGTCTAGTAAGCAGAGGATTAGGACCCGCAGAAATCAATTATACAACGACAGAAAAAGAGCTGCTAGCCATTGTTTACTCCATGATCAAGTTTCGTGTATATTTGCAGGGACGCTCTTTCATTGTAGTTACCGACCATCAAGGTTTAACGTTCCTTAATAGGACACCGTATCACACAGCCCGACTAGCTAGATGGATTTTAATGATACAAGAATTTTCCTTCGCGGTAAAATATTGCAAAGGGCGCGATAACATCGTCGCAGATTTTTTTAGCCGAAACCCTACACAAAAATTTGAAGAAGAGAACCTCGAGCAGTTAATCATATCCAATCTTTTTCTTTGCGATGTCGACGACGCGAAGAACGTTACGATTGATGCGTTGATTATGATTACACAGCTCGAGCTATCTCCCGCATACAAAAAAGAATTGAAAAGACTTGCTGAGCTACAGGAAAACGATGAATTTCTACGTCAAATGCGAATTAGTAATACCGCCGAAAACATACAAAACTACAAAGGAATATATTTTCATAAACAATCTAATTCGGTAGAATGGCGAATTATAGTGCCCCTTCTTTTGAGAAATTCCATAGTGCAGCTAGAACATGATAGGATTGGTCACGCCGGAGTGTACAAAACCATATGCCAAATTAAAAGATTTTTCTTCTGGAAAGGCATGAATAAAGACGTAAAACAATATGTTATTGGTTGCGATGTATGTCAACGAGTGAAACACTTACAAAGATCGATGGAGGGTGAATATTGTCAGGTTGTTTCAAACGCCCCCGGAGATCTCGTGACGGTGGACTTTTATGGCCCTCTGCCCAGATCTACCGGAGGTGTTCAATACATATTCGTTGTTATCGATGCTTTCTCTAAACTTGTTAAATTATACGCAGTAAAGAAAGCTACAGCTCAGGTCGTCGTCAGAAAAATTTTAGGAGATTATTGCACAAAAATCGGAAAACCACGAAGAATTTTGTCTGACAACGGATCACAATTCACAGCAAAAATTTGGAAAAAGGAATTAAATAACAATAACATAAAAATATGCTTCTCGTCCATTCGTCACCCTCAATCGAATCCCACCGAAAGAGTGATGCGAGGGCTTGGGAAATTATTTCGTGTCTTCTGCTCGGAACAACATACGAAATGGGCTATGTATTTATCTCGAATGGAGATTTTGTTAAACAATACGACTCATTGCAGTACCGGTGTTGTCCCGATTGAACTTCACTTTGGTCCTAGACCCGGGGATGGGATACGAAAATTATTTGACTTTCCAGCATCTCCTGACGCGCCGCATAATCTAAAAATTATTTTGGCCAAAGACAGACTGCTTAAAAACTTCGAAAGTCGCAAGAAACATCAAAAGAAAATATCCAAGGTTACCCTCGAAATAAATGATCTAGTCCTGCTAAAAGTTCCACATATTTCCAGCAATATAGATAGAGTTACGCATAAATTTTTCCACTTATTTGAAGGACCATATAAAATTGTTGCGACCAAAGGTCCCAACGCATACGTTCTGGCGGAAATAGGCGATGACAAGAAAATAAAGGGAATATATAATCGTGTGAATTTAAGGAAGTATTACGTGTCCATCGATCAATAGGTCTCGGAGTTGTCCTCGCTCCGACGTTATTTTTCTCCTCTGGATAAGCCAATCCAGTGGATAGTAGATATTTAACATTTAATAAATTAACCGGCCTGAATAATAATGTAAAATGTTAATGTAAGTTTTGACAAAAGGATGCATTCCTTGTAAATCATTGTAATTAAAATATGGTAGGGCGAGACCCTTAGTGGGGTGGAGCCACTGAATGTGTGTAGTATGGAGAGTGAGAGAGAAGCGAGAAATTAATCAAATGACCAAAAGAGAATATTTTGCATCCCCTAATCTCGTGGCTACAAAACATTGGGGGATAATGTAATTATTTGAAGTATTTGCCGATCCCACCTTGGAGCCAATCTGCGCAATATCGCCTAAATATGGCGATAATGAGTTGATGGGTGGGGGATTTTTATTTGGGGCCTCCGGGTCATGGAATTCGGGACGAGCTTGAGTTTGGTGAGTCGCTTCCCGGCACCAAATGGCACAGTACTAGTCAGGCATAAGGGGAACCCCATATCCATATAAAGATCTACATAATTAGCATTCATACATTATCCTGAAGATATCGTGTGCCTTTACGTAGTGCAGGAAAAGTTAAGTAGCCCATTTGTAACGTTATAATTATGCTGGAAGCGTTATTTCATTGAATATTATATCTATATTGAACTTGTGCGTGCGTGTGTGTATCTGATCTGGTATTGTACCGTATTTCTATTCTGTTGTATAACGAATTCCTCTGGTATGAACATTATGATTTATATTCGATTTTCGACAGTCACACGTATTATAGTGACCGTGTTACTTTTTGCATACATTCGTCATTGCATAAAAGTCTAACCCAAAATCTATATTAACATGCAAACTTATACGTGTTAATCCGTTTTGTCTTTATTGGTCATACACGGAATGATTATTGAAAGAAAGCAAGGAACCAACCTTTCTTTTCGATAAATAAAATCCGAAATAAATAAAAAAAAAAAAAAAAAAAAAACAGAGAAATATTACAGTTTCTCACACTCTCACTTTCTCACTCTGTTACTCTTTCACTCCCTCACTCCCTCACTCTCTCACTCTTCCACTCACTCACTCTCCCGCTCTTTCACTCCCTCACTTTCCTACTCTCTAACTCTCTCACTTTCTCACTCTTTCACATTTTGACTCTCTCACTCTTACTTTTTCACTCTCTCACTCTTTCGCTGTCTCGCTCTCTCGGTCTCTCGCTCTCTCGCTCTTTCGCTCTCTCGCTCTCTTGCTCTCTCGCTCTCTCGCGCTCTCGCTCTCTTCATTTCTCACTCTCACACTCTCTTACTCTCTCACTCTCTAACTCTCTCGCTCCTCTCCTTCTCTCGCTCTCTCGCTCTTTTACTCTCTCACTCTCTCACTCTCTTACTCTCTTACTCTCTTACTCTCTTACTCCCTTACTCTCTGACTCTCTCACTTTCTCACTTTCTGTCTCTCACTCTCACTCCCTCACTCTCTCACTCACTTACTCTCACGATCTCTTACTCTCTCATTTCATCACTCTCTCACTATCTCACTCTTTCACTCTCTCACTCTTTCACTCTCTCACTCTCTCACTCTCTCACTCCTGTTTTCTTTTACTCTGTCACTCTTTAACTCTCTCACTCTTTCACTCTCTCACTCGCTCACTCCCTCACTCTCACTCTATCTCTCTCCCTCTCTCTCTCTCAGTTTCTTACTCTCTCACTTTCTCACTCTCTTACTCTTTCACTCTCTCACTCCCTCACTCTCTCACTCACTTACTCTCACGATCTCTTACTCTCTCATTCCATCACTCTCTTACTCTCTCACTCTTTCACTCTCTCACTCTTCCACTCTCTCACTCTCTCACTCTCTCACTCCAGTTTTCTTTTACTCTGTCACTCTTTAACTCTCTCACTCTTTCACTCTCTCACTCGCTTACTCCCTCACTCTCACTCTCCCTCTCTCTCTCACTCTCAGTTTCTCACTCTCTCACTTCCTCACTCTCTTACTCTTTCACTTTCTCACTCCCTCACTTTCTCACTCTTTCACTCACTCACTCTCTCGCTCTCTCACTCTCTCACGTTCCTACTCTCTAACTTTCTCACTTTCTCACTCTTTCACATTTTAACTCTCCCACTCTCTACCTTTTTCACTCTCTCACTCTTTCGCTGTCTCGCTCTCTCGCTCACTCGCTCTCTCGCTCTCTCGCTCCCTCGCTTTCTTGCTCTTTCGCTCTCTCGCTGTCTCGCTCTCTCGCGCTCTCGCTCTCTTGATCTCTCACTCTCACACTCTCTTACTCTTTCACTCTCTCACTCTCTCGCGCTCTCCTTCTCTCGCTCTCTCGATCTTTTACTCTCTCACTCCCTCACTCTCTCACTCTCTCACTCTCTCACTCTCTCACTCTCTCACTCTCTTACTCTCTTACTCTCTCACTCCCTTACTCTCTTACTCTCTCACTCTCTCACTCTCTCACTCTCTCACTCTCTCACTCTCTCACTCTCTCACTCTCTCACTCTCTCACTCTCTCACTCTCTCACTCTCTCACTCTCTCACTCTCTCACTCTCTCACTCTCTCACTCTCTCACTCTCTCACTCTCTCACTCTCTCACTCTCTCACTCTCTCACTCTCTCACTCTCTCACTCTCTCACTCTCTCACTCTCTCACTCTCTCACTCTCGCACTTTCTCACTCTCTCACTGTCTCGCACTCTCACTCTTTCATTCTCTTACTCTCTAACTCTTTCACTCTCTCACTTTCTCACTCTCTCACTCTCTCACTCTCTCACTCTCTCACTCTCTCGCTCTCTTACTCTCTCACTCTCTCACTCTCTCACTCTCTCACTCTCTCACTCTCTCACTCTCTCACTCTCTCACTCTCTCACTCTCTCACTCTCTCACTCTCTCACTCTCTCACTCTCTCACTCTCTCACTCTCTCACTCTCTCACTCTCTCACTCTCTCACTCTCTCACTCTCTCACTCTCTCACTCTCTCACTCTCTCACTCTCTCACTCTCTCACTCTCTCACTCTTACTCTCTCACTGTCTTACTCTCTCACTCTCTCAGTCTCTCACTCTCTCACTCGCTTACTCTCTTACTCTCTCACTCTCTCACTCTCTCACTCTCTCACTCTCTCACTCTCTCACTCTCTCCCTCTCTCACTCTCTCACTCTCTCACTCTCTCACTCTCCCACTCTCTCACTCTTCAAATCCCTCACTCTCTCACTCTCTCAGTCTTACACTCTCTCACTCTCTCACTCTCTTTCTCTCTTACTCTCTCACTCTTTCACTCTCTCACTCTCTCGCTCTCTCACTCTCTCACTCTCCCACTAATTCAAGAAATAGTCCGAGAAGAGATGGGAAGCGTGAAGCAAGAAATAGAAGAGCTCAGAAGGATGCTACTAGGAGGAGACATGAGCGCAGCAAAAGGGTCGAAGGGCACCTTTAGTGGAGCAGTGAAAGAAAGAAAAAAGGAGAAAATCATAATTATTGAGCCCAAAGTGCAGCAGGAGAGTGAAGTGACAAAAAAGACGATAAAAGAGAGAGTGGATATTAAGACTATGGGAGTAGGCGTATCAAAGCTGAAAAAAGGCAGTAAGGGCACTGTGATTTTAGGATGTGACACAGGTGAAGAGCTAGAGTCACTCAGGGCAACAGTGCAAGACAAAATGGGCGAGGATTTCAAAGTTACGGAGCAAACACATTCGAAACCGAAGCTGAAGATCATAAATATAGAAGAGGAGGAATTCAACTCACCAGATGAGGAATTGGCCAATACAATATTGGCACAGAATGGTTTGGAGGACACCGAAGGAAGAGAAATAAAAATTGTAAAAAGGATAACGAAAGCACGAGAAACAGGACGAGAAAAGGGACGAGATAACAGAGAAAGAAATGAAGGCACAGTGATTGTAGAAGTGGATGATCTGACTCATGCGCAAATGCTGGACAAAGGTAAACTTAGCATAGGCTGGAAGAAATGCCCGGTTTTCAATCACGTCAACGTAAGACGATGTTTTAAATGCTGGGGATTTTACCACATAGCTAAAAACTGTACGAGAGAAGAAACATGCTACAAGTGTGCAGGAAAACACAACGCAAGAGAATGTATTGTGCAAGCGAAAAAATGTGTTAATTGTGCGTTTAAAAACCAAACGTTCAATTTGAAGTTGAATACCGCGCACAGCGCTTTGGATCGGGAATGCCCAACACTCAAAAGAGTGTTGCAAGAGGAGAAGAGAAGAGTAGGATGGGTAGAATAGCAACCAAAGGCGGAAGAAGTCATATGGTACACAAATGCTCAAAGTTTGCTAGCGCATAAGGATGAGATACGGCACGAGGTAGCAGACAGAATAAAACCTGCAATTATCGCGTTTTCTGAAACACGAGTGACTGCAGAAATTGGAGACGAGGAAGTAGGGATACCGAACTACAGTGTGATCAGATGCGATGCGGAGAACAGAAACACAGGAGGAGTTGTACTATATATCAGAGACGATATTAAGTATGAGTTGGTATTGGTGAGCAAAAAGGAATCGAACTGCTGGTGTGTGGCTATAGAAATATGTGATAAGATGTACAAAGGAACTTTAATGGTTGTGTATCACTCACCAAGTGCATCGGATGCGGAATTTATAAGACATTTAGAGGATCTGGCGGAAGAAATATCAGTGAAAGGTGAATGTATAATAATAGGAGATTTCAACATAGATGTAGCGGTCGAGACGTATTACAGAAAAAGACTATTGACAGGAATGTCAAGCCTAGGGATGAAACAGTATGTAAATGAACCGACGAGGATAACACAAAATAGCCGAACGATTATAGATCTATTATTTGCGAATACGGAAGTCCAATCACAGGTAGAGATAGAACCAAAGATAACTGACCATGCATGGATAAAAGTGAGACTAGGGACGACCAAAAAAGAAAATAGGTATAGAGAATTTACAGCCAGAAATTATTGGAATATTGATGAGTCTGAATTTAAGAAAATACTAGTAAATACAGTGAAACCACGACATGAACTAGGAGTAAATCAAAGAGCAGAGTTACTCGTTGATAATATAGTATTAGCACTGGATAAGTTAGCACCAAAAAAGTCGCACAAGATCCCGAGTGTATGGGACGGTAAAAAATGGTTTTCAGATGATGTGAGAATGGCCGCGGGGAAAGGAGACGAGGCATATAGAAAAGCGGTGTTCGATGGAACGGAGATGAACTGGCAGGAATTTAAGACGAAAAGGAATGCAGTAGTGAAAATGATAAAAGAAAGAAAGAGAGATTCCTACGAAAATATGATAGATTGTAATAAGAACGACGCAGTAAAAATGTGGAAAACCTTGAAGGAAGTAATCAGGGGTGAATCGAAAGGCGCGCGAGTTATAGAAAATATAGATTTTAAAATACTAGGGGATCTAACAGGAAATAATATGGCTGATAAGTTCAATATGTATTATGTCCAGAGTATTAGTAACATCGTAGAATCAATAAAAAGTGATATGGACGCAAGCCCAAGGAGGAGAAGGATATTAGTAAGTGGTGTGGTGGATAATGAGAGATGTATGTCAGCGTTTGAAAATGTAGAATTAGAAGAGTTGGAAAAGGTAGTGAAGGAACTCCCGAAAAAAAAGGGAACGGAAGAGGGAATATCGAGCGACGTACTGAAAATGGCGATGAGTGCTATAAAAGGAGAATTTGCTGATGTAATCAACGGATGCCTGAGGGAGGGGTACTGCCCCGAGAGCTGGAAAATTTCGACTATCATACCGATTCCGAAAGTAGATAAAGCGAAAAAGGCTAGTGAGTTCAGGCCAATTAACATGTTGCCGTTATATGAGAAAGTGCTCGAATTAGTAGTGAAAAAACAAATTGAAGGATATTTGGAAACAAATAATATTATAACAGAACATCAGTCGGGTTTTAGAAAACAATACTCGTGCGAAACCGCGATTCAAACGGTTATAGACGAATGGAAAGTTAACATCAGCGAAGGACTCATAGTCGGAGTAATATTTATGGATCTAAAACGAGCCTTCGAGACCGTTGATCGAGAGATATTATTGGAGAAATTGTACCAGTATGGCATGAGGGCGACAGTATTGCGATGGATGCGATCGTATTTGAGTAATCGAAAGCAGCAAGTACGTTTCAATAATATGTATTCAAAAATTATTGCAACGGAATATGGAGTACCGCAGGGGTCTGTACTTGGACCACTTCTGTTTCTCATATATATGAATGATATAGTCGATGTATGTTCAGGAGTGTGTGACATAAAAATGTTTGCTGACGATACCCTTATATATGTGACTGCAAGAAGTAGTGTAGAATTGGAGAGAAAAATGAATGTGGCATTGAATATCGTGGAGGAGTGGATGAACAGAAATAAGTTGAAAATGAATGCGGGAAAAACTAAATTTATGAGTGTTAGAAGTGTAAGGAAAGAACTAAGGGGAAATATTACGTTGAAAAGTCTAGATGGCACGGAACTAGAGCAAGTAGAAATGATGAAATACTTGGGTGTAATTATTGATGATAAGCTTAGGTTCAAAGACCATGCGGAGTACATGCTGAAAAAGATAGGTAAGAAAACAAGTTTTCTGAATAGAATAGGGCAACATGTATCCGCATATACCAGATGTGTGATATACAAAACGATAATAGCACCTCACTTCGAGTACTGTTCTACGCTGTTAATTGGAATGGGCGAAACGGAGTTGAATAAACGGCAGATAGCGCAAAACAGAGCGATGCGCGTCATATTACAGTGCAGCCGGTACACGAGAGTCCAAGACATGCTCCAAGCGGTACAGTTTATGTCAGTGAGACAGAGACTTCAATTTAATATTTGTATTTTTGTTTTTAAAGTAGTGAACGACTTATTGCCAAAGGATTTAAAAAAGAAAATGCAAGTCGTAGGAACGAAAGGAGGGAGAGTAACACGACAAGCGGGGGATATTGCAATACAGTTCCGAAAGACGAGGAACGCACAAAAGAGTATGTTCTACGAAGGCGTCAAAATGTATAATGCGTTGCCAGCAGAAGTGAAGGCTTGTGACAGACTCGTCCAGTTCAAGCGTATGCTAAAAGAATTTATTATATCAACTGTTGGGTAGTATGTAAGAATTGATGTAAACGTAAATGGTAAGAAATTATGTATCACTATGTATACTAAATAGCTGAGGAAGCTAATAAATATCAATCAATCAATCAATCACTCTCTCACTCTCTCACTCTCTCACTCTCTCACTCTCGCTCTCTCACTCTCTCTCTCTCTCACTCTCTCACTCTCTCACTCTCTCACTCTCTCACTCTCTCACTCTCTCACTCTCTCACTCTCTCACTCTCTCACTCTCTCACTCTCTCACTCTCTCACTCTCTCACTCTCACACTCTCTCACTCTCTTACTCTCTCACTCTCTCACTCTCTTATTCTCTCACTCTCTAACTCGCTCACTCTCTCTTTCTTTCACTCTCTCACTCTCTTACTCTCTCACCCTCTTACTTTCTTACTCTCTCACTCTCTCACTTCCTCACTTCCTCACTTTTTCACTCTTTCTCTCACTCTCTCACTCTATCACTCTGTCACTTTCTCACTCTCGCACATTCTCACATTCTCACATTTTTACATGCTCGCATTCTCACATTCTCACATTTTTACATGCTCACATTCTCACATTCTAGATTTTCACACGCTCACCCTCTCACGCTCTCACTCTCTCACTCTTTTACTCTCTTACTTGCCCACTCTCTTACTCTCGCACTCTCTTACTCTCGCATTCTTTCACATTTTTGAATTCTTACTTTCTCACATTCTCACATTCTCACATTTCCACATTTTCACATTCTCACGATCTCAAATTTTCACACTTAAATTTTCACATTCTCACATTCTCACATTCACACTGTCAGACTCGCTCACCCTCTCACTCTCTCACTTCCCCACTCTTTCACTCTTCCACTCTTCCACTCTCTCAGTATCTCACTTTCTCACTCTCTTACTCTCTAACTCACTAACTCTCTGATTTTCTCACTCTCTTGCTTTCTCGCTCTCTCGCTGCCTTGCTCTCTCGCGCTCTCGCGCTCTTGCTCTCTGAATCTCTCACTCTCTCGCTATTTCACTCTCTCACTCTCTTACTTTCTTACTCTCGCACTTTCTCACTCTCTTACTCTCTCACGCTCTCACTGTCCCACTCTCTCACTCTTACTCTCTCTTTCTCTCTCTCTCTCTCTCTCTCTCTCTCTCTCTCTCTCTCTCTCTCTCTCGCTCTCTCACTTTCTCACTTTCTCACTCTTCTACTCTTTCACTCTCTCACTCCCTCACTCTCTCACTCTTTCACTCACTCACTCTCTTGCTCTCTCACTCTCTCACGTTCCTACTTTCTAACTCTCTCACTTTCTCACTCTTTTACATTTTAACTTTCTCAGTCTCTCACTTTTTTACTTTCTCACTTTTTCGCTGTCTCGCTCTCTCACTCTCTCGCTCTTTCGCTCTTTCGCTCTCTTGCGCTTTCACTCTCTCGCTTTGATGCTCTCTCGCTCTCTCGCTCTCTCGCTCTCTCGCTCTTTCGCTCTCTCGCGCTCTCGCTCTCTTGATCTCTTACTCTTACACTCCTTTACTCTCTCACTCTCTTACTCTCTCGCTCTCTCCCTCTCTCGCTCTCACTCTCTTACTCGCTTACTCTCTCACTCCCTTACTCTCTCACTCTCTCACTCCCTTACTCTCTTATTCTCTTACTCTCTTACTCTCTCACTCTCTCACTCTCTCACTCTCCCACTTTCTCACTCTCTCACTCTCTTACTCTCTTACTCTCTCACTCCCTTACTCTCTTACTCTCTCACTCCCTTACTTTCTCATTCCCTTACTCTCTCACTCTCTCACTCTCTCACTCTCCCACTTTCTCACTCTCTCACTCTCTCACTCTCTCAATCTCTCACTTTCTGTCTCTCACTCTCACTCCCTCACTTTCTCACTCACTCACTTTCTCGATCTCTCACTTTCTCATTCCATTACTCTCTCACTTTTTCACTCTCTCACTCTTTCACTCTCTTACTCTCTCACTCCCTCACTCCCTCACTTTCTCACTTTCTCACTTTCTCACTCTTTCACTCTTTCTCTTACTCTCTCACTCTCTCACGCTCTCACTCTCTCACTCTCTTACTCTCTCACTCTCTTACTCTTTCACTCTCTCACTCTCTCACTCTCTCACTCTCTCACTCTCTTACTCTCTCACTCTCTCACTCTCCCACTCTCTTAATCCTTAAATCTTTCACTCTCTCACTCTCTCAGTCTTACACTATCTTACTCTCTCACTCCTTCACTCTCTCACTCTCTCACTCACTCACTCTCTCACTCTTTCACTTTCCCACTCTTCCGTCCTCTCAGTATCTGTCTATCTCACTCTCTCACTCTCTAACTCACTAACTCTCTGATTTTCTCACTCTCTTGCTTTCTTGCTCTCTCGCTGCCTTGCTCGCTCGCGCTCTTGCTCTCTCAAAGTCTTACTATCTCGCTATTTCACTCTCTCACTCTCTTACTTTCTTACTCACGCACTCTCTCACTCTATCACTCTCTCACTGTCCCACTCTCTTACTCTCACTCTCTCTTTCTCTCTCTCTCTCTCTCAGTTTCTCACACTCTCACTTTCTCACTCTCTTACTCTTTCACTCCCTCACTCCCTCACTCTCTCACTCTTCCACTCACTCACTCTCCCGCTCTTTCACTCCCCCACTTTCCTACTCTCTAACTCTCTCACTTTCTCACTCTTTCACATTTCGACTCTCTCACTCTCACTTTTTCACTCTCTCACTCTTTCGCTGTCTCGCTCTCTCGGTCTCTCGCTCTCTCGCTCTTTCGCTCTCTCGCTCTCTTGCTCTCTCGCTCTCTCGCTCGCTCGCTCTCTCGCGCTCTCGCTCTCTTCATTTCTCACTCTCACACTCTCTTACTCTCTCACTCTCTAACTCTCTCGCTCTCTCCTTCTCTCGCTCTCTCGCTCTTTTACTCTCTCACTCTCTCACTCTCTTACTCTCTTACTCTCTCACTCCTGTTTTCTTTTACTCTGTCACTCTTCAACTCTCTCACTCTTTCACTCTCTCACTCGCTCACTCCCTCACTCTCACTCTATCTCTCTCCCTCTCTCTCTCTCAGTTTCTCACTTTCTCACTTTCTCACTCTCTTACTCTTTCACTCTCTCACTCCCTCACTCTCTCACTCAGTTACTCTCACGATCTCTTACTCTCTCATTCCATCACTCTCTTACTCTCTCACTCTTTCACTCTCTCACTCTTCCACTCTCTTACTCTCTCACTCTCTCACTCTCTTACTCTCTTACTCTCTCACTCCCTTACTCTCTTACTCTCTCACTCTCTCACTCTCTCACTCTCTCACTCTCTCACTCCCTCACTCTCTCACTCTCTCACTCTCTCACTCTCTCACTCTCTCACTCTCTCACTCTCTTACTCTCGCACTTTCTCACTCTCTCACTGTCTCGCACTCTCACTCTTTCATTCTCTTACTCTCTAACTCTTTTACTGTCTCACTCTCTCACTCTCTCACTCTCTCACTCTCTCACTCGCTCACTCTCTCACTCTCTCACTCTCTCACTCTCTCACTCTCTCACTCTCTCACTCTCTCACTCTCTCACTCTCTCACTCTCTCACTCTCTCACTTTCTCACTCTCTCACTCTCTCACTCTCTTACTCTCTTACTCTCTTACTCCCTTACTCTCTGACTCTCTCACTTTCTCACTTTCTGTCTCTCACTCTCACTCCCTCACTCACTTACTCTCACGATCTCTTACTCTCTCATTGCATCACTCTCTCACTATCTCACTCTTTCACTCTCTCACTCTTTCACTCTCTCACTCTCTCACTCTCTCACTCCTGTTTTCTTTTACTCTGTCACTCTTTAACTCTCTCACTCTTTCACTCTCTCACTCGCTCACTCCCTCACTCTCACTCTATCTCTCTCCCTCTCTCTCTCTCAGTTTCTCACTTTCTCACTTTCTCACTCTCTTACTCTTTCACTCTCTCACTCCCTCACTCTCTCACTCACTTACTCTCACGATCTCTTACTCTCTCATTCCATCACTCTCTCACTCTCTCACTCTTTCACTCTCTCACTCTTCCACTCTCTTACTCTCTCACTCTCTCACACCAGTTTTCTTTTACTCTGTCACTCTTTAACTCTCTCACTTCTTCACTCTCTCACTCGCTCACTCCCTCACTCTCACTCTCCCTCTCTCTCTCACTCTCAGTTTCTCACTCTCTCACTTCCTCACTCTCTTACTCTTTTACTCTCTCACTCCCTCACTCTCTCACTCTTTCACTCACTCACTCTCTCGCTCTCTCACTCTCTCACGTTCCTACTCTCTAACTTTCTCACTTTCTTACTCTTTCACATTTTAACTCTCCCACTCTCTACCTTTTTCACTCTCTCACTCTTTCGCTGTCTCGCTCTCTCGCTCACTCGATCTCTCGCACTCTCGCTCCCTCGCTTTCTTGCTTTCTCGCTCTCTCGCTGTCTCGCTCTCCCGCGCTCTAGCTCTCTTGATCTCTTACTCTCACACTCTCTTACTCTTTCACTCTCTCACTCTCTCGCTCTCTCCTTCTCTTGCTCTCTCACTCTTTTACTCTCTCACTCTCTCACTCTCTCACTCTCTCACTCTCTCACTCTCTTACTCTCTCACTCTCTCACTCTCTCACTCTCTTACTCTCTTACTCTCTCACTCCCTTACTCTCTTACTCTCTCACTCTCTCACTCTCTCACTCTCTCACTCTCTCACTCTCTCACTCTCTCACTCTCTCACTCTCTCACTCTCTCACTCTCTCACTCTCTCACTCTCTCACTCTCTCACTCTCTCACTCTCTCACTCTCTCACTCTCTCACTCTCTTACTCTCGCACTTTCTCACTCTCTCACTGTCTCGCACTCTCACTCTTTCATTCTCTTACTCTCTAACTCTTTTACTCTTTCACTTTCTCACTCTCTCACTCTCTCACTCTCTCACTCTCTCACTCTCTCACTCTCTCACTCTCTCACTCTCTCACTCTCTCACTCTCTCACTCTCTCACTCTCTCACTCTCTCACTCTCTCACTCTCTCACTCTCTCACTCTCTCACTCTCTCACTCTCTCACTCTCTCACTCTCTCACTCTCTCACTCTCTCACTCTCTCACTCTCTCACTCTCTCACTCTCTCACTCTCTTACTCTCTTACTCTCTCACTCTCTCACTCTCTCACTCTCTTACTCTCTCACTCTCTCACTCTCTCACTCTCTCACTCTCTCACTCTCTCACTCTCTCACTCTCTCACTCTCTCACTCTCTCACTCTCTCACTCTCTCACTCTCTCACTCTCTCACTCTCTCACTCTCTCATTCTCTCACTCTCTCACTCTCTTACTCTCTTACTCTCTCACTCTCTCACTCTCTCACTCTCTCACTCTTTCACTCTCTCACTCTCTCACTCTCTCACTCTCTCACTCTCTCACTCTCTCACTCTCTCACTCTCTCACTCTCTCACTCTCTCACTCTCTCACTCTCTCACTCTCTCACTCTCTCACTCTCTCACTCTCTCACTCTCTCACTCTCTCACTCTCTCACTCTCTCACTCTCTCACTCTCTCACTCTCTCACTCTCTCACTCTCTCACTCTCTCACTCTCTCACTCTCTCACTCTCTCACTCTCTCACTCTCTCACTCTCTCACTCTCTCACTCTCTCACTCTCTCACTCTCTCACTCTCTCACTCTCTCACTTTCTCACTCTCTCACTCTCTCACTCTCTCACTCTTTCACTCTCTTACTCTCTCACTCTCTCACTCTCTCACTCTCTCACTCTCTCACTCTCTCACTCTCTCACTCTCTCACTCTCTCACTCTCTCACTCTCTCACTCTCTCACTCTCTCACTCTCTCACTCTCTCACTCTCTCACTCTCTCACTCTCTCACTCTCTCACTCTCTCACTCTCTCACTCTCTTAAACTCTCACTCTCTCACTCTTTAAATCGTTCACTGTCCCACTCTCTCAGTCTTACACTCTCTTACTTTCTCACTCCCTCACTCCCTCACGCTCTCACTTACTCACTCTCTCACTCCTTCTCGCTTTCACTCTTTCACTCTCTCACTCTCTCAGTCTCTTACTCTCTCTTCCTCTCAGTCTCTCACTTTCTCACCCTCTCACTCTCTCACTCTCTCACTCTCTCACTCTCTCACTCTCTCACTCTCTCACTCTCTTACTCTGTCGATCTCTCACTCTTTTACGCTCTTACTCTTTCACTCCCTTACTCTCTTACTCTCTCACTTTCTCACTCTCTCACTCTCTCACCCTCTCACTCTCTCACTCTTTTACTCTCTCACTCTCTCACTTTCTCACTCCCTCACTCTCTCACTCTCTTACTCTCTTACTCTCTCACTCTCTCACTCTCTCACTCTCTCACTCTCTCACTCTCTCACTCTCTCACTCTCTCACTCTCTCACTCTCTCACTCTCTCACTCTCTTACTCTCTCACTCTCTCACTCTCTCACTCTCTCACTCTCTAACTCTCTCACTCTCCCACTCTCTCACTCTTTAAATCTTTCACTCTCTCACTCTCTCAGTCTTACACTCTCTCACTCTCTCACTCATTTACTCTCTTACTCTCTCACTCGATCACTCTCTCGATCTCTCACTCCTTCACACTTTCACTCTCTCACTCTCTAACTCTCTGACTCTCTCTTTCTCTCACTCTCTCACTCTCTCACTCTCTCACTTTCTCACTCTCCCACTCTCTAACTCTCTCACTCTCTCTTTCTCTCACTCTCTCACTCTCTCACTCTCTCACTTTCTCACTCTCCCACTCTCTCACTCTCTCACTCTCTCTTTCTCTCACTCTCTCACTCTCTCACTCTCTCACTTTCTCACTCTCCCACTCTCTCACTCTCTCACTCTTTCTCTTACTCTCTCACGCTCTTACGCTCTCACTCTCTTACTCTCCTACTTGCCCACTCTCTCACTCTCCCACTCTCTTACTCTGTCACCCTCTCACTCTTTAACTCTCTTACTCTTTCACTCCCTTACTCTCTTACTCTCGTACTCTCTTACTCTTTCACTCCCTTACTCTCTTACTCTCGTACTCTCTTACTCTTTCACTTTCTCACTCTCTCACCCTCTCACTCTCTCACTCTCTCACTTTTTCACTGTCTCACTCTCTCACTCTCTCAATCTCTCACTCTCTCACTCTTTCACTCTCTCACTCTCTCACTCTCTCACGCTCTTACTCTCTCACTCTCTCACTCTCTCACTCTCTCACTCTCTCACTCTCTCACTCTCTCACTCTCTCACTTTCTCACTCTCTTACTCTCTCACTCTCTCACTCTCTCACTCTCTCACTCTCTCACTCTCTCACTCTCTCACTCTCTCACTCTCTCACTCTCTCACTCTCTCACTCTCTTACTCTCTCCTTCTCTCACTCTCTCACTCTCTCACTTTCTCACTCTCTCACTCTCTCACTTTCTCACTCTCTCACTCTCTCACTCTCTCACTCTCTCACCCTTTCACTCTCTCACTCTCTCACTCTCTCACTCTTTCACTCTCTAACTCTCTCACTCTCTCACTCTCTCACTCTCTCACTCTCTCACTCTCTCACTCTCTCACTCTCTCACTCTCTCACTCTCTCACTCTCACACTCTCTCACTCTCTCACTCTCTCACTCTCTCACTCTCTCACTCTCTCACTCTCTCACTCTCTCACTCTCTCACTCTCTCACTCTCTCACTCTCTCACTCTCTCACTCTCTCACTCTCTCACTCTCTCACTCTCTCACTCTCTCACTCTCTCACTTTCTTACTCTCTCACTCTCTCACTCTCTCACTCTCTCACTCTCTCACTCTCTCACTCTCTCACTCTCTCACTCTCTCACTCTCTCACTCTCTCACTCTCTCACTCTCTCACTCTCTCACTCTCTCACTCTCTCACTCTCTCACTCTCTCAATCTTTCACTCTCTCACTCTCTCACTCCCTCACTCTCTCACTCTCTTACTCACTTACCGTCTCACTCTCTCACTCTCTCACTCTCTTACTCTCTCACTCTCTCACTCTCTTACTCTCTCACTCTCTCACTCTCTCACTTTCTCACTCTTTTACTCTCTCACTCTCTCACACTCTCACTCTCTCACTCTCTCACTCTCTCACTCTCTCACTCTCTCACTCTCTCACTCTCTCACTCTCTTACTCTCTCCTTCTCTCACTCTCTCACTCTCTCACTCTCTCACTCTCTCACTCTCTCACTTTCTCACTCTCTCACTCTCTCACTCTCTCACTCTCTTACTCTCTCACTCTCTCACTCTCTCACTCTCTCACTCTCTCACTCTCTCACTCTCTCACTCTGTCACTCTCTCACTCTCTCACTCTCTTACTCTCTCACTCTCTCACTCTCTCACTCTCTCACTCTCTCACTCTCTCACTCTCTCACTTTCTTACTCTTTCACTCCCTCACTCTCTCACTCACTTACTCTCACGATCTCTTACTCTCTCATTCCATCACTCTCTCACTCTCTCACTCTTTCACTCTCTCACTCTTCCACTCTCTTACTCTCTCACTCTCTCACTCCAGTTTTCTTTTACTCTGTCACTCTGTCACTCTTTAACTCTCTCACTTCTTCACTCTCTCACTCGCTCACTCCCTCACTCTCACTCTCCCTCTCTCTCTCACTCTCAGTTTCTCACTCTCTCACTTCCTCACTCTCTTACTCTTTTACTCTCTCACTCCCTCACTCTCTCACTCTTTCACTCACTCACTCTCTCGCTCTCTCACTCTCTCACGTTCCTACTCTCTAACTTTCTCACTTTCTTACTCTTTCACATTTTAACTCTCCCACTCTCTACCTTTTTCACTCTCTCACTCTTTCGCTGTCTCGCTCTCTCGCTCACTCGATCTCTCGCACTCTCGCTCCCTCGCTTTCTTGCTTTCTCGCTCTCTCGCTGTCTCGCTCTCTCGCGCTCTAGCTCTCTTGATCTCTTACTCTCACACTCTCTTACTCTTTCACTCTCTCACTCTCTCGCTCTCTCCTTCTCTTGCTCTCTCACTCTTTTACTCTCTCACTCTCTCACTCTCTCACTCTCTCACTCTCTCACTCTCTTACTCTCTCACTCTCTCACTCTCTCACTCTCTTACTCTCTTACTCTCTCACTCCCTTACTCTCTTACTCTCTCACTCTCTCACTCTCTCACTCTCTCACTCTCTCACTCTCTCACTCTCTCACTCTCTCACTCTCTCACTCTCTCACTCTCTCACTCTCTCACTCTCTCACTCTCTCACTCTCTCACTCTCTCACTCTCTCACTCTCTCACTCTCTTACTCTCGCACTTTCTCACTCTCTCACTGTCTCGCACTCTCACTCTTTCATTCTCTTACTCTCTAACTCTTTTACTCTTTCACTTTCTCACTCTCTCACTCTCTCACTCTCTCACTCTCTCACTCTCTCACTCTCTCACTCTCTCACTCTCTCACTTTCTCACTCTCTCACTCTCTCACTTTCTCACTCTCTCACTCTCTCACTCTCTCACTCTCTCACCCTTTCACTCTCTCACTCTCTCACTCTCTCACTCTTTCACTCTCTAACTCTCTCACTCTCTCACTCTCTCACTCTCTCACTCTCTCACTCTCTCACTCTCTCACTCTCTCACTCTCTCACTCTCTCACTCTCACACTCTCTCACTCTCTCACTCTCTCACTCTCTCACTCTCTCACTCTCTCACTCTCTCACTCTCTCACTCTCTCACTCTCTCACTCTCTCACTCTCTCACTCTCTCACTCTCTCACTCTCTCACTCTCTCACTCTCTCACTCTCTCACTCTCTCACTTTCTTACTCTCTCACTCTCTCACTCTCTCACTCTCTCACTCTCTCACTCTCTCACTCTCTCACTCTCTCACTCTCTCACTCTCTCACTCTCTCACTCTCTCACTCTCTCACTCTCTCACTCTCTCACTCTCTCACTCTCTCACTCTCTCAATCTTTCACTCTCTCACTCTCTCACTCCCTCACTCTCTCACTCTCTTACTCACTTACCGTCTCACTCTCTCACTCTCTCACTCTCTTACTCTCTCACTCTCTCACTCTCTTACTCTCTCACTCTCTCACTCTCTCACTTTCTCACTCTTTTACTCTCTCACTCTCTCACACTCTCACTCTCTCACTCTCTCACTCTCTCACTCTCTCACTCTCTCACTCTCTCACTCTCTCACTCTCTTACTCTCTCCTTCTCTCACTCTCTCACTCTCTCACTCTCTCACTCTCTCACTCTCTCACTTTCTCACTCTCTCACTCTCTCACTCTCTCACTCTCTTACTCTCTCACTCTCTCACTCTCTCACTCTCTCACTCTCTCACTCTCTCACTCTCTCACTCTGTCACTCTCTCACTTTCTCACTCTCTCACTGTCTCGCACTCTCACTCTTTCATTCTCTTACTCTCTAACTCTTTTACTCTTTCACTTTCTCACTCTCTCACTCTCTCACTCTCTCACTCTCTCACTCTCTCACTCTCTCACTCTCTCACTCTCTCACTCTCTCACTCTCTCACTCTCTCACTCTCTCACTCTCTCACTCTCTCACTCTCTCACTCTCTCACTCTCTCACTCTCTCACTCTCTCACTCTCTCACTCTCTCACTCTCTCACTCTCTCACTCTCTCACTCTCTCACTCTCTCACTCTCTCACTCTCTCACTCTCTTACTCTCTTACTCTCTCACTCTCTCACTCTCTCACTCTCTTACTCTCTCACTCTCTCACTCTCTCACTCTCTCACTCTCTCACTCTCTCACTCTCTCACTCTCTCACTCTCTCACTCTCTCACTCTCTCACTCTCTCACTCTCTCACTCTCTCACTCTCTCATTCTCTCACTCTCTCACTCTCTTACTCTCTTACTCTCTCACTCTCTCACTCTCTCACTCTCTCACTCTTTCACTCTCTCACTCTCTCACTCTCTCACTCTCTCACTCTCTCACTCTCTCACTCTCTCACTCTCTCACTCTCTCACTCTCTCACTCTCTCACTCTCTCACTCTCTCACTCTCTCACTCTCTCACTCTCTCACTCTCTCACTCTCTCACTCTCTCACTCTCTCACTCTCTCACTCTCTCACTCTCTCACTCTCTCACTCTCTCACTCTCTCACTCTCTCACTCTCTCACTCTCTCACTCTCTCACTCTCTCACTCTCTCACTCTCTCACTCTCTCACTCTCTCACTCTCTCACTCTCTCACTCTTTCACTCTCTTACTCTCTCACTCTCTCACTCTCTCACTCTCTCACTCTCTCACTCTCTCACTCTCTCACTCTCTCACTCTCTCACTCTCTCACTCTCTCACTCTCTCACTCTCTCACTCTCTCACTCTCTCACTCTCTCACTCTCTCACTCTCTCACTCTCTCACTCTCTCACTCTCTCACTCTCTTAAACTCTCACTCTCTCACTCTTTAAATCGTTCACTGTCCCACTCTCTCAGTCTTACACTCTCTTACTTTCTCACTCCCTCACTCCCTCACGCTCTCACTTACTCACTCTCTCACTCCTTCTCGCTTTCACTCTTTCACTCTCTCACTCTCTCAGTCTCTTACTCTCTCTTCCTCTCAGTCTCTCACTTTCTCACCCTCTCACTCTCTCACTCTCTCACTCTCTCACTCTCTCACTCTCTCACTCTCTTACTCTGTCGATCTCTCACTCTTTTACGCTCTTACTCTTTCACTCCCTTACTCTCTTACTCTCTCACTTTCTCACTCTCTCACTCTCTCACCCTCTCACTCTCTCACTCTTTTACTCTCTCACTCTCTCACTTTCTCACTCCCTCACTCTCTCACTCTCTTACTCTCTTACTCTCTCACTCTCTCACTCTCTCACTCTCTCACTCTCTCACTCTCTCACTCTCTCACTCTCTCACTCTCTCACTCTCTCACTCTCTCACTCTCTCACTCTCTTACTCTCTCACTCTCTCACTCTCTCACTCTCTCACTCTCTCACTCTCTCACTCTCTAACTCTCTCACTCTCCCACTCTCTCACTCTTTAAATCTTTCACTCTCTCACTCTCTCAGTCTTACACTCTCTCACTCTCTCACTCATTTACTCTCTTACTCTCTCACTCGATCACTCTCTCGATCTCTCACTCCTTCACACTTTCACTCTCTCACTCTCTAACTCTCTGACTCTCTCTTTCTCTCACTCTCTCACTCTCTCACTCTCTCACTTTCTCACTCTCCCACTCTCTAACTCTCTCACTCTCTCTTTCTCTCACTCTCTCACTCTCTCACTCTCTCACTTTCTCACTCTCCCACTCTCTCACTCTCTCACTCTCTCTTTCTCTCACTCTCTCACTCTCTCACTCTCTCACTTTCTCACTCTCCCACTCTCTCACTCTCTCACTCTTTCTCTTACTCTCTCACGCTCTTACGCTCTCACTCTCTTACTCTCCTACTTGCCCACTCTCTCACTCTCCCACTCTCTTACTCTGTCACCCTCTCACTCTTTAACTCTCTTACTCTTTCACTCCTTTACTCTCTTACTCTCGTACTCTCTTACTCTTTCACTCCCTTACTCTCTTACTCTCGTACTCTCTTACTCTTTCACTTTCTCACTCTCTCACCCTCTCACTCTCTCACTCTCTCACTTTTTCACTGTCTCACTCTCTCACTCTCTCAATCTCTCACTCTCTCACTCTTTCACTCTCTCACTCTCTCACTCTCTCACGCTCTTACTCTCTCACTCTCTCACTCTCTCACTCTCTCACTCTCTCACTCTCTCACTCTCTCACTCTCTCACTCTCTCACTTTCTCACTCTCTTACTCTCTCACTCTCTCACTCTCTCACTCTCTCACTCTCTCACTCTCTCACTCTCTCACTCTCTCACTCTCTCACTCTCTCACTCTCTCACTCTCTTACTCTCTCCTTCTCTCACTCTCTCACTCTCTCACTTTCTCACTCTCTCACTCTCTCACTTTCTCACTCTCTCACTCTCTCACTCTCTCACTCTCTCACCCTTTCACTCTCTCACTCTCTCACTCTCTCACTCTTTCACTCTCTAACTCTCTCACTCTCTCACTCTCTCACTCTCTCACTCTCTCACTCTCTCACTCTCTCACTCTCTCACTCTCTCACTCTCTCACTCTCACACTCTCTCACTCTCTCACTCTCTCACTCTCTCACTCTCTCACTCTCTCACTCTCTCACTCTCTCACTCTCTCACTCTCTCACTCTCTCACTCTCTCACTCTCTCACTCTCTCACTCTCTCACTCTCTCACTCTCTCACTCTCTCACTCTCTCACTTTCTTACTCTCTCACTCTCTCACTCTCTCACTCTCTCACTCTCTCACTCTCTCACTCTCTCACTCTCTCACTCTCTCACTCTCTCACTCTCTCACTCTCTCACTCTCTCACTCTCTCACTCTCTCACTCTCTCACTCTCTCACTCTCTCACTCTCTCAATCTTTCACTCTCTCACTCTCTCACTCCCTCACTCTCTCACTCTCTTACTCACTTACCGTCTCACTCTCTCACTCTCTCACTCTCTTACTCTCTCACTCTCTCACTCTCTTACTCTCTCACTCTCTCACTCTCTCACTTTCTCACTCTTTTACTCTCTCACTCTCTCACACTCTCACTCTCTCACTCTCTCACTCTCTCACTCTCTCACTCTCTCACTCTCTCACTCTCTCACTCTCTTACTCTCTCCTTCTCTCACTCTCTCACTCTCTCACTCTCTCACTCTCTCACTCTCTCACTTTCTCACTCTCTCACTCTCTCACTCTCTCACTCTCTTACTCTCTCACTCTCTCACTCTCTCACTCTCTCACTCTCTCACTCTCTCACTCTGTCACTCTCTCACTCTCTCACTCTCTTACTCTCTCACTCTCTCACTCTCTCACTCTCTCACTCTCTCACTCTCTCACTCTCTCACTTTCTTACTCTTTCACTCTCTCACTCTCTCACTCTCTCACTCTCTCACTCTCTCACTCTCTCACTCTCTAACTCTCTCACTCTCTCACTCTCTCACTCTCTTACTCTCTCACTCTCTTACTCTCTCACTCTCTCACTCTCTCACTCTCTCACTCTCTCACTCTCTCACTCTCTCACTCTCTCACTCTCTCACTCTCTCACTCTCTCACTCTCTCACTCTCTCACTCTCTCACTCTCTCACTTTCTCACTCTCCCACTCTCTCACTCTTTAAATCTTTCACTCTCTCACTCCCTCAGTCTTACACTCTCTTACTCTCTCACTCCCTCACCCTCTCACTCTCTCACTCTCTCACTCCTTCTCTCTTTCACTTTCTCACTCTCTCACTCTTTCGCTCTCTAACTTCCTCACTTTCTCACTCTCTCACTCTCTTACTTTCTTACTCTGTCGATCTCTCACTCTTTTACTCTCTTACTCTTTCACTCCCTTACTCTCTTACTCTCTCACTCTCTCACTCTCTCACTCTCTCACCCTCTCACTTTCTCGATCTCTCACTCTCTCACTTTCTCACTCTCTCACTCTTTCACTTTCTTACTCTCTCACTCTCTCACTCTCTCACTCTCTCACTCTCTCACTCTCTCACTCTCTCACTCTCTTACTCTCTCACTCTCTCACTCTCTCACTCTCTCACTCTCTCACTCTCTAACTCTTTCACTCTCTCACTCTTTAAATCTTTCACTCTCTCACTCTCTCAGTCCTAGACTCCTTCACTCTCTTACTCTCTCACTCGATCACTCTCTCGATCTCTCACTCCTTTACTCTTTCACTCTCTCACTCTCTAACTCTCTCACTTTTTCTTTCTCTCACTCTCTCTCTCTCTCTTCCTCTCTCACTCTCTCACTTTCTCACTCTCTCACTCTCTTACTCTTTCACTCTCTTACTCTCTCACTCTTTCTCTTACTCTCTTACTGTATCACTTTCTCACTTTCGCACATTCTCACATTCTCACATTCTCACATTCTCACATTCTCACATTTTCACATTTTCACATGCTCACATTCCCACATTCCAGATTTTCACACGCTCACCCTCTCACGCTCTCACTCTCTCACTCTCTTACTCTCCTACTTGCCCACTCTCTCACTCTCGCACTCTCTTACTCTCTCATTCTTTCACATCTGCAAATTCTTATTTTCTCACATTCTCACAATCTCACATTCTCACATTCACACTCTCAAATTTTCACATTCTCACATTCTCACATTCACACTCTCAGACTCGCTCACCCTCTCACCCTCTCGCTTCCCCACTCTTTCACTCTTCCACTCTCCCACTCTCTCAGTATCTCACTTTCTCACTCTCTGACTCACTAACTCTCTGATTTTCTCACTCTCTTGCTTTCTCGCTTTCTCGCTACCTTGCGCTCTCGCGCTCTCGCGCTCTTGCTCTCTCAATCTCTCACTCTCTCGCTGATTCACTCTCTTACTCTCTTACTTTCTCACTCTTGCACTCTCTTACTCTCTCGCTTTCTCACTCTCTCACTGTCCCGCTCTCTCACTCTTACTCTCACTTTTTCTCTCTCTCTCACTTTCTCGCTCTCTTACTCTCTCACTCTCTTACTCTTTCACTCTCTCACTCCCTCACTCCCTCACTCTTCCATTCACTCACCGTCTCGCTCTCTCACTCTCTCACTCTCTCACTTTCCTACTCTCTAACTCTCTCACGTTCTCACTCTTTCACATTTCAACTCTCGCACTCTCTCACTTCTTCACTCTCTCACTCTTTCGCTGTCTCGCTCTCTCGCTCTTTCGTTCTCTCGCTCTTTCACTCTCTCACTCTCTCACTCTCTTACTCTCTCACTCTCTCACTTTCTTACTCTCTCACTCTCTCACTCTCTCACTCTCTCACTCTCTCACTCTCTCACTCTCTTACTCTCTCACTCTCTCACTCTCTCACTCTCTCACTCTCTCACTCTCTCACTCTCTCACTCTCTCACTCTCTCACTCTCTCACTCTCTCACTCTCTCACTCTCTCACTTTCTCACTTTCCCACTCTCTCACTCTTTAAATCTTTCACTCTCTCACTCTCTCAGTCTTACACTCTCTTACTCTCTCACTCCCTCACCCTCTCACTCTCTCACTCTCTCACTCCTTCTCTCTTTCACTTTCTCACTCTCTCACTCTTTCACTCTCTAACTTCCTCACTTTCTCACTCTCTCACTCTCTTACTTTCTTACTCTGTCGATCTCTCACTCTTTTACTCTCTTACTCTTTCACTCCCTTACTCTCTTACTCTCTCACTTTCTCACTCTCTCACCCTCTCACTCTCTCGATCTCTCACTCTCTCACTTTCTCACTCTCTCACTCTTTCACTCTCTCACTCTTTCACTTTCTTACTTTCTCACTCTCTCACTCTCTCACTCTCTCACTCTCTCACTCTCTCACTCTCTCACTCTCTCACTCTCTCACTCTCTCACTCTCTCACTCTCTCACTCTCTCACTCTCTCACTCTCTCACTCTCTCACTCTTTCACTCTCTCACTCTCTCACTGTCCCACTCTCTTACTCTCACTCTCTCTCTCTCTCTCTCTCAGTTTCTCACACTCTCACTTTCTCACTCTCTTACTCTTTCACTCCCTCACTCCCTCACTCCCTCACTCTCTCACTCTTCCACTCACGCACTCTCCCGCTCTTTTACTCCCCCACTTTCCTACTCTCTAACTCTCTCACTTTCTCACTCTTTCACATTTTGACTCTCTCACTCTTACTTTTTCACTCTCTCACTCTTTCGCTGTCTTGCTCTCTCGGTCTCTCGCTCTCTCGCTCTTTCGCTCTCTCGCTCTCTTGCTCTCTCGCTCTCTCGCGCTCTCGCTCTCTTCATTTCTCACTCTCACACTCTCTTACTCTCTCACTCTTTAACTCTCTCGCTCTCTCCTTCTCTCGCTCTCTCGCTCTTTTACTCTCTCACTCTCTCACTCTTTTACTCTCTTACTCTCTTACTCTCTTACTCCCTTACTCTCTGACTCTCTCACTTTCTCACTTTCTGTCTCTCACTCTCACTCCCTCACTCTCTCACTCTCTCACTCTCTCACTCTCCCACTCTCTCACTCTTCAAATCCCTCACTCTCTCACTCTCTCAGTCTTACACTCTCTCACTCTCTCACTCTCTCACTCTCTCACTCTCTCACTCTCTCACTCTCTCACTCTCTCACTCTCTCACTCTCTCACTCTCTCACTCTCTCACTCTCTTACTCTCTCACTCTCTCACTCTCTCACTCTCTCACTCTCTCACTCTCTCACTCTCTCACTTTCTTACTCTCTCACTCTCTCACTCTCTCACTCTCTCACTCTCTCACTCTCTCACTCTCTCACTCTCTCACTCTCTCACTCTCTTACTCTCTCACTCTCTCACTCTCTTACTCTCTCACTCTCTCACTCTCTCACTCTCTCACTCTCTCACTCTCTCACTTTCTCACTCTCCCACTCTCTCACTCTTTAAATCTTTCACTCTCTCACTCTCTCAGTCTTACACTCTCTTACTCTCTCACTCCCTCACCCTCTCACTCTCTCACTCTCTCACTCCTTCTCTCTTTCACTTTCTCACTCTCTCACTCTTTCGCTTTCTAACTTCCTCACTTTCTCACTCTCTCACTCTCTTACTTTCTTACTCTGTCGATCTCTCACTCTTTTACTCTCTTACTCTTTCACTCCCTTACTCTCTTACTCCCTCACTCTCTCACTCTCTCACCCTCTCACTCTCTCGATCTCTCACTCTCTCACTCTTTAACTCTCTCACTCTTTCACTTTCTTACTCTCTCACTCTCTCACTCTCTCACTCTCTCACTCTCTCACTCTCTCACTCTCTCACTCTCTCACTCTCTCACTCTCTCACTCTCTCACTCTCTAACTCTTTCACTCTCTCACTCTTTAAATCTTTCACTCTCTCACTCTCTCAGTCTTAGACTCCTTCACTCTCTTACTCTCTCACTCGATCACTCTCTCGATCTCTCACTCCTTCACTCTTTCACTCTCTCACTCTCTAACTCTCTCACTTTCTCTTTCTCTCACTCTCTCTCTCTCTCACTCTCTCACTCTCTCACTTTCTCACTCTCTTACTCTTTCACTCTCTTACTCTCTCACTCTTTCTCTTACTCTCTTACTCTATCACTTTCTCACTTTCGCACATTCTCACATTCTCACATTCTCACATTTTCACATTTTCACATGCTCACATTCCCACATTTCAGATTTTCACACGCTAACCCTCTCACGCTCTCACTCTCTCACTCTCTTACTCTCTTATTCTTTCACATTTGCAAATTCTTATTTTCTCACATTCTCACAATCTCACATTCTCACATTCACACTCTCAAATTTTCACATTCTCACATTCTCACATTCACACTCTCAGACTCGCTCACCCTCTCACCCTCTCGCTTCCCCACTCTTTCACTCTTCCACTCTCCCACTTTCTCAGTATCTCACTTTCTCACTCTCTGACTCACTAACTCTCTGATTTTCTCACTCTTTTGCTTTCTCGCTTTCTCGCTACCTTGCTCTCTCGCGCTCTCGCGCTCTTGCTCTCTCAATCTCTCACTCTCTCGCTGATTCACTCTCTCACTCTCTTACTTTCTTACTCTTGCACTCTCTTACTCTCTCGCTTTCTCACTCTCTCACTGTCCCGCTCTCTCACTCTTACTCTCACTTTTTCTCTCTCTCTCACTTTCTCGCTCTCTTACTCTCTCACTCTCTTACTCTTTCACTCTCTCACTCCCTCACTCTCTCACTCTTCCATTCACTCACCGTCTCGCTCTCTCACTCTCTCACTCTCTCACTTTCCTACTCTCTAACTCTCTCACGTTCTCACTCTTTCACATTTCAACTCTCGCACTCTCTCACTTCTTCACTCTCTCACTCTTTCGCTGTCTCGCTCTCTCGCTCTTTCGTTCTCTCGCTCTTTCACTCTCTCACTCTCTCACTCTCTCACTCTCTCACTTTCTTACTCTCTCACTCTCTCACTCTCTCACTCTCTCACTCTCTCACTCTCTCACTCTCTCACTCTCTCACTCTCTCACTCTCTCACTCTCTTACTCTCTCACTCTCTCACTCTCTCACTCTCTCACTCTCTCACTCTCTCACTTTCTCACTCTCTCACTTTCTCACTCTCCCACTCTCTCACTTTTCAAATCTTTCACTCTCTCACTCTCTCAGTCTTACACTCTCTTACTCTCTCACTCCCTCACCCTCTCACTCTCTCACTTTCTCACTCCTTCTCTCTTTCACTTTCTCACTCTCTTACTCTCTCACTCCCTCACCCTCTCACTCTCTCACTCTCTCACTCCTTCTCTCTTTCACTTTCTCACTCTCTCACTCTTTCACTCTCTAACTTCCTCACTTTCTCACTCTCTCACTCTCTTACTTTCTTACTCTGTCGATCTCTCACTCTTTTACTCTCTTACTCTTTCACTCCCTTACTCTCTTACTCTCTCACTCTCTCACTCTCTCACCCTCTCACTCTCTCGATCTCTCACTCTCTCACTCTCTCACTCTCTCACTCTCTCACTCTCTCACTCTCTCACTCTCTCACTCTCTCACTCTCTCACTCTCTCACTCTCTCACTCTCTCACTCTCTCACTCTCTCACTCTCTCACTCTCTCACTCTCTCACTTTCTCACTCTCTCACTGTCCCACTCTCTTACTCTCACTCTCTCTCTCTCTCTCTCTCTCAGTTTCTCACACTCTCACTTTCTCACTCTCTTACTCTTTTACTCCCTCACTCCCTCACTCTCTCACTCTTCCACTCACTCACTCTCCCGCTCTTTCACTCCCCCACTTTCCTACTCTCTAACTCTCTCACTTTCTCACTCTTTCACATTTTGACTCTCTCACTCTCACTTTTTCACTCTCTCACTCTTTCGCTGTCTTGCTCTCTCGGTCTCTCGCTCTCTCGCTCTTTCGCTCTCTCGCTCTCTTGCTCTCTCGCTCTCTCGCGCTCTCGCTCTCTTCATTTCTCACTCTCACACTCTCTTACTCTCTCACTCTCTAACTCTCTCGCTCTCTCCTTCTCTCGCTCTCTCGCTCTTTTACTCTCTCACTCTCTCACTCTCTTACTCTCTTACTCTCTTACTCTCTTACTCCCTTACTCTCTGACTCTCTCACTTTCTCACTTTCTGTCTCTCACTCTCACTCCCTCACTCTCTCGCTCTCTCACTCTCTCACTCTCCCACTCTTTCACTCTTCAAATCCCTCACTCTCTCACTCTCTCAGTCTTACACTCTCTCACTCTCTCACTCTCTTACTCTCTCACTCTCTCACTCTTTCACTCTCTCACTCTCTCGCTCTCTCACTCTCTCACTCTCTCACTCTCTCACTCTCTCACTCTCTCACTCCCTACTCTCTCACTCTCTCACTCTCTCACTCTCTCACTCTCACTCTCTCACTCTCTCTCTCTCTCACTCTCTCACTCTCTCACTCTCTCACTCTCTCACTCTCTCACTCTCTCACTCTCTCACTCTCTCACTCTCTCACTCTCTCACTCTCTCACTCTCTCACTCTCTCACTCTCTTACTCTCTCACTCTCACACTCTCTCACTCTCTCACTCTCTCACTCTCTCACTCTCTTATTCTCTCACTCTCTAACTCGCTCACTCTCTCTTTCTTTCACTCTCTCACTCTCTTACTCTCTCACCCTCTTACTTTCTTACTCTCTCACTCTCTTACTTTCTCACTTCCTTACTTTCTCTCTCTTTCTCTCACTCTCTCACTCTATCACTCTATCACTTTCTCACTCTCGCACATTCTCACATTCTCACATTTTTACATGCTCGCATTCTCACATTCTCACATTTTTACATGCTCACATTCTCACATTCTAGATTTTCACACGCTCACCCTCTCACGCTCTCACTCTCTCACTCTTTTACTCTCTTACTTGCCCACTCTCTTACTCTCGCACTCTCTTACTCTCGCATTTTTTCACATTTTTGAATTCTTACTTTCTCACATTCTCACATTCTCACATTCCCACATTTTCACATTCTCACATTCTCAAAGTTTCACACTTAAATTTTCACATTCTCACATTCTCACATTCACACTGTCAGACTCGCTCACCCTCTCACTCTCTCTCTTCCCCACTCTTTCACTCTTCCACTCTTCCACTCTCTCAGTATCTCACTTTCTCACTCTCTTACTCTCTAACTCACTAACTCTCTGATTTTCTCACTCTCTTGCTTTCTCGCTCTCTCGCTGCCTTGCTCTCTCGCGCTCTCGCGCTCTTGCTCTCTGAATCTCTCACTCTCTCGCTATTTCACTCTCTCACTCTCTTACTTTCTTACTCTCGCACTTTCTCACTCTCTTACTCTCTCACGCTCTCACTGTCCCACTCTCTCACTCTTACTCTCTCTTTCTCTCTCTCTCTCTCTCTCTCTCTTTCTCTTTCTCTCTCTCTCTCTCACTTTCTCACTTTCTCACTCTCTTACTCTTTCACTCTCTCACTCCCTCACTCTCTCACTCTTTCACTCACTCACTCTCTTGCTCTCTCACTCTCTCACGTTCCTACTTTCTAACTCTCTCACTTTCTCACTCTTTTACATTTTAACTTTCTCAGTCTCTCACTTTTCCACTCTCTCACTTTTTCGCTGTCTCGCTCTCTCACTCTCTCGCTCTTTCGCTCTTTCGCTCTCTTGCGCTTTCGCTCTCTCGCTTTGATGCTCTCTCGCTCTCTCGCTCTCTCGCTCTCTCGCTCTTTCGCTCTCTCGCGCTCTCGCTCTCTTGATCTCTTACTCTTACACTCCTTTACTCTCTCACTCTCTCACTCTCTCGCTCTCTCCCTCTCTCGCTCTCACTCTCTTACTCGCTTACTCTCTCACTCCCTTACTCTCTCACTCTCTCACTCCCTCACTCTCTTATTCTCTTACTCTCTTACTCTCTCACTCTCTCACTCTCCCACTTTCTCACTCTCTCACTCTCTTACTCTCTTACTCTCTCACTCCCTTACTCTCTTACTCTCTCACTCCCTTACTCTCTCATTCCCTTACTCTCTTACTCTCTCACTCTCTCACTCTCCCACTTTCTCACTCTCTCACTCTCTCACTCTCTCAATCTCTCACTTTCTGTCTCTGACTCTCACTCCCTCACTTTCTCACTCACTCAGTTTCTCAATCTCTCACTTTCTCATTCCATTACTCTCTCACTTTTTCACTCTCTCACTCTTTTACTCTCTCACTCTCTCACTCTCTCACTCTCTCACTCTCTCACTCTCTCACTCTCTTACTCTCTCACTCCCTCACTCCCTCACTTTCTCACTTTCTCACTTTCTCACTCTTTCACTCTTTCTCTTACTCTCTCACTCTCTCACGCTCTCACGCTCTCACTCTCTCACTCTCTTACTCTCTCACTCTCTTACTCTTTCACTCTCTCACTCTCTCACTCTCTCACTCTCTCACTCCCTTACTCTCTCACTCTCTCACTCTCCCACTCTCTTAATCCTTAAATCTTTCACTCTCTCACTCTCTCAGTCTTACACTATCTCACTCTCTCACTCCTTCACTCTCTCACTCTCTCACTCACTCACTCTCTCACTCTTTCACTTTCCCACTCTTCCGTCCTCTCAGTATCTGTCTATCTCACTCTCTCACTCTCTAACTCACTAACTCTCTGATTTTCTCACTCTCTTGCTTTCTCGCTCTCTCGCTGCCTTGCTCGCTCGCGCTCTTGCTCTCTTAAAGTCTTACTCTCTCGCTATTTCACTCTCTCACTCTCTTACTTTCTTACTCACGCACTCTCTCACTCTATCACTCTCTCACTGTCCCACTCTCTTACTCTCACTCTCTCTCTCTCTCTCTCTCAGTTTCTCACACTCTCACTTTCTCACTCTCTTACTCTTTCACTCCCTCACTCCCTCACTCTCTCACTCTTCCACTCACTCACTTTCCCGCTCTTTCACTCCCCCACTTTCCTACTCTCTAACTCTCTCACTTTCTCACTCTTTCACATTTTGACTCTCTCACTTTCACTTTTTCACTCTCTCACTCTTTCGCTGTCTCGCCCTCTCGGTCTCTCGCTCTCTCGCTCTTTCGCTCTCTCGCTCTCTTGCTCTCTCGCTCTCTCGCTCGCTCGCTCTCTTGCGCTCTCGCTCTCTTCATTTCTCACTCTCACACTCTCTTACTCTCTCACTCTGTAACTCTCTCGCTCTCTCCTTCTCTCGCTCTCTCGCTCTTTTACTCTCTCACTCTCTTACTCTCTTACTCTCTTACTCCCTTACTCTCTGACTCTCTCACTTTCTCACTTTCTGTCTCTCACTCTCACTCCCTCACTCTCTCACTCACTTACTCTCACCATCTCTTACTCTTTCATTGCATCACTCTCTCACTATCTCACTCTTTCACTCTTTCACTCTTTCACTCTCTCACTCTCTCACTCTCTCACTCCTGTTTTCTTTTACTCTGTCACTCTTTAACTCTCTCACTCTTTCACTCTCTTACTCGCTCACTCCCTCACTCTCACTCTATCTCTCTCCCTCTCTCTCTCTCAGTTTCTCACTTTCTCACTTTCTCACTCCCTTACTCTTTCACTCTCTCACTCCCTCACTCTCTCACTCACTTACTCTCACGATCTCTTACTCTCTCATTCTATCACTCGCTTACTCTCTCACTCTTTCACTTTTCCACTCTCTTACTCTCTCACTCTCTCACTCCAGTTTTCTTTTACTCTGTCTTTCTTCAACTCTCTCACTCTTTCACTCTCTCACTCGCTCACTCCCTCACTCTCACTCTCCCTCTCTCTCTCACTCTCAGTTTCTCACTCTCTCACTTCCTCACTCTCTTACTCTTTCACTCTCTCACTCCCTCACTCTCTCACTCTTTCACTCACTCACTCTCTCGCTCTCTTACTCTCTCACGTTCCTACTCTCTAACTTTCTCACTTTCTCACTCTTTCACATTTTAAATCTCCCACTCTCTACCTTTTTCACTCTCTCACTCTTTCGCTGTCTTGCTCTCTCGCTCACTCGCTCTCTCGCTCTCTCGCTCCCTCGCTTTCTTGCTCTCTCGCTCTCTCGCTGTCTCGCTCTCTCGCGCTCTCGCTCTCTTGATCTCTCACTCTCACACTCTCTTACTCTTTCACTCTCTCACTCTCTCGCTCTCTCCTTCTCTCGCTCTCTCACTCTTTTACTCTCTCACTCTCTCACTCTCTCACTCTCTCACTCTCTCACTCTCTCACTCTCTCACTCTCTTACTCTCTTACTCTCTCACTCCCTTACTCTCTTACTCTCTCACTCTCTCACTCTCTCAGTCTCTCACTCTCTCACTCTCTCACTCTCTCACTCTCTCACTCTCTCACTTTCTCACTCTCTCACTCTCTCACTCTCTCAATCTCTCACTCTCTTACTCTCGCACTTTCTCACTCTCTCACTGTCTCGCACTCTCACTCTTTCATTCTCTTACTCTCTAACTCTTTCACTCTCTCACTCTCTCACTCTCTCACTCTCTCACTCTCTCACTCTCTCACTCTCTCACTCTCTCACTCTCTCACTCTCTCACTCTCTCACTCTCTCACTCTCTCACTCTCTCACTCTCTCACTCTCTCACTCTTCCACTCTCTCACTCTCTCACTCTCTCACTCTCTCACTCTCTCACTTTCTCACTCTCTCACTCTCTCACTCTCTCACTCTCTCACTCTCTCACTCTCTCACTCTTTCACTCTCTCACTCTCTCACTCTCTCACTCTCTCACTCTCTCACTCTCTCACTCTCTCACTCTCTCACTCTCTCACTCTCTCACTCTCTCACTCTCTCACTCTCTCACTCTCTCACTCTCTCACTCTCTCACTCTCTCACTCTCTCACTCTCTCACTCTCTCACTCTCTCACTCTCTCACTCTCTCACTCTCTCACTCTCTCACTCTCTCACTCTCTCACTCTCTCACTCTCTCACTCTCTCACTCTCTCACTCTCTCACTCTCTCACTCTCTCACTCTCTTACTCTCTCACTCTCTCACTCTCTCACTCTCTCACTCTCTCACTCTCTCACTCTCTTACTCTCTCACTCTCTCACTTTCTCACTCTCTCACTCTCTCACTCTCTCACTCTCTCACTCTCTCACTCTCTCACTCTCTCACTCTCTCACTCTCTCACTCTCTCACTCTCTCACTCTCTCACTCTCTCACTCTCTCACTCTCTCACTCTCTCACTCTCTCACTCTCTCACTCTCTTACTCTCTCACTCTCTCACTCTTTCACTCTCTCACTCTCTCACTCTCTCACTCTCTCACTCTCTCACTCTCTCACTCTCTCACTCTCTCACTTTCTCACTCTCTCACTCTCTCACTCTCTCACTCTCTCACTCTCTCACTCTCTCACTCTCTTAAACTCTCACTCTCTCACTCTTTAAATCGTTCACTGTCCCACTCTCTCAGTCTTACACTCTCTTACTCTCTCACTCCCTTACTCTCTTACTCTCTCACTCTCTCACTCTCTCACTCTCTCACTCTCTCACCCTCTCACTCTCTCACTCTTTTACTCTCTCACTCTCTCACTTTCTCACTCCCTCACTCTCTCACCCTCTCACTCTCTTACTCTCTCACTCTCTCACTCTCTCACTCTCTCACTCTCTAACTCTCTCACTCTCCCACTCTCTCACTCTTTGAATCTTTCACTCTCTCACTCTCTCAGTCTTACACTCTCTCACTCTCTCACTCATTTACTCTCTTACTCTCTCACTCGATCACTCTCTCGATCTCTCACTCCTTTACACTTTCACTCTCTCACTCTCTAACTCTCTCACTCTCTCTTTCTCTCACTCTCTCACTCTCTCACTCTCTCACTTTCTCACTCTCCCACTCTCTCACTCTCTCACTCTCTCTTTCTCTCACTCTCTCACTCTCTCACTCTCTCACTCTCTCACTCTCTCACTCTCTCACTTTTTCACTCTCTCACTCTTTCTCTTACTCTCTCACGCTCTTACTCTCTCACTCTCTTACTCTCCTACTTGCCCACTCTCTTACTCTCCTACTCTCTTACTCTGTCACCCTCTCACTCTTTAACTCTCTTACTCTTTCACTCCCTTACTCTTTTACTCTCGTACTTTCTTACTCTCTCACTTTCTCACTCTCTCACCCTCTCACTCTCTCACTCTCTCACTTTTTCACTGTCTCACTCTCTCACTCTCTCACTCTCTTACTCTCTCACTCTTTCTCTCTCTCACTCTCTCACTCTCACACTCTCTCACTCTCTCACTCTCTCACGCTCTTACTCTCTCACTCTCTCACTCCCTCACTCTCTCACTTTCTCACTCTCTTACTCTCTCACTCTCTCACTCTCTCACTCTCTCACTCTCTCACTCTCTCACTCTCTTACTCTCTCACTCTCTCACTCTCTCACTCTCTCACTCTCTCACTCTCTCACTCTCTCCTTCTCTCACTCTCTCACTCTCTCACTTTCTCACTATCTCACTCTCTCACTTTCTCACTCTCTCACTCTCTCACTTTCTCACTCTCTCACTCTCTCACTCTCTCACTCTCTCACTCTCTCACTCTCTCACTCTCTCACTCTCTCACTCTCTCACTCTCTCACTCTCTCACTCTCTTACTCTCTCACTCTCTCACTCTCTCACTCTCTCACTCTCTCACTCTCTCACTCTCTCACTCTCTCACTCTCTCACTCTCTCACTCTCTCACTCTCTCACTCTCTCACTCTCTCACTCTCTCACTCTCTCACTCTCTCACTCTCTCACTCTCTCACTCTCTCACTCTCTCACTCTCTCACTCTCTCACTCTCTCACTCTCTCACTCTCTCACTCTCTCACTCTCTCACTCTCTCACTCTCTCACTCTCTCACTCTCTCACTCTCTCACTCTCTCACTCTCTCACTCTCTCACTCTCTCACTCTCTCACTCTCTCACTCTCTCACTCTCTCACTCTCTCACTCTCTCACTCTCTCACTCTCTCACTCTCTCACTCTCTCACTCTCTCACTTTCTTACTCTCTCACTTTCTCACTCTCTCACTCTCTCACTCTCTCACTCTCTCACTCTCTCACTCTCTCACTCTCTCACTCTCTCACTCTCTCACTCTCTCATTCTCTCACTCTCTCACTCTCTCACTCTCTCACTCTCTTACTCACTCACTCTCTTACTCACTTACCGTCTCACTCTCTCACTCTCTCACTCTCTTACTCTCTCACTCTCTCACTCTCTCACTCTCTCACTTTCTCACTCTCTTACTCTCTCACTCTCTCACACTCTCACTCTCTCACTCTCTTACTCTCTCACTCTCTCACTCTCTCACTCTCTTACTCTCTCCTTCTCTCGCTCTCTCACTCACTCACTCTCTCACTCTCTCACTCTCTCACTTTCTCACTCTCTCACTCTCTCACTCTCTCACTCTCTCACTCTCTCACTCTCTCACTCTCTCACTCTCTCACTCTCTCACTCTCTCACTCTCTCACTCTCTCACTCTCTCACTCTCTTACTCTCTCACTCTCTCACTCTCTCACTCTCTCACTCTCTCACTCTCTCACTCTCTCACTTTCTTACTCTCTCACTCTCTCACTCTCTCACTCTCTCACTCTCTCACTCTCACTCTCTCACTCTCTCACTCTCTCACTCTCTCACTCTCTCACTCTCTCACTCTCTCACTCTCCCACTCTCTCACTCTCTCACTCTCTCACTCTCTCACTTTCTCACTCTCTCACTCTCTCACTCTCTCACTCTCTCACTCTCTCACTCTCTCACTCTCTCACTCTCTCACTCTCTCACTCTCTCACTCTTTCACTCTCTCACTCTCTCACTTTCTCATTCTCTCACTCTCTCACTCTCTCACTCTCTCACTCTCTCACTCTCTCACTCTCTCACTCTCTCACTCTCTCACTCTCTCACTCTCTCACTCTCTCACTCTCTCACTCTCTCACTCTCTCACTCTCTCACTCTCTCACTCTCTCACTCTCTCACTCTCTCACTCTCTCACTCTCTCACTCTCTCACTCTCTCACTCTCTCACTCTCTCACTCTCTCACTCTCTCACTCTCTCACTCTCTCACTCTCTCACTCTCTCACTCTCTCACTCTCTCACTCTCTCACTCTCTCACTCTCTCACTCTCTCACTCTCTTACTCTTTTACTCTCTCACTCTCTCACTCTCTCACTCTCTCACTCTCTCACTCTCTCACTCTCTCACTCTCTCACTCTCTCACTCTCTCACTCTCTCACTCTCTCACTCTCTCACTCTCTCACTCTCTCATACTCTCACTCTCTCACTCTCTCACTCTCTCACTCTCTCACTCTCTCACTCTCTCACTCTCTCACTCTCTCACTCTCTCACTCTCTTACTCTCTTACTCTTTCACTCTCTCACTCTCTCACTCTCTCACTCTCTCACTCTCTCACTCTCTCACTCTCTCACTCTCTCACTCTCTCACTCTCTCACTCTCTCACTCTCTCACTCTCTCACTCTCTCACTCTCTCACTCTCTCACTCTCTCACTCTCTCACTCTCTCACTCTCTCACTCTCTCACTCTCTCAGTCTCTTACTCTCTCTTCCTCTCAGTCTCTCACTTTCTCACCCTCTCACTCTCTCACTCTCTCACTCTCTCACTCTCTCACTCTCTCACTCTCTTACTCTGTCGATCTCTCACTCTTTTACGCTCTTACTCTTTCACTCCCTTACTCTCTTACTCTCTCACTCTCTCACTCTCTCACTCTCTCACCCTCTCACTCTCTCACTCTTTTCCTCTCTCACTCTCTCACTTTCTCACTCCCTCACTCTCTCACCCTCTCACTCTCTTACTCTCTCACTCTCTCACTCTCTCACTCTCTCACTCTCTAACTCTCTCACTCTCCCACTCTCTCACTCTTTAAATCTTTCACTCTCTCACTCTCTCAGTCTTACACTCTCTCACTCTCTCACTCATTTACTCTCTTACTCTCTCACTCGATCACTCTCTCGATCTCTCACTCCTTTACACTTTCACTCTCTCACTCTCTAACTCTCTCACTTTCTCTTTCTCTCACTCTCTCACTCTCTTACTCTCTCACTTTCTCACTCTCCCACTCTCTCACTCTCTCACTCTCTCTTTCTCTCACTCTTTCACTCTCTCACTCTCTCACTTTCTCACTCTCCCACTCTTTCACTTTCTCACTCTTTCTCTTACTCTCTCACGCTCTTACTCTCTCACTCTCTTACTCTCCTACTTGCCCACTCTCTTACTCTCCCACTCTCTTACTCTGTCACCCTCTTACTCTTTAACTCTCTTACTCTTTCACTCCCTTACTCTTTTACTCTCGTACTCTCTTACTCTCTCACTTTCTCACTCTCTCACCCTCTCACTCTCTCACTCTCTCACTCTCTCACTTTTTCACTGTCTCACTCTCTCACTCTCTCACTCTCTCACTCTCTCACTCTCTCACTCTTTCACTCTCTCACTCTCTCACTGTCTCACTCTCTCACTCTCTCACGCTCTTACTCTCTCACTCTCTCACTCTCTCACTCTCTCACTTTCTCACTCTCTTACTCCCTC